>JAVSCE010010834.1:0-193489 GCA_032199065.1 Smutsia gigantea
ATGTTAGCTGTGGGTTGTCATATATAGCCTTTATGATGTTGAGGTACTTGCCCTCTATACCCATTTTGTTGAGAGTTTTAATCAGGAATGGATGCTGAGTTTTGTCAAATGCTTTTTCAGCATCTATGGAGATGATCATGTGGTTTTTGTTCTTCTTTTTGTTGATGTGGTGGATGATGTTGATGGATTTTCGAATGTTGTACCATCCTTGCATCCCTGGGATGAATCCCACTTGAAAATGGTGTATGATCCTCTTGATGTATTTTTGAATTCGATTTGCTAATATTTTGTTGAGTATTTTTGTATCTACGTTCATCAGGGACATTGGTCTGTAATTTTCTTTTTTGGTGAGGTCTTTGCCCGGTTTTGGTATTAGCGTGATGCTGGCTTCATAGAATGAGTTTGGAAGTATTCCCGCCTCTTCTATTTTTTGGAAAACTTTAAGGAGAATCGGTGTTATTTCTTCTCTATATGTCTGGTAGAATTCAGAGGTGAATCCATCAGGCCCAGGGGTTTTGTTCTTGGGTAGTTTTTGATTACCAATTCGATTTCGTCACTGGTGATTGGTCTGTTTAGTTTTTCTGTTTCTTGCTTGGTCAGTCTTGGAAGGTTGTATTTTCTAAGAAGTTGTCCATTTCTTCTATGTTTTCCAGCTTGTTAGCATATAGATTCTCATAATATTCTCTTATGATTCTTTGTATTTCTGTGGGGTCCGTCGTGATTTTTTCCTTTCTCATTTCTGATTGTGTTTATGTGTGTAGATTCTCTTTTTCTCTTAATGAGTCTGGCTAGGGGTTTATCTATTTTGTTTATTTTTCAAAGAACCAGCTCTTGGTTTTATTGATTTTTTCTATTGTTTTATTCTTCTCAATTTTATTTATTTCTTCTCTAATCTTTATTATGTCCCTCCTTCTGGTGACTTTGGGCCTCATTTGTTCTTCTTTTTCCAATTTCAGTAATTGTGTCTTTAAACTATTCATTTGGGAATGTTCTTCCTTCTTTAAATAGGCCTGGATTGCAATATTCTTTCCTCTTAGAACTGCCTTTGCTGCGTCCCACAGAAGTTGTGGCTTTGTGTTGTTGTTATCATTAGTCTCCATATATTCTTTGATTTCTGTTTTGATTTGGTCGTTAACCCATTGATTAATTAGGAGAGTGTTGTTAAGTCTCCATGTATTTGTGAGCCTTCTTGATTTCTTTCTAAAATTTATTTCTAGTTTTATACCTTGGTGATCTGAGAAGTTGGTTGGTAGGATTTCAATATTTTGGAAATTACTGAGGTTCTTTTGTGGCCTAGTATGTGGTGTATTCTGGAAAATGTTCCATGTGCACTTGAGAAGAATGTGTATCCTGTTGCTTTTGGGTGTAGAGTTCTGTAGATGTCTGTTAGGTCCATCTGTTCTAGTGTGTTGTTCAGTGCCTCTGTGTCTTTACTTATTTTCTATCTGGTTGATCTGTCCTTTGGAGTGAGTGGTGTATTGAAGTCTCCTAAAATGAATGCATTGCTGTCTATTTCCTCCTTTAATTCTGTTAGTATTTGTCTCACATATGCTGGCTCCTGTGTTGGGTGCATATATATTTATAATGGTTATATCTTCTTGTTGGACTGACCCCTTTATCATTATGTAATGTCCTTCTTTATCTTTTGCTACTTTCTTCGTTTTGAAGTCTATTTTGTCTGATACAAGTACTGCAACACCTGCTTTTTTCTCTTTGTTGTTTGCATGAAATATCTTTTTCCATCCCTTCACTTTTAGTCTGTGTATATCTTTGGATTTGAGGTGAGTTTCTTGTAGGCAGCATATAGATGGGTCTTGCTTTTTTATCCATTCTGTTACTCTGTGTCTTTTGATTGTTGCATTCAGTCCATTTACATTTAGGGTGATTATTGATAGGTATGTACTTATTGCCATTGCTGGCTTTAGATTTGTGGTTACCAAGGGTTCAAGGGTTGCTTCTTTACTATCTAACAATCTAACTTAACTTTCTTGTTAAGTTATTGTAAACACAGTTTGATGTTTCTTTCTTTCTTTCCCTTCTTATTCCTCCTCCTCCATTCTTTCTATAGTAGGTGTTTTATTCTTTGCCTTTAGTTGGTATTTGGATGGTCTGCTTTCTTTGCTATGATTTTTTTTTCTCTGGTGACATCTTTTTAGCCTTAGGTGTGCTTCCCTCTAGAGCAGTCCATTTAAGATATCCTGTAGTGGTGGTTTATGAGAGGCAAACTCTCTTAACTTTCGTTTATCTGGAAATTGTTTAATCCCTCCATCATATTTAAATGATAATCGTGCTGGATACAATATTCTTGGTTCGAGGCCCTTCTGTTTCATAACGTTAAATATATCATGCCATTCTCTTCTGGCCTTTAAGGTTTCTGTTGAGAAGTCTGATGATAGTCTGATAGGTTTTCCTTTGTAGGTGATCTTTTTTCTCTCTCTAGCTGCCTTTAATACCCTGTCTTTATCTTTGATCTTTGCCATCTTAATTATTATGTGTCTTGGTGTTGTCTTCCTTGGGTCCCTTGTGTTGGGAGATCTATGAGCTTCGGTGGACTGCGAGACTACTTCCTTCCCCAGCGAGGGAAAGTTTTCAGCAATTATTTCTTCAAAGACACTTTCTATCCCTTTTTCTCTCTCTTCTTCCTCTGGTACTCCTATAATGCGAATATTGTTCCGTTTGGATTGGTCACACAGTTCTCTTAATATTCTTTCATTCCTAGAAATCCTTTTATCTCTCTCTGCCTCAGCTGCTCTGTACTCCTGTTCTCTGTTTTCTATTCCATTAACAGTCTCTCGCATCTCATCCATTCTGCTGTTAAGCCTGTCTATCGCTTGTCTGATTTCTGTTTTGTCTTTCCTCAGTTCCCTCACTTCCTCCCTCAGCTCTTGCACATTTCTCTGTGGGTCCATCAGCATGGTTATGACTTTTATTCTAAATTCTTTTTCAGGGAGGCTGTGCATTTCCATCCCTTCAGACTCCCTCTCTGGGGTTGTCTGGTTGATTTTGGTCTGAACCATATTCCTCTGTCTTTTCATGGCTGTATAATTTGGTCACTGATAGTTGCCACGTATGTCAGCTGGGCTCTTTAAGACTTTAAAAAGAGAAGAAAAAAAAAAGAGAAAAAAAGAAAAAAAAAGAAAGAAAGAAAGAAAAGAAAAAAAGAAAGAAAAGAAAAAACAAAAACAAAACAAAAAACAAAACAAAACAAACAAAAAAAAATGCCCAGTGGACGTAGATTCTGTGGGAATGCTCTAGGTGGCGCTATTGCCCCACTATTCCACAGCTGTGACTGTGCCGCTCCGCAGGGCCCTTTATCGCTCTGGCGGGGGTGGGAACGAATAGGAGGCTATTGATCTCACTGAGAAGTGTTAAGTATGGCTACGCTTCCTCAGTCGCCAGCTAAGGCGTCTGAAACTCCCCAGGACTCCCAGCCTGCTGGGCTGAGTGTGCTGGGGCGATCCGGCTCCTCCGCTGGGCTCCTGTCTCTTTAAGACCGCTGAAGAAAGCATGCGCTTTTTTTTTTCCTTCCCGGGAGCCGGCTGCAAGCACCCTGGCGCGTTCCTGCTCAGATCCTGCCCCTCTGTCTCTCCAATCTCCGCTGCACTGCGCAATGTGGGTCAGCGCTCCCCGCGCAGATCACCGGGGCTGGCTACTTCGCGGGGTGTGCTTCCACTCCCTCCCGGCTCTGAATCCTCTCCTCCCGCCGGTGCGCTGGGGTGGGGGAGGGCTCGGGTCCCGCCGGGTCGCGGCTCCGTATCTTACCCGCCTCTTGGGGTGCCGAGTCCTCTCGGGTGTAGCTGCACGCTGTGCGCTTTCCTGTGTATTCTCGTCTCTCTTTTAGGAATAGATGTATTTTCTGTGTTTTCGTAGATAAATATAGTGTTGGGAGGAGATTTCTGCCGCCCTGCTCACACCGCCATCTTCCCGGAAGTTCCCATTTTTGCTGTTACTTTTTAAAAGTGAATTTATTAAGATATAATTTACATACCATAAAATTCACCCACTTAATTGTACCATTTAATGTTTTTTAGTATATACAGTTATGCAATCATCAATTTTAGAACATTTTCAACAATCCAAAAATAAACTTAGTGGCCATTAGCAACTTCCTATTTCCTTGCAACTAACCACCCACTCCTCCACCCCTGCCACCAGCCTAGTTTGTCCTTCTATATTTGCTTATTCTAGACATTTCATACAGATGAAATTCATACAACTGGCTCTTTTAACTAAGAATAATATTTCCAAGGCTCATTCATGTTACAGAATGAATCAGTACTTCATTCCTCTTCTTACAATAGACTTTATCTTTTCAGAGTAATTTAGTTCTATGGAAAATGTGAGTGTAAAGTACAGAGTTCCCAGATACTGCCTCTCTCACTCTCCACACAGTTTTCACTATTACTAACATTTCGCATTAGTATGGTATATTTGTTAAAATTGATGAGTCATTACTGATACATTTTTTTATTAAGTACACAATTTATATTAGAGTTCACTCTCTGTGTTGTACACTCTAGGTTTTAACAAACATATAATAAGGCATATACATATCTACAACTACAGTATCATATAGTATCATTGCCTTAAAAATCCCTAGAATTACATTTGTTCACTCCTCCCTTCCTTTCCCAAACCCCTGACAACCACTGATCTTTTTGTTTCCATAGTTATACTTTTTCTAGAAAAACATAAAAATATCTTGCTGGAAATATTCTACTGTATGATGGATATCTTCCAAAGGTATGAAATACTGCATTTTTAAAATAAATTCATTAGTTGCTGGATGGGCATTTACTTTTTCACTTTTTATCTCTTATGAATAATGTTGCTATGAATAGTCATGGACAAGCATATGGCTATTTGTTTATATTTTTTGAAAAATGTCTATTCATATCCTTTGCCCATTTTTTATTTTGGTTATTCATCTTTACATTATTTAATTGTAAGTGTTCTTTCTATATTTGGATAAAAGTCCTTATCAGATATATGATTTGCAAACATTTTTTCCCATTCTTTGATTTGTCATTTCACTTTCTTGACAGTGCCCCTTAAAGCACAAATGTTTTCATTTTGATGATGTCCAGTTCATCTATTTTTCTTTTGCTGGTTGTGCTTTTGGTGTTATTTAAGAAATCATTGCATAATCAAAGGTCACAAAGACTTACACTTGTTTTCTTCTAAGAGTTTAATAGTTTAGCTCATATTTTGATCTTTGATGCATATTAACTTTTGTATATGACTAAAGGCATACAACTTCATTCTTTTGCATACCTTCATTTTCCTTGTTTAAGACTGTTTGGGATATTCTAGGTCCCTTGAATTTCCATAAGAATTCTAGAATCAATGAGTCTATTTTCCAAACAAACTAACTGGGATTTTGGTGAGGATTATATTGAGTCTACAGACCAGTTTGAACAGGATTACATCCTTAATATTAAGTGTCTTATTCCATGAACATGGGATAGAATTCCATTTCTTTAGGCTTCTTTAATTTCATTCAACAACGCTTTGTAGTTGTCAGAATATAAGTTTTACAGCTTTTTGTTAATTTATTCATAAATCTATTATTCTTTCAGATGTTACTCTAAATATAGTTTTTTCTTTCTCCACGCATTATAATTCCCCCTTGTGCTCCCTCCTTTTGTGTCCCTTGCACACATCATATCTCCACTCTCCCTGTATTGATAGTTCTGTTATTGGCCTTGGCAGTGGGGCAGAGTACTTCCATGAGTGGATGAATAATTTGTTATATCTTTTGATGTGTATAACCCAAAAAGTAATTCTTTCCAATAAGGAAATGTTCATGGCAATTTGTAAAAATTTTATATTTTTTCCTTTACAGATACACTGTCTTTTCTTTTAACTAATCACTAAACAGGTTCACAAACCCCTAGATAATTAAGAGTTGGACAAAGTGCTTTTTATGTAACTTTCCAAGTATTCTGTGTTATCCAGTACAAAATGGTAAATAAGTGACTACACATAAAAATGATGGTAAAATATCTGAGACTTATATTTGAAACTAAGCCAAAATCATTTGAGCACTGGCAAATTTTCATTGAAAAACTCAGGATTTGCTAGGATGAAATAACAGGCAAGGTTTCCAAACCCAAATACCTTTACATTTATTTGACATTAGCCTCATGTTGCTTTAAAGAGTCATTACATCCTTTTTATGAGATGAGAAACTAAAAAGAAACTAAAAAGTATCATATACAAAGGAAGAGTAGGAGATAAAAAATTTTAAATTTAGATAATAAAGTTAATCTAAGAAGAAATACTAAATAAATTATGACTTTTTAGCCTTGAAATGTTTATGTAGCCTCAGAAGTGTTTATGTAATTTTCTTCACATATTAAACACCTATGTTTCATCTTCATTGAGAGAAAAGAAAAATGTATTTTGGGAAAAAAAGTTATTTTAGGTATAAAGAGCATGCATTGACTACAAAATGATTAGAAATCAGAAACAAATGATATAAAAGTTTTTAAATATTGGTTAGGGAAAATTGGGATACCATAGTAAAGAAATATCAGCTATTAGCTGTTCCATAGGTGTCTTAGGTATAGGTGATAATGTTTAAGCAAGATGGCTCTGGCACCTTTTTCCATTCTGTTTCCCCAATTCATCTGCATTATATTCAGTGAACTTTCAAATAGTGGTCATATTTTTAAAGTACAATAGTAATCCAAAATTCAGTGACCAGAGTTGTTATTACCATGTAAAAAATAAAGCAATTACACACACAAAAGCCTATATACATGGCATTTTATTTTCCACATTCTGTATTCCATTTACTTATAAAAATATTCTTCTCTGGAAAATAGGTAAGAATGTTTTTTTTGTAATATATTTGTTAGGATTCCAAAAATATTTTTAATACATCAATTTCTCCTGTGTCTAATGTGTTTAGTTACAGTAGCCATGGAAAAACCTCAAAAAGTGTTAGATTTTGCAGATTCAGCACATTTTCATTTTAGAACTTGGAGCTGAACTCAGTGTTTGGAGTTAAACACCAGAAAAATCAGTTCTCTAGAGCATGACTTCATAGCATTACTGTTGTATCCAAATGAAGAAGAACAATCTCTGTTATCTGATACTAATTAAATAGGTGATTATTTTGGCTGCATAATTATCCAAAGAAATAGCATACAAGTTTAAAGCCACTGAGTCTTTGTTGGGCTATGAGCAGTTTTTTGTGTTCACAAATATTTAAGATGATCATTACTGGGCAAAGCCACAATCTGTCTTCATTTGCATAATGTTCAGAAGAATTTTATTAATTAAAATTCAAACACAAAATATTTCTTCTAAAACATTTAGGTAATTGTTGAATGACAATTTTTTTTTCTCTTTAGATGAATAATTCTAATGTTCTTATATATCTCTTTCCCATCTCAGAAATGTCATTTCTGCTTGGCTTAAAAAAAGATGACTAGATTCTTATAGTCACTTTTTTTCCAGTAATATTTTAGCATACTCAGGATGTAATAGATTATAAACAATGGAAATGAAATCTTGTGGTGTGCTGTCTTTTACAGTGAAATTTCCAATAGTCAGGGACACTCTGAAAGGTGCATAATAAGGTTACCAGTAAGTATCCCTGCCCCTAAAAGAAAATATTCTGGTCTATCATACAATAAACTTTTCCTTTCCCTTACACTTATATAATTATCTCCAATTCACCATGCTGAAGGAGGTTGCCATAAACTAACCTAAAAAGATACAATACAGTACTTACTAGGGTTTTTAAAAAAAAATAGGATGACAGTATTCATATCTGAGGTCCTTTGCTTCTTTTAACCACTCATTGTGCCCTCTCTTTACATCTTGTTCTATCAGTATGATCTCTAGATTCTTCTATTAGTACCAAGTGTAGATCAACAAAGTGTTTTCACTAAAGTAATAATGAAAGAAGAAGAATGCTTCTTGTTTTGAGCAGAAAAAGGAAAGTATCAAGCAGACATCATCTTTCATATCAGTACTGACCAAATATAATGGTGGTTAAAAGCCCAAAATGTGAAGTTAGATAAACCTACTTTTCAATTTCAGGCACTTCACTTATAAGCTCTATGAATTTGGGCATACTGCTTAACTTCCATAAGCCTCAATTTTCTCTCCTAAATATGGAACTAATAATAGACTCTACTTCAGTTAATAATATATTTAGTCTTTCATTAATTTATTCAACCAATATGTATGAACACACCATGTGTCAAGCACTATAACACTTTCAGGAAACTGAAGACAAAGCAGCTAAAAAAGCCTGCTTTTGTTAAGTTTTATTGTAGTAGGTGGGTACAGGCAATAAACAATAAACCAAAAAATATATAAAAGGCAAATGAAGATCCAAAAAGATAATTATGTAAAATAAGCATCCCAGTTCCTGGAACATAATTAATAGCCAACAAATATTGCCAATATTTTCTATTCTTGTTCTTATCAAGAGACATGTAGGTGATATTACTTCTAGAAAGCAGGCATGAGAAGCTCTACAGACTTCCCAGAGAAGCATAGCTGGTGAAATTATTTTAAAACAATCACTTAAAGTTTCTGGAAATTGTTTTTAAGGCATACAGCAAATGAAGAAATATTTATTCAAGAAAATCTAAACCTTAGTAGGAACAGTGAGAATCTGTGGTATTTGAGTCATAATTTACTCCCTTTCTTCCTAAACTCCAGCTGCATGTGATAGAAGCTCCCTCCAGGCAGGTGCAGCCAAGAAAACAGGACTCTTCTTTCTTCCCTCCCATTCTACATTATCTCCCAGGAAAAGAAGGTCACGTGCATTTCTCAATAGCCCACCTTCACAGTGCAGAGACTAAAAGCCAAGCAAATCCAGCCAAAAGGACCAGGACTCCCTTCTTCCAACTAACCCCAACTCATAGGATGGGGATTCCACTCCAGGCAGGCAGACTAAGAAAACGACCTTCAATAGCTTTCATCCAGGTTACTCAGTGCATGGATGTTCCATGCCAGCACAGGCAAGCCCAGAAACCAGAAGCTACCACTCATAACTAGCAGCCTGCTCTTAAAGCTGGGGTGTTACTGTAGGACCTCTAGTTCCAAAGAAGTAGTTTTTTGCCTAGACAGAGAGGCAGTCCATAAGAATGAGAGATCTAAATATCTGCCCAAAGGTTTAATTTTATTTGAAACATGGTCTGGGAAGTTCAAGCCTACTGGTGCTCCTAAAAAACCATGGAGATTTTGGTGATAAGCAGTTAAGAAGAAACTGATAACTTCATGAGAACAAGCAGCTAAATTACAGGCCAAATATGTGACTCATGTTGACACATTTTAATCAAACTGTCAAAAGCAAAAACAAATATTTTGAAAATTGTGAGAGAGAAGTGACTCATCACATATAAGGGATTCTCAATGAGATTATCAGCCTATTTCTCATCAGAAACCTTAAAGGCCAGCAGGCAAGGGGTTGATATATTCAAAGTGTTGAAAGAAAAATACTGTCAGCTGAGAATTCTATATCCAGAAAAACTGTTCTTAAAAATGAGGAAGAAACTAAGACATTCTCAGATAAACAAAAGCTGAGGGAGTTTGTTACCACTGGATCTGCCCTGAAACATATGCTAAAAAAAAAAATTTTTCAGACTGAAATGAAAGGAGTCTACAACTCACAGATGTATAAATAAATAAAGACTTCCAGTAAAGGCAAACACATGGGCAAGAATGAAAGATAGTATCATTGTAATTTTTTTTGTAGCTCCACTTTTATTTTCCTACATGAGTTAAAAGACAAATTCATCAAAAAACAATTATGAGTCTATGTTCTGGGGCACATGATATATAAAGATATAATCTGTAATATCAATAACAGAAAGGAGAAACATGGAACTGTATAGGAACAGAGTTCTTATATGCCATTAAAATTAAATGGATAAAAATTCAGATTAGATTGTTATAACTTCAGGATGTTAAATGGAATCCTTATGATAAAAACAGAGAAATTATCTGTAGAATATAACAAAAGGAAATAAGAAGGGAATCAAAATATTTCATTACAAAAATATCAAATAAAGAAAAGAAGTTAATAATGAAATAAATGAGGGATGATAAAAGCTATATGGCATATAAAAAACAGAAAAATGGCAGAAGTAAATCCCTTCTTACTAATAATCTCTTTAAATGTAATTGGTTAAACTCCTCAGCCAAAAGAGATTGGCAGAATGGATTAAAAAAATATGATTCAAGCATTTGCTCTCTACAAAAAACTCACTTTAAATCCAAAGACATTAATAGGTTAAGGGTGAAAGAATGGAATATATATTCCATGCAAAGGGTGACTAAACTAATATCAGAGAAGGTAGACTTTAAATCCAAAAAGAGTTTATAAGAGAAAAAGAACACTATATGTCAATAAATTTCAATACAAGAAGATATAACAATTACAAACAGTTAAACACCTAATAACAGATCATCAAAATATGAAAAATTGACAAAATTAAAGGAAGAAATAATTCCACAAAAATAGTCAAAGACTTCAATACTTCATTTTTAATACTGGATAGATCAAGAGGCAGAAAGGAACTAGAGAGCTTGAAAAACACAAAAAGCCAAAACAAAATATATAAATATAGAACACTCTACCCAACAACCACAGAATACACATTCTTCTCAAGTGTACATGGCACATTTTCTTGGATAAACTATATGTTAGGCCAAAAAAACAAGTATCAATTGATTTTAAAGACAGGTATCATACAAAGTATTTTCTTTACCTACAAAGGGATGAATTTAGAAATCAATAACAAGAAAAACAAAAATTTACAAAAATGTGGAAATTAAGGAACACACACTTGAAGAATCAGTCAAGAAGAAATCAAAAGAGAAATTAGAAAATTCTTAGGGTTGAATAAAAACAAAAGCACAATATACTAAAACTTTTGAGATGTAAGTTTTATAAGCTGTGAAAGCATGCTCAGAGTAAAATTTCTAGCTATACATGCCTATGTTAAAAAATAATAAAGACCTCAAATTAACACCTAACTTTACATCTTAAGAAACTAGGGAAAAAAAAAGAGCAAAACTAAGTCCAAAGCTAGCAGATGGAAGGAAACAAAACAGAGAGTTGGAAAACAATAGAAGAAATAAATTGAAACAGAAAATGGTTCTTTGAAAAGATCAAAAAAAATCAGCAAATCTTTAACTAGATGGACTAAACAAAAAATATTCAAATTACTAAAATCAAAAATCAAAGTTGGGACATTGTTACCAACTATACAGAAATAAAAAGATTATAAGACAGTACTATGAACAACTGAACACGAAAAAATCAGATAACCCAGATGAAATAAATTCCTAGAAACACAAAACCTTCTAAGATTAAGTCACAAAGAAATAGAAAATCTAAATGGACTTATAAAGAGGTTGATTTAGTAATCAAAAACCTCCCAACAAAGAAAATTCCTAGACCTAATGGTTTACTGGTGAATTCTACCAAACATTTAAAGAAGTACTAACAAAAATCATTCTCAAAATTTTCCAAAATATTGAAGGGAACACTTTCTAACTCATTTTATGAGATCAGCATTACCTTGCTACCAATGCCAAAGATACTGTAAGAAAAATACAGATCAATATGAACACTGATGTAAAAATCCTTGACAAAATATTAGCAAACCAAATTCATCAACATATAAAAAGAATTATTCACCACGAATACCAAGCAGAATTTATTCTTGGAATGAAAGGATGGTTCCATAAATGAATATCTATCAATGTAATAATCATGTTAACAGAAAAACAGAAAAAAAACTTAAGATCTTAAATGACACTGAAAAAGCATTTGGCAAAATTCAACATACTTTCATGATAAAAACCCTCAAAAAAACTGGGAACAGAAGGAAACTACTTCAACAGAGTAAGAGCCATAAATGAAAAACCCACAGTAAATATCATACTCAGTGGTGAGAGACTAAAATATTTTCCTCTAAGATCAGGAACAAGACAAGGACACCTGCTTTTTCCACTTCTCTTCAACATAGTACTAAAATTTCTAGCCAGAAAAAAATTAGTCAAGGAAAAGAAATAAAAGATTTACAAATTGGAAAGGAAGAAGTAAAATTATCTCTATTCACAGATGATATGATCTTATATGTAGAAGACCCTAAAGATTCCACCAAAAAGCTGTTATAACTAAGTGATTCAGAAAAGTAGCAGGATACAAAGTCAATAAAAATCAATTACATTTCTATATACCAACAATGAACAATCTGAGAAGGAATTACAAAAACAATTCCATCTGCAACAGCATAAAAAATAAAATACTTAGGAATGAACTTAACCAAGTAGGTGAAAGACTTGTGTAATGAAAACTACAAAGCACTGCTGAAATAAATAAAAGAAATTACAAATAGAAACACATCCCATGTTCATGGGTTGAAAGATTTAATATTGTTAAGATGCCAAAACTATCCAAAGCAATCTATATATTCAAAGAAATAGCTATCAAAATCCCTATGAGAATTTTTGTAGGAATAGAAAAATCCATCCCAAAATTCATATGGAATCTCAAGTGGTCCCAAATAGTCAAAACAATTTTGAAAAAGAAGAACAAATCTGGATAACTCATACATCCTGATTTCTAAACTTAATAAAAAGCTAGAGTAATCAAAACAGTCTGGTACTGGCATAAAGACAGACATATATACCAATGGAATAGAATAAAGCCCAGAAATAAACTTTCTCATATGGCCAAGTGGTTTTTCACAATAGTACTAAGACCAATCAATGAGTAAAGGACAGTCTTTTCAACAGATGGCACTGGGAAAACTAAATATCCACATGTAAAAAAATGAAGTTGGACCCTTACCTAATACCTATACAAAAATTAACGCAAAATGGATTGAAGACCTAAATGTAAGACCTAATCTATTAAGCCCTTAGAATAAAACACAGGGCAAAACTTCACAACATTGGACTTGGCAAAGCTTACTTGGATATGATACTAAAGGCACGGTCAATAAGAGTAAATTAGACAAATTGGACTTGATGAAAATTTTTTAAATTTATGCATCAAAAGACAGTATCAACAGAGTAAAAGGCAAACCACAGAATGGGAAAAAATATTTGCAAATCACATATCCAATAAGAGATTAATACGCAGACTATATAGAGAACTAAAACTCAACAACACTCCTATTTAAAAAATGAGTAAAGTCTTGAATAAACGTTTCTCTAAAGAAGATACACAAATGGTCGATTAGCACATGAAAAGATGCTCAACATCACTAATCATTAGTGAAATGCAAATCAAAACTGTAACAAGATACCATCTCATACCCATTAGGATGGCTACTGTCAAAAAAATCAGAAAATAACAAGTGTTGTCAAGAATGCAGAGAAACTGAAATCCTTGTGTATTGTTGGAGGGATTGTAAAATGATACAGCTGCTATAGAAAAAAACATGGCAGTTTCTCAAAAAATTAAAATAGAATTACCATATGATCAAGCAGTTCTACTTTTGTATATATACCGAAAAAAACTGAAAGCAGGTTCTCAAAGAGATATTTGTACACCCATAGAAGCACTATTCAGCTAGAACTTGGAAACAACTCGTGTCTATTGACAAATGGACAAGCAAAATGTGGTAAATACAAAAAATGGAGCATTATCCAGCCTTAAAAAAGGAAATTCTGACATATGCTACAATATGAATGAAACTTGAGGATACCATACAATTTATTGAATTGTATAAATTATAAAATAATCCAAACACAAATCCTGTGTGGTATTACTTATATGCGGAATTTAAAAAAGATAAGTACTGAATGATTCCATTTATATGAGTTACTTAGAATAGTAAACATCATAGACAGAAAGCAGTGTTTGTGGGGCTGTGAGGAGGGAGAATGAAGACACTGTTTAATGAATATAGAGTTTCAGTTTACAACATGAAAATAGTTATGGAGATGGATGGTGGTGATGGTTGCACAACATTATGAATGTATTTAACACCACTGAACTACACATTAAAAATTAAGATGGTATTTTGTTATGTGTATTTGCCACCATAAAAATAAACTAAGTTCCTTAAAAAAAAGAACATTTGGCTGCATTGTATATAATGAATTATACGAAGGCAAGAACAGATGTGGGATACTGGGTTTGATCTGCTAGTGCTGATTATCACGGAATTCAAAAAGCTAAGTCAAGATAACTGGCATAAAAATATATATATATATTAATTGCCTTGACAATGTAAACTAGTTTGAGTATGTTGGATGAGGTTGTTTCAGAAAGGAAAAAGAGATATACCCTCATCTCTGGGACATAACTGGATGGGGTAGTGGTGTACAACAGAATCCCTAGAAATGGTTTGGGGAAATCTGTGCCTGGTTTCCTAAGTGAAGCCTAAGGAGTAGAAACCTCATGTAACAGTCTCCAATTAAAAAAGGAAAAACAGAAAATATGGCTTAACTAGCCCATCTGCAAGTGTGGATAGCAATTGCTTCCCACATGTTCCTTTATCACAATGTCATGGCAGTAGTACAGACTGCTGGAAATTATCCTGTGATGGAGGGAGTTGGGGGAAGTCTTGGCATCCATCAGTTAGGGAGTGATAGATAAAATGTAGCAAATGCACACACAGTATTATGCTGCAGTTAGGAGAAAGACATCATATGAACAAAGAGCAACAAAGAGGGACCTTAAAACAAAAGGACTTTAGGAAAAATTAGTAGACAGAAGAGATCTACAACCTTATTCATATACTGGTCATTGACTCTCTCCATAATTGTCAAATCTATGGAAACTCTTTGAATGCCTGCTTTTCCATCCATACAACAGATACGTAAATCCCCATTATGTACCAGCCTCTAGGCTATATATGGCTATTTAGTGTTGAACAAGATATATTTTATACCCTCAAGAAGCTTAAATCTAGAAAAGGCAGAAAATTACATACACAATCACAATTACATTGTGTAATTATTAACATTTATTCATTCTCCTTCTTACCATTTTTATCTTCTTTCCAGGTGATATGTCAGCTTAGTAAGTGGTACAAAGAAACACTTGGGAGGCACCATATGAGTGACTAAGAACCCACATGACTATAATAGCCTCTAAGTATGCCAACCAAGTGAGCAACATCTTATACATTATCTCTTATTAGACAGCTGAAGTTCATTAGTTTTCTTGAACAGTCCCATGAAACCCATCCTCCACCCAAACATGAACAACAGTAGGCCCTGACCTTAGTCAGAAAACAGACAATCAAATGTCCTATACGTTCTCCATCTGTGATATTCGCTACAAGAACCACTTCAAAAAACAGTATGTGGCATTTGATAAAATAGAAGGTGCTGGAGGGAAGAGGCCATCAGTTCAGTAAAATTAGCTCCAGCTGCAAGCCACTCAGCCAGGGCTATCTGTAAATCGCTTTTTTTCTGCTCTGTACATTACAGCAATCTACTACGGATCACAAGAGCACAGCCAAAAGCCATATGTTTGGCATCATGTGGACAGCATCTGGTATTTTTTAAGATACAACTGAAAATGTTGAAAACACAATAAAACAACTGTCATTCACTTAATGCTTGTGCTTATATCTTAGCTCAAGGATGGTTTTATGACAAATAAACAGTTGTATGAAGTCTCAGTTTAGTCACCTTCCTTCATACACTTCTTTCCTTGGTGAATTACACTTTTCTTCTTTCCTTTTGGCTTGGTCCAGGTGTACTTTTGTATATGTGTGTGTGTGTGCTACTGTAGATGGTGAAACATTGCTGAATAAGCAGAATGAAACTGTCTTTTAAGGTAAATTCAGGCAAGTAGTCTACAAGGTCATAAGTATTATTTACACTCAATTCTGTTTACTAAAAGTCAATAGGGGTCTGTCTAATATGTCTCAAAATGTCTAGAATTCAGGCTTACATTGGAGTAGTAAAGGAAAAACACGTGTAGTTGGGGTTGGAAAGTGGACATGGGCAGTTTTGCTACTAGCCCTTATGAATTATATATCAACTGTCATTTCAGATCAAGTCTACTCTCTGATTTAGAAACTCATCTAGGCATTTTGACAACTATACATGTCAGTAATTGGGAGTCCCAAAGCAGTTTATGTAAGCCTTGGAGAAACTTAGTTATTGGTTTAGGAAGACACTTAACACCTTGCTTGAAAGAAATTAATTATATTAACTAATTTCACATCATCTGTCCATACAATAGTGCTGTTAGTCTTAAAATCCAAAGGTAGAGATGTGTTTTCTTTCTAACTTTAGATGCTGATTCAGAAAAGAGTATACTAAAATCTATGAAAGCACTTACTGTTTTAATATGGTGAAGACAGCAAAGTGGTTATGTTAGGTTTTTTTCTTAGTTATAAAACAAAAAAAAAAAAAAAAAGCAATTCTCCTCTTTACAATTTGCATACAATTTCCAAAATTAAGGTACACTGGATATAAAAACACCAAATTATATATATTTGATTCCTCTAACTACTTTTTCATACATCAGAGTTTACTTTTTTCACTGTCATTTATTTGGAGTAGCCAGGATGTGGCTTGGTCTGGGGATACAGATTTCATGTCCAAAAAAGGCTATGGTAGAGTTCATTAGGAGATAGTACCAAAAAAAAAAAAAATAGGGTTAGACTAGGTTCTCAGTGGAAAGTAGAAAGACTCAGAATTGATTTATAAGGAGGAAAAACTAGAAAATCATTTCCTTAGTTATTTAATTAACAACTCAGTTAAGGATTCATAGTCCAGACATAGTCTTTCACTAAACACTACATTACTTATTTAAAAAGATGTAATTTATCTGTAGTAAATAAGTAATTGATTAAATTAGTGATCATGTTCAAAGGTATTACTATGATGACTCAATTCCCAAAACATCTACATCATTCAAGTGGAGAATGTTATTTTTAATCTTGTTTCCCAACATTGTGCTCCCACACTTTATTATATACCAATCATACTACTTACCAAGATGAACTGTAAATATTATTAGACTATGAGTTCTCCTAGTATCATGGTCATATCAATTCATCTTTGTGACCCTAGAATCTACCTAAAAGGAAACTAATTGGGAAAAAAAGGTATTGAATGAAAGAATAAGTTATTTGAAAACAAAAGGAAAACCAGTCTATTTGTAGATGGTTCCTCTAGTGTACACTGTCCAATTATTTAATCTTTTTAAAAATACAAACACTAATTTGTTTAAAAATCTTGCCTACCGGTGAAGCATATGCCCATTAAAATAGAAGGCACAGTGTACGGGAATATCCATACACTGATTCAGTGTACAGTGTATAGGAATGGATCCAAAGAATAGTGGAAATTGACAAATGGCACTGATGACCATTATGTTCTGAGGATATGGTCTAACGTGTTCAAATAATACAGGGCATATGCAACAAGGAACTTTGCCACTTTAACTCAGTCACTGCTGGTTTGAGGAGGGGTTGGGACAATGTTGCAGTAGACTGGCAACATTCGCCTCGGGATTTTCTCCCTCCATTGATACACTTTGGGAGTTTCATCAATCAGCCTGATTGAGCAGATGTCACAGTACCTAAGAAGAAAGTCTTTGTTTCCTATCTAACTACATAGACTGTATGAATTTGAGCTCTTATTATTAAAGGGCAGAAGGCCAAAGATTAATTGAACTTAATGTAGATCATGTGAGTGGCAAATTTAAAAACTCACATGGTACAGAGTGGTTTAAAATGGATTAAGTTGCTCTGTCAAATCCTGAATCTCACTCCCACCTTTAATAAAAATCTCACATTTCAAAAGAATGCATTTATACTGTAATTTCTTGATTTATGACTTTTACACATTATCAATTGAATTTTGGTTATATAAAAGTTTGGCTTATTTTCAAAACTCTTTCTTCTCCTCCCATAAATGGGAACTGGGTAGAATGGTCACTGGGGGCTTATGGAAGATGGGGGAGGAAGTGTGTGAGTTAAGTATGTAGTAGATGGTACCAAATGTAGCACTTTGAGGTGATGCCAAATTAAAAACTTGGCCAACTGCCGCAAAATATCATCAATACAAAGGCTAAATCAGAGGAGAAGATCCTGGAGCAAGATCAACAGAATAGATCCTGGGAAGCTCAGTCAAGAGAAAAGAGTAGAAGCAAAATAACAGGGGCAGAAATAGATGCAGTTTCTACACCCACAGTAATATCTTGGCAACTCTTACAGAGCTCGTGCCACATGAAAGGTCTGCAGAGAGAGTGCCCTGAAAATGGTGGCCATCAGAACTGGACATTAGAAAAATCAGCAAACTAAATTAAACCATTGAAAGATTCTTCCTTAAATCACTTCAATTTTGCAATAATCTGTGAAAAATAGAATGTTGCAAACATCGTGAAATCTATTACCAGTTAACCAGCTATCCTGGTGAATCCTAACATTGGAGAGCCCTGGAGTAAGGATACAAATGGAGATCAACATACTATATTCTATATATTTAACAATTATAAGCCAAGGCAACATTTAAGTAAAGTATATTCTATCCTCTTACTTCAACAAAATCACTATTGCACTGTTAGTCAAGTATGCTATTTTGAAAGTAATAATTTAAGAATTAAAATATATAATTATAAATGTGTACAAAATATGAACATATAAAAATTTAAATTAAGCTAACTTCAAAAATCAAAATATTAAAAATTATCTTACATGCATATTTTTAAAACACTTTCTTCTAAAGTATTCAAAATTATCTATTGGATGCAAAGGGCAACATATAAATTATAATTCATAAAATTTTAAATAAAATATTTAAATGCTGGAATTTTATTTTCTGAAAATTAAATGTATCAAATATTTTAATAAAAATGAAGCTATCAGCAATTCTTAATTTTAACACTGACACAGTGTCAGTCTAGTTATAACTGACATCGTATTTTACACATAATACATGTGTACTTACATACATAGAAATTTAAGGAAATATGAATTGCTAAATATTGTACAGTATTCCTTAGCTGCCACATGTAAATGTAAGTACTATACTAATTTGTACCTTCACAATCAAATTGGAACAAAAAAGCAGCAAAAAGAAAAAAAAAGATATTAGGCACTACCAAAAAATGAAAGTACGTTAACATAAATGGATTTTACTCATGCTAACACAGATTTGACAAGTTATTTTACCCAATTACTTAAATGCTTCTTCTACTCAAATGGGTGATGGAGGTTTTAGTTAACACTAAGGTGATAAACACAATGCAATATGTGTGTATCAAATCAACACACTGTATACCTTACACAATACTGCATGTCAATTATATCTCTATCTCAATAAAGCTGTAGAAAAAGTCTTCCCTACACCATGAAGCCATATCCATTTCCAAAGAACAGCAGCACAATCTACAAACTCACCACACTCAGATGCAGTTGACTTTTGTTTCAAGAACATATGGCAAAAAATAGTGGAAAAGCATTTCCTGGGGCCTGAAAAATGTTAGTTTTAAGAGTGGATATTGGGGATGTTTAAGTTCCTGGCTGCTCTATGATGGCTGGACACTGGATCATGAGTAACAGAGGTACCCATGTGTACTTTAATAAATTGTGTGTGTGTGTGTGTGTGTGCGTGTGTTTGGGATATCTAGCTATCGGTTAGATCTCTAAAAGAAGCGTGAGGCCCAGGGCTGAGGCTCCTCTTGGTTGGTACTAACAGCAACAGAAGTGACTCAGATGCCAGTAAAAGTCCTAAGATAATGTAAAGAGAAAGAATACCACTATGAACAGTGACTCAAAGTTTCCTATGTTAATTATCATATGTCAGAACAAACTAAACAAAGAAAATTAAAGTTTAAAAAAAGCAATAAATGCAACAAACCCTAGACTACAAGTTCATCATGAAGGTATCATGTCTGTGGAGGCCATTACTATATACCCTGTATACTAGGCGCACCATACTTGATACATAATAGGAACTTAACAAGTACTTAGGAGGCAAATTAATGAAATATTTTGTGCCATTCTGCATTATGTGATGAGCTTAAGACAGTGGGTGCCCCCTACCCATGACCTCAAGGAGACACCTGAGACAAGATTTACATGTCAGAGTAGAATTTATCAATCTCTTCATCAGTCCTTTCCATGTGTTTTGTGACAACTCAACTTAAAGCAGAGAGCCCCTTATGCCCTGACCAGCATTAGAGACAACTGCAGGGCCATTCCTCATCACTAAGCTTGTAGGTGGGTTTAAGGATTAAATTAGCACCAGATTTGAGGTCTCATTACTTCAAACTCAATACACAATTTTAGAGCAGCCCACTAGATCTGGGAACTTTTAGTACTATGAAAGCCTTATTCCCACTTCATCTTGAATTCTGGCTCCTTCTCTGCTTCTGCTCCCAAGCTTAAATCAACTACTAGTATCTGTCCAAATTGGAGTTATGCCATAAGCTTTTCACCTGGCAATGAATAACTTCACCCAGGACTTTAGGGGTTGGAGGCATAACCCATGAACTCGATCTAGAGGGTAGGTCATTTGGAACTGGTAATGAAACTAGGTTCAGTTCATCAACTGACAAGCTTGACTGACATATTTAAATGCATCCAAACTTCAGACAAGTTATAAAGACTTTTTAAAAAGTCAGAAAAATAAAAATTGTTAGAATAAAATGAAACACATTTTTGGAAAGTACCTACTTTATAACTGTCAAAGATTATAGTTTTCATGGAATTACACTTTTATTCTTTCGATAGTATCTTTCTCCAAAATAATCACACTTACCCAGACTCCCAGCCCAGGTAATTACATTAGCATGTCAGCTCATTTAATGACAGCATTAAGTTTTTACCAGCTATGAGTAAATAATGTATTTGTACAACTGGAAGTGATTTGCAACGAATTTGACTTATCAAGCAATACTGAGTTTAGCACTGATAAATAGTAGTAAAATGTTGGATGAAATTCAGACCACATTGGTTGTAATAAACCAGTGTAGGCTTCAGGAGAAGCAGAGCAGCATAATAAAACTCAAGAACATTGAATTCATTTAAAAGGCCAACCTGACAGCACTGGAGGCCAGTGTCTTTCCTTTATTCCCAAGGCATGTATAATGTAGGCCTCAGGCTCAAGTATTAGTAAAATCTCCTATAGTGTTCTTCCAATAAACTTACCCATTTTCCATGAAGGAACACCTTATAAGGAGAAAAAGGTAAAGTATCCACCTCATAATTTAAGATTTAATCTCAAAACCTTTCAACAAAGGAATTTCTCCTGGTATCAGGGGAACCAGTACTGTGAGTTTCATGCAATGTGGGGCTCCTTGGAGACAGAGACTGTCTCTTACCTTCCTAGGTTATAATCCACATTCCACACACAGACAACTTGGTACAAAGTTGGCACTCTATGCTTACTGAATAGATCGATTAGTTACTATAACTTACTTATATTTCAGCATTAACTTTTTTCATTCTCAGTAAATAAGAGTAACGTGTGATTTGTAACCAGCATAAAAAGGCCAGATACTAAAATGCCAACTATTTATATTCAAAAAAAAAAATGCTGAGACATAACAACTTAATGCAATAAAGTATTCCTTCTACATTTAATGTAAGGTCAAATTCTTTAAGTTTCTCGATATAATATATTTCCACTTACAATGCTAGTAGCTAACTTTTCCTGCTTCTTTATACAGATTTACTCATAGATGACCTTTTCCCATAAAGAATCTGTGATGGATTTCCTTTTCCTCCAAGGAGTGTAACTATAGACATCAGGAGTATTTTCAAATTGTCACATAAATATGTCTGACATTCTGCATTCTATGTATCTTGTGTGCACATGGCTCTGATCCTCTTCTTCTGGACTTGAGTTTCATACCTTCAACATAAGATTAATTACTAATCCCTGTTCTAAGCAGGCAACACACACTGGGCAATACATCACAGCAAGAATGAATCTTGAAACACTATGACAAAACATCTCCATCTCACCATTATAGCTTTGCCTTATTCAGGCATAGAGTGTTTAAGGCAGTACATTACTTTTTGTTTTACCTCCATCTGTAGTGGTTGAAACAATGTTAGAAACTGAAGGGACACTTTAACTTTAATGGCCCCTGTATGCAGGGTAATAGCTAAGTGTAAAACTACTATAATGAAGCTGGCGTACCATGGTTTTATGGTACTACAACAATTACCTGGGAATTTCATCCATGCTGGGAAACTTCACAAGTGATCAATCATATTGTGGTCTTCAGCAGAAAAGTACTAAGTGAATATAGAAATAATTGCACTTATGTATGGCCAGCTTATAAAGGCTTACATGGCAAGAAATACAAGAGAGTCAGAAATAATAGCATCCATGCATACCTACTCCTACCTTCATTCTGGTAGGTTAATAATTAGAAGTATTTTGGTGGAAAAGTTCAGTTTTTTTTTTTTTGAACCAAAGGATGAGATTTGCAGTACTCAGACCCTGAGGATGCTGGGTACAGCCAAGGCTGTAGCTAATTTGGGGTTTCAAAGGTGGGAGAGCACCCCCTGGTTATTTCATACCACCTCCTGCTTTAAAGTAGTTCTTAAGCAAGTGTTTACCTTGTCATAATGTGCAACTTGGGCAATATGTTCTGAATAGTATGGGGTTGTGCTCCCCACTGTGGGTTATTCACAAAATTTCCTTGAGTTTTTGTGCAAAGCAAGTTATTATGAAGGTTCTCCAAGGTTCTGGTTGACTTATGTTTGAAGTCTTTTGTTGTTGCTTTCTGACAGAGGAGCTGGAAATTGGACTTTGGAACTTTGTGATGTTTGGATAGAGCTCTTTCACTGAGTGGTGTGTTGGCATGTGGCTTACTTATGCAAAACAACTCAAAAGATGGATTTAAAGTACATTTCTTAGAAGTATGAGTGTTTTTTAGAAAAGTTCCTAGCAGTTCCAATTTTGTGGAACAAGAGACTAACACTAGATAAAAAATCTAGCAAGGTACTTAACTATCACCTTCTGCAATCTGAGTTTAGCAACACTACAGCTGTTACTAGGTTTCTCTGTCCCTCCCCATCTCCACTTATCACAAAAGGAAAGTTTAAGAACCACTTCTTGGAAATTAAGTAGATAGTGATACCCCTTGCCTGCTACTGCATTTTACCAATGAAGTTTTTGAATAGCAGCAACTCAAACCTAGCTCAAGTCTGTAGCAACTCTAGACTTTTCCTTTATAGTAGGAGGCTGGGGAGAAAATAAATTGATGAATATGTGAAGTAGTGAACAGGTAACTGGGGATGCATATTTCCATAAATGTACACATCCTTTTCCTTAAATTGTATCTCTGTAACCATCTGCGTAACTTTAGTTGAAAAATAGCAATACAAACGGGATACCTTTGTGAATTGAGGTCTGGGTAGAAGGGCTCTGTCTCCTCAATGCACATATCCCCCGATACCACTAAGGTAAAGACCCTGCATTCTTTTATCCTCACTCTCCCTGCAAAATCCTAGAATCTAAAACTAAAATATAATTTAATTAATGAATGTAATTGATATACTGCTGAGCTCTTTCACCTACAGAAACAAAACATCAATCACCCTTACCTACAGATACACACACACAGGCTTTTCTCACCAATCAATGCCACTTTCTTCACCATGTGGAACTTTTTTGCTTGCCATTCCTATTATGAAGTATTATGTGCCTTTCAGTTTGCCTTTATGAATGTTTAATTATTTTAATAATACAGCTAAAAGCATTTGACTGAATTAACCACAGAAATTCTGACAGTGGACAGTCCTAAGAAATACCCAGTTCCAGGACCTCAGCTGCAGTATCTACTCTCTAAGCTATCCTGAACCCTTGCTCTGTCAACTTTAGTACTGTTAATAGGGAATCCAGCTGGCTCCTTAGTTTCTACCTGTGAACACTGATGACAAGGATGACAAATGAGCCTTATTATTACTAATGTAACAATGCACGAAACTATAGACATAGTTGAAATCCCAAGTTAGGAATATGTTGACCTTGAAAGATACACATTGTTTCACAGGAAGCATGTGCTGCCTGGCACGTGTCCACCTGGATCCCAAGTGCTGATCTAGGATGTGAAAATTTCCTCTTCTGCACCTTTTTTATTTCCACTCAGCCATTCATTTATTCACTCACTCATTCCCAGCACCAAGCAAGACTCTTAACACAGCAAAATCAAAACTGGGTTAATTATCTTAGCCAATTTCAGCTTCAGGGCATGAGTGCTGCATTTACTGATAGTTCTCTTTGACGAGCCACTACAATTTGAGACATTTCCAGTACCAGGCAAGGCTACAATGAGAACCAGTTCTATAGGCCCCTGATAGGAAAGAGTGACTAGATCAGAATATTTTACATTTCCTAGGCTGGGTAAATTAGAAAAGACTGGCCATTTCATATGCTTCCTTAAAGGAGTATAGGATTAGACTATCAGTGAATGGGAATAAGATGGTCTTTATAAGGCCAGCATATTAGCTAAGTAATAAAGAGAGAGAAAAATGGACAAGAAACAATAGAGGAAAAAAAGGAAGAAACAACTAGAGTCAAAAGACATGAAGAGCTGTGGCCCAAGCTGTCTCACTGACATAGTGAGGGGCAGTACGTGGGGAAGAAAGATGGAGTGGACAAACGGGTGGGAGGTAGAGAGCATCCAACTTCTCACCAATTCCACCACTTCTACCTACTCCAGGTTACCATCACCACTGTAGACTACTGTAATAGCTTTCTGACTCTTGCTCCTCTATAGGTTTTCCTCTATCCATAATCAGAAATGATCCTTATAAAAGGTAAATTATAATTATGTCACTTCCCTGGTCAGAACATTCAACAGCTTCCCTTCCCACTCAGAATAAATTTCAGTCCTTATTATAGCTTGAGAGGCCACCCATTATCTGGCCTCACCTCTTCTTCAGCATGCTCCAGCAAGGCTTTCTCTGTTCCTTGAATACACTAGGTTTCTTTCCTCTTCAGGAACTTTGTGCTTTGTGTCAGAACTCTCTCCCACCTATCTGCCCACAGCTGACTCCTTCTCATAGGTACAGTTCAAAAGTCTAACTCATAGATAAGGTCAATAAATGTCTGCTGAGACTCACAGAACCCAAGAACAGACTAATAGTTACCAAAGGGAAAGGGACTGGGGAGGATGGGTGGGAAGGGAGGGACAAGGGGGAAAAAGGGGCATTACGATTAGCAGATGTAATGTTAGGGGGCACGGGGAGGGCTGTACAACTCAGAGAAGACAAGTAGTGATTCTATAGCATCTCACTATGCTGATGGACAGTGACTGTAATGGGGTTGGTGGGGGGTACCTGATGAAGGGGGTAGTGTAATCACCATAATATTGCTCATTTAATTGTAGATTAATGATATCAAAATAAACTTTTAAAAAATGCTAATGCTAAAAAAAAAAGTGGAAACAACCCAAATGTCAATCAGCTGATGACTGGATAAATAAAATGTGGTACATCCAAAAATAAATAAATAAATAAATGTCTGCTGAATAAATGAGGATTATGAAAGTTTCAACATAACTTTAATAACTGAGGAATACTGGGTGCAAAAGACTTGGTCAGTGGGAATGCTTGTTTTTCCAGATGATTTAGGAATATCTTGTAGAAAACAATCATCTATAACACAGAAATATTACCAATGCATGTACCAAGAACATAGTTTCCAGCCTAATAAAGAACTTTTTTTTAAATTAGAAGTTTACATATTTTATTTTCTCAGTATTAAACTATTCATACAAGTTACCAATGAAAGTGTTAAATAGATGAATGGAATTATTGCTTATAGCTGGAATCAGTTTTGTTATTTAAATTCCAAATGGGGGCAGTTGTAATGATTTGCTTTATTAAGAATTCACACTAGACTCTTATTTCACAGCATCCATTACTGCTCTAAGGTCAAGACTTACTTGTTCTCAAGAGATTCATACTGTTTGCTAAGCTATCAGCTCTCACGTCAACACTGATGAATATAGTAAGTCAGCTGCCATTAACCTGCACACCACCAAACTTAATCATCCAGAAAGCAAAACTCCCAATGTCTACAGGTATAGCACCTATCCTTTCTTACTTGTCCTATATTCAAGTAGCATGCTGCATTTGTCTCGCATTGTCCAGCTACCTGAATAAAATCTCACATCTGATGGAAACAAAGATTTCTTCCTAATCAAATTTCACCATCTTATTTCTAAGCCCATAACAGTTCAATGTTAAAGAGTCACTGGACCTGCTGCTGTTAAATGCCCACTATTTAACATTCTATTAGCCTTTAAAAACATCTACTTCCTAAGTATTTTCACCAGTCCTTTCTATATTGTGAATTGAGACAATGCTAGCTAGCTATGATGACTATTACTTTGGATCAAGTTTATTATTAGAACTCTTATTATTCTAATGTCTTTATCATTTGTGTATCTTGCATTTGCTATTTTTCCTACAGAGGATCCCATAATCCCACTCCTCTTCCCTGCTCTCTCCTCTATGCTCTGCCTTTTTGACTCAGGAAAAAGCCTTAGCTAATCCTTAGAGACTTTCTCAGTCACCCAAATTCAGAGAATCCTCTATTTCTTAGAACTCTCATAGCAATTAAGGCCTAGACCAGTCAGGCAGTGAGGTAGTTCATCTCCAAAAATAGCCTCCACTAACTACATCAAGAGGTGGAGCTTATTTCTCCACCCCATCCCACGAGCACAGGCTAGTCTTGTGACTGCCTTGACCAATAGAACAATGTGAAAATAGATACTCTGATCCCAGGACGTAAGAGTGCTAAAAATGTACACCTTCTCACTAATGTAGCCCTAATACATGATGTAAAGCATTCAGATTCCAAAATATTGGAGAAAGAGCCAACATTAAATTGTGCTGGAGGAGAAGACATGATGGGAATAAAGAATCCACCAATGAATGGTAGAAGTGATCTTGGACATACCAGTCCAGCTATCATCTGACTGCAATTGTATGAGATTTCAAGTGAAACCAACAGAACTGTCCAGCTGAGCCTCAGGCAATCCATACAATCATAAGAAATAATAAAATTGCTGCTGTCTTAAACCATTAAGTTTTCAGGCAATTTGTTATGCAGCAATAACCAAAATACACAGTCATGTTAGCAGCATAGATTTTTATGGCTGGAATGGCTTTAAATATTAGTAAACTGTCCTGTGTCATGAGTCATTTTGTGTGTTATCTGCTCAAACTATGAACTTCCTAAGGGCAAAGAATGTATTTTAGTGTTTTTTACGTCCCTCTAGCATACTGCCCTAAAAATAGTAGGTACTTATTAATGTTTATTATCTTGTCCACAAATTAAGTACTTTAGAGGTCCATCTAATTTCTTTTGGCCCTTGGAAGTTTTAGAATAAAATTAATTTTGTATAAATAATTTTGTAAAAAAAAAAAAGAAAATCAATCTTTGAGGGTTACACTGATAAGATTTCAGATTCCAAAATATTTTGACAAACATTTTGATATCTCTTATATCTTACACCTTATTTTTCATGTGTAGCATTGTTACATAGTGATTCAACTATACTAAAATATAATTATTACTTTGAGGCCTTCCTTAGAAACCAAGAAGAAAAAATGACTCAGATACACCTAGAAATAAAATAACATTTAAAATACCAAATGACTAAGAGTAACATTTTATTTTATTACTCAAGGGCATAAAATCTATATTACTGGTAATACCCCAAAGCACTTTGGAAGACTTACGTAACAATGAAATGATTGCATTTCCAGAAAAGACACTTAGCAAGTTCAATGCTGGTTCTTTCTGTACTTCAATGATTCACTCTATTAGCTAGACATTTTAACTTCTTTTGCATCACTGGAGGTATGTCCAAAACATATTTCAAATAACCATGTACCTTCAGAGCCCACTGATAGTACCATTCTTAAAACCTTCAAGAATATTTGCCAGTGACCTCACTGACTACATATCTTCAGCTGTACAATTTTGCACCTACATCACATATCTAATTTGGGGAACAAAGTGTACTACATATACCTGATAATCTGACTACATTTATTTCCTATTACAAAATTGCTATAAGTATACTGATTTTTGAAGGCTTACCTTCACCTGGGATCACAGGTGGTATTAAAAAGATTTAAATGATAAACAATTTTGAAAATATAATTTAAGATGTTAAATGTTAAAACCATTATAAACATGGAATGTACATTTAAAATGTAAAGATGCTTGAAACCACACATTTACGTAGTATTTTTCATATTTATAAATTGGTGCTCAGAATACATGTATTTTCTATACTTTCTTGCTGGTGTAATCTCTTTTTCTTCTGGCCACACAGTCTGAGAAAGCAATAGGATCAAAAACAGTAACAAATGTTCTCATTCAGTACTGAAAACAAATGAAAGAACTCCAGCCCAATATGTTAAGGTTTTAACATTATGGCTTAATACATCTTTCTGTACAATCAGTGGGCTCTGCAAAACTCCTCTGCCAGACACCTACCTAAATGTTTCTCCTTCCTTAAATGACAGAACCTTGATTGTGCTCAGTGAGACAAAGTGTCAAAAAGAATGCTTAAATAAATTTAACCAAGGAGGTTAAAGACCTGAATACTGAAAACTGTAAGACGTTGATTAAAGAAATTAGACATACATAAATGAAAAGATATCCCATGTTCTTGAATTAGAAGAGTTAATATTGTCAAAATGCCCATATAACCCAAAGTGATCTATATATAGATTCAATGCAATCCCCATCAAAATCCCAATGGCATTTTTTACAGAAATAGAATAAACTATCCTAAAATTTGTATTGAACCACAAAAGACCCTGAATAGCCAAAGCAATCCTAAGAACAAAGCTGGAGGAAACACACTTCCTGATTTCAAACTATATTAACCAAAACAGGGTGGTACTGGAATAAAAAGCAGGCACAGAGACCAATGGAACAGAATAGAAAGCCTACATGTGTATAAACAACTAATATTTGACAAGGGCACCAAGACAACACAATCAGGAAAGAGTCTCCATCCAATGAATGGTATTGGGAAAACTAGACATCTATGTGCAAAAGAATGAAACTGGATCCCTGTCTTATAGCACAAACAAAAAATAACCCAAAATGGATAAAACACTTAAATGTAAGATCTTATACCATAAAATCCCTAGAAAAAAACATAGGGAAAAAGATCCTTGATGCTGATCTTGGCAACTTCTTAGATGAGACGCCAAAAACAGGCCATAAAAGCTAAAATAAACAAGTAAGACTACATCAAACTAAAGAATTTCTGCACAACAAAAGAAACCTCCAATAACTTGAAAAGGCAACCTACAGAAAGGAGCATTTGTAAACCATATACCCAATAAAGGTTAATATCCAAAATATATGAAGAACCTGTATTAACTCAATAGCAAAAAGGTAAAAAACCTAATTTAAAAATGGACAAAAATCTAAATAGACATTTCCCCAAAGAAGACACACAAATTACCAATAGGTATAAGAAAAGGTGCTCAACATCAGTAATCATCAGGAAGTAACAGAACAAAACCATAAGGAGATGTTATTTCACATTTATTAGGATGGATGGCTATTAACAAAATGTGAGATAACAAATGTTGGAGAACATTTGGAAAAAAAGGAACCTTTACACACTGATGGTGGCAACGTAAATTGGTGCAGCCATTATGGAAAAGATTCCTCAAAAAAATACAAAACAAATTACCATATGACCCAGGATTCCCACTCCTGGGTATATATGTGAAGGAAATGATATCTCCTTGAAATGTATCTCCAAGATATATCAGTGAATGAAATGAAATCAGTATCTCAAAGATATATCTGCACACCCATGCTTACAGCAGCATTATTCACAAAAGCCAAAATATGGAATCAACCTAAATGTCTTTCACTAGATGAATGGGTAAAGAAAACATGATATACACACACAATGGAATATTATCCCGCCATAAAAAAGAATGAAATCCTGCCATTTGAGACAACATGGATAAATCTGGAAGGCATTATGCTAAGTGAAATAAGCCATACACAGACAAATACTATGTGGTATCACTTATATGTGTAATCTTAAAAAAAAAATTATTTGACAATTATTCTCCAATAAAGTTCTTAAAAAATCATTTTCTCCAGACTCTACTGCAACTAGCAGAGTTGTGAATATTGGTGGTAGTGATATAAAAATTCAAGTCAAGATGAAAAGCTTTTTCTCTCTTGATAGATACCATCCTTTCATCTTCTTTTTCTTCTAGTATGTAATACATAGGTGATATATGGAGACATAGCAGCTACTGAAACCATGGGAATATTTATGAAGATGAGAACAGACCATCACCCCAAAGTCTGAAAGACAGAGCCCAGGACCTTGATGAAACATTTAAGCCATTGCAATAGTCATAAACTGCCCACTCCCCCTTTTTGTCTAAGCTGCTATATTTGGGATTTCTATAACCTCTATCTTAACATCCCAGAAAGTCCTTTAGACCATGCTTTAAATCATATACCTACTACTAACTAGTTAAAATTAAAAGCTGAAATGACTTAGACACTGAAGACGTTTTTTGTTTTCCAACATCTAGTATCTGCTATCTCAAAACTCAGCTTTTTGCATTATTATTTGATGCATTGTTTATCTCGTAACCAACTCATAGTTACTACAATAATCTTCAGAAAACAACTTACTTAACTTACAAACCAGCTCAAAGAACCTCACTCACTACCTTCTATCCCCTGCACCAACTAAATTTCTGTTGGTTCAAGTCTCCCACCATTTGCAAGACTTCCAATCTCTTCAATCTCATCATACATGCCCCTGTACTCTAATCTTGAGTTCATCTTATGGTTTATTCCTTCTTCCTTGTCTGTACCATTTCCTATGTGTTTTCTGCCAACTTTCAACCCTCCATTATACTTTTCCAAGTCTGAATTTGGTTGCCCCCTCAAAAAAAAAAATTGTATCAGAAAGCCTTTCTGATCCAAATTCTATCACTGTGATTACTGTGACCTTGGTTTTTTTTTATTTGCAAATATTTAAACAAATTCAACAGTAAATACTCTCTATAAATAGTCAGATGGTAAACTTCTTGAATGCAGGAATATTCTTTCAGTGAATGCTCAGCACATAATAAGTACTAAATAAACAAACTGAACATGGTTTATCAATGTCTATTCCTAACTAGTTAAAATTATGTATATGGTATACATTTACAAATTCACCAACTATTTACAAAATAACATTCATAAAGGCATGAGTAGATCTCAAACATACCTATGCAGGTATGGTTCATTAATATTTATACACTTAAAATCTAAATTAACCAAAAATGTACATATATCACTGAAAATAAGTAAGAGTTTATTGAAATTAGTTATGTTCTTTCTTTCTGGGCAACCTGAACAAACTAGTTACAATGGAAATGATAGCACAGGGTGCTCTATGAACAAAATTACAGGGTTAGGAGCATTTAATCAGTTACCTATCTGATTGTCTCACCAACCTGTTCCTTTCATCCCCCAAGTGCCCTATGCCAGTATTTGTAGCTAAATATATTAGTATATTTTAAAATGACAATTTTAACAACAGAATTTGTGGCTTAACTTACAACTAAAATTTCAAAAATTTTTTCTAAAATTAAAAATTTTGTAGTCTCAAAAACCGCCATTATTTCATTAACCAAAGTTTACAACAAGGAAACTAATGAAGACAAGTATACATCTGAAAAGTGTATCAACTATATCTTAACAAAAAGCTTTTTAAAAAAGAAAAATTAGTATTTTTTATATTGTGGATATTATAATATAAAGAGTAAGGTAATTTTTTAAAATATATATAGAATAAGAACTTTTATGAAGGGAAAAATTATTTTCAAGGCTCTAACTTGATCTTATAATATAAATAATGAATATACAACTAAAATAAAAAATATAAACTAATACAGTTGACCCTTGAACAACACAGATTTGAACTGCACAGATCCACTCAATGATACTGTAAATGTACTTTCTTTTATGATTTTAGTAAAATCATGTTCTTTCCTCTAGTTTAAAAACACAGTACATAATACATATAACATATGCATTAATTGACTGTGTTACAGGTAAGGTTTCCAGTCAACAGCAGGATATTAGTAGTTAAGTTTTAGGCAAGTCAAAAGTTAGACACAGATTTTCAACTGTGTGAGATGTCAGTGCTCCCAAGTCCCCATGTATTCAAGGGTCAACTGTATAATTTAAGACAGCACAAGAGCTATCACAAGGCAGATAATTGCCCAAAGAATGTATCATGTACCTGATAATCTAGTCTTTTAAAAATTTATACCTCATTAATAAAGAAAAACATCTGCCTTGTAGAATTATTTAGTGGACAAACCTTAAATCCAGTACAACATAAGGAAGATCAAGATATACTGTATACAAATGAAACAAGTTACTTCTTGAGTTAAGTAAACTTTTTGTCCCCAAGAGCACAAAGCGTGCCTCAACCTCACTTTTCTATGGTGCGCATTAACTATGAATTCACCAGAGCACTGATGTCATTGCCTTAACACAGAGTATACCCTGCCAGCTTGAATTATTACTTGGACACACAAGTTTTCTATCAATAGACAAAATTTTTAGAGTCAAGACATACACTTAAAAATGGAGAGAACAAAGCTAGAGATTGTATAAAACAACTCCAACTCTAGGAAGAAAAATTCACTTAAAAATATTTCAATAACAAAACCAACAATTTTGCCAACTTTTGCTTATAACAGTTAACAAGATAATGATTAAATGGTCTTTTAAAATCTCCAGTAGGCATAATTCCTAAACAATTATTTACATTTTCCTGAAAGTCTTATGAAAATATTGGCTATAACAATTTTGAAGTAAATAATTTTAACATACAACCTCATTGTGAAAATCAGTCATTTTCACATGTTTTATTAAAAGTACCTTTCTATATAATAGTTTCACGTCAAAGTTATTTCTGTTTCTGCATGGCTTGGAATTAGGATGACCAACTGTCTCAGCTTGCCCATTAATGAAGAATTTCCTGGGATGCAGTACGTTTAGTGCTTAACTGGTACAGCTGGACAAACTGAACAAATGGTCACCCTAGTTGGAGTAAGTCTAGCCAACCAGTGTTCTAAGAACAAAAAAAACAAGAGAATATACAGAAGCCATTTATGTGAAGACAAGTGAAATCTGCTAAGGCAACCAAGAAATAGAAGGACTAAGACTCTATAGGGAAGAACTTTAAAAAAGTGAGCCAGTATTTGCAGCTGATTTTACCACTGAGGCATTTGCTAATTCTAAATAAGGGAAGGAGGGTGAGATTCCAAGCTGTTGTAGCAGAGCTTTTGATGGAGACCATGGACTTTCAATTACAAGGTCACTTTTTCCTTCAGGACACTAAAATAATTCTTTACTCTATGGAAAAGACTGAAAAGTGAAGCATAGTATTTGGCATTCTCATGTGTCCAAGATTAGCATTCAGTACATGCCAGAAGGGCCACAAAAAAACATATCAACCTCCAAGTTAAAACACCTGGAGGCCAAGGGTAAACAAGAGGTGAACTGAGTTTCTTCAGAACTACAACTCAGCAGATTAACATAGGCACTGATTACATTAAGGTTATCACCCATTACTCTGTCTGCATAATGGAGAAAAGAATGATCCCTCTTTGGAAAACTTCTTTTAAAGGAAGTATCTGTCATTTGAACTACATTTTCTAGGCATGCCAAAAGACAGGACTACATGAACAAAAACTAAGAGTAAAATCAAGTAACAAGAACCACAAAAGACCCCGAATAGCCAAAGCAATCCTGAGAAGGAAGAATAAAGCAGGGGGGGGGATCTCGCCTCCCAACTTCAAGCTCTACTACAAAGCCACAGTAATCAAGACAATTTGGTAGTGGCACAAGAACAGACCCATAGACCAATGGAACAGACTAGAGAGCCCTAATATAAACCCAACCATATATGGTCAATTAATATACGATAAAGGAGCTACAATGTAGAAATGACAGCCTCTTCAACAGCTGGTGTTGGCAAAACTGGACAGCTACATGCAAGAGAATGAAACTGGATTATTGTCTAACTCCATACACAAAAGTAAACTCGAAATGGATCAAAGACCTGAATGTAAGTCATGAAACCATAAAACTCTTAGAAGAAAACAGACAAAAATCTCTTGAATATAAACACGAGCAACTTTTTCCTGAATGCATCTCCTTGGGCAAGGGAAACAAAATAAAAAATGAACAAATGGGACTACAGCATGCTAAAAAGCTTCTGTACAGCAAAGGACACTATCAGCAGAACAAAAAGGCATCCTACAGTATGGAAGAATGTATCTGTAAATGAGATATCTGACAAGAGGTTAACATCCAAAATATATAAAGAACTCACATGCCTCAACACCCAAAAAGTAAATAACCCTATTAAAAAATGGGTGGAGGATATGAACAGACACTTTTCCAAAGAAGAAATTCAGATGGCCAACAGGCACATGAAAAGATGCTCCACATTGCTGATTATCAGGGAAATGCAAATTAAAACCACAATGAGATACCACCTCACACCAGTTAGGATGGCCACCATCCAAAAGACAAACAACAAATGTTGGCAAGGGTGTGGAGAAAGCGGAACCCTCCTACACTGCTGGTGGGAATGGAAATTAGTTCAATCATTGTGGAAAGCAGTATGGAGGTTCCTCAAAAAACCAAAAATAGAAATACCATTTGACCCAGATATTCCACTCCTAGAAATTTACCCTAAGACTGCAGCAGCCCAGTTTGAAAAAGGTATATGCACCCCTATGTTTATTGCAGCACCATTTACAATAGCGAAGAAATGGAAGCAACTTAAGTGTCCATCAGTAGATGAATGGATAAAGATGTGGTACATATACACAATGCAGTATTATTCAGCCATAAGAAAACAAATCCTACCATTTGCAACAACATGGATGGATCTAGAGGGTATTATGATCAGTGAAATAAGCCAGGCGGGAAAGACGAGTACCAAATGATTTCACTCAACTGTGGAGTATAAGAACAAAGCAAAAACTGAAGAAACAAAACAGCAGCAGACTCACAGAACCAAGAACAGACTAATAGTTGCCAAAGGGAAAGGGACTGGGGAGGGTGGGTGGGAAAGGAGGGAGAAGGGAAATAAGGGGCATTACGATTAGCACACATAATGTTGGGGCGGGGGGGGGGACATGGGGGAAGGCAGTATAGCACAGAGAAGACAAGTAGTGACTCTATAGCATCTTACTACACGGATGGACAGTGACTGTAATGGGGTATGTGGTGGGGACTTAATAATGGGGGGAATCTAGTAACCACAATGTTGCTCATGTAATTGTGTATTAACAATACCAAAATTAAAATAGATTTTTTTAAAAGTAACAAAACAGATAATCCAAATACTGGAATTCATTGACAATTACTTGTAAAAAATAGTATACGCAAGAGAACAGAGGAAAGGATAAGCAAGATAGATTTTTTTTTTAATTAAGAATTTCAGATGAATCAAACGCAGGCATTCACTGGGGAAAAGAAATTATCTGAAATTTAGAACCTGTTAGATGGGCTTCCAAGCAGATGAAACAGAGAAGACAAAAAGTAAACAGAACTATCCAAAGTGAAACAGTAACAGTTTAATGTAAAATATAGAAGAGTGTAAGAGATACATACACGGGGTATAGTCAGTAGGGTAATAATGACACATATTTGGAATCCCAGAAAAGGAAAGAGATAATGTGGCAGAACCAGTATTTGAAAAGAAACAACCAAGAAACTTCCAAAACTGACGAAAGATACCATCCTACCATTTCAGTAAATTCAGGAACTTGAAACAGAATAAAAAGCAAGACAAATGAAAAAGTAAAAACAAAACCTAGGGAAATTAATCAGTAAGATTGCTGAAAACTAGAAAGGAAAACCTTTACTAATAAAAAAAAGTTTCAATCAAAAATCACTCATCATACCAAAAATCAATTAAGATCTCAAACTGATAAAAAACAAATGTCAACACAAAGATGGCATATGTTAGAATCATCAGACAAGGATTTCAAAGCAGCCATCATAAAATATGTATGAGTAATTACAAATTGTTACTGCTGGGCAGAGGTGAGAGTTCAGGTTTCCCACGAGGCCTTTGCTAATACCATCCTAGCTGGGAGGGGGAGGGCACTTCATTATTTGAAACAAATGAAAAAAGAAAGTCACAGCAAAGATAAAGAAGATAAATGGAACTTTGAGAACTAACCAACAAAAACTCAGTGGGTCAACAGAAGGGGAAGACAGAGGTAACAGAGGAAACAATCAGCAAATTAGAACATAGAAATTACCCAATTTAAACAAGAGAAAATAGGCCAAAAAACAATAATAAAAAACAGGCCTCAGGAATTTACGGAACTTAAAAAAAAAAAAACTTTCATTTGTGTCTTCATGGACCCAGAAAGAGAGGAGAAAGGAAATGCAGCCAAAAGTATTCAAAAACACAATGGCTTAAAATTTCCCAAATCTGGCAATAAACAGATTCAGAGTGACCTCCAAACACAATACACCCAAAGAAATTTGTGCCAAGACACATCATAGTCAAACTTCTAAAAAATGACAGAAAAATCCTGAAAGTAGCCAGAGAAATAATGCATTACCTATGTAAGAAAAACATTTTGAATTTCAGCAGTTTCATCAAAAAGCATGGAAGCTAGAAGGAACTGATATATTTTTCAAGCGCTAAAAGAACTGTTAACCCAGAATTCTACAGCCAGCGAAAAAATTTGCTTCAAGAATTAAGTGGACATCAAGGCATTCTCAGATTAAAGAAACTGAGAAACTTTGTCACCAGCAGACCAACCCTAAAAGAATAACAAGGAAGTTCTCTAAACAGAACGTAAATGATAAAAGTAAAAATTACAAAACAATGATGAAGAAATCAACTATGTACATAAATGTAGAAATATTCCATATCCCTGGATTGGAAGATTCTAGTAATCCCCATATTGATAAACATATTTAATGTAATTCCTATCAAAATTCCAGTGAGATTTTTTTTGTAGCTACAATCAAGATTATTCTAAAATGTACATGAAAAGACAAAGAAACTAGAAAAGCCAAAACAATTCTGAAAAAGAACCAAGAGAAATTACCTGATTTCAAGACCAATTATTTAGCCACAGTCATAAAGGCTATGTATGTTATTGGGGGAGGGACTGAAACACATCAATGGAATATAGAAAACCCAGAGCAGTCCACACAACTATGAACAACAGATTAATGATACAAGTGCAACAGAAATTCAACGGAGGAAAAGAGCCTTTTCAAAAAAGATGGTGCTGAAACAATTATTCATAAACACACACACAAAAAAATTAATCTGGACCTAAACCTCACACCTTATGCAAAAGTTAACTGAAAATAGACCCAGGATTTAAATGTAAAACAAACTATAAAATGTGTTAAAAATAAGAGAAAATATTCAGGACCTAGGGCTTGGTGAACAATTCTTAAACATTACAGCACTAGAATGAAAAGAAAAATTGGACTTCATTAAAATTAAAAAGCTGATCTTTAAAAGGACCCTGTTAACAGAATAAAAGGCATGCAGTAGAATAGAAAATATCTGCAAACCATGTATGAGAAATGCCCTCATACCTAGAATAAAGAACTCTCAAAATTCAGCATTAAGAAAATATCCAAAAAGAAAATAGGCAAAAAGAGATGACACTTTACTGAAGAGAAAAAATGGATTGCAAAGAAAAAAATGATGGCACATATGAAAATAGACATCATTAGTACATGATGCAAATTAAAATTAGAAACCATGATAGGACACATTCCTATTGGAACTAAAATTAAAAATAACAAAATGTTTGTGAGAATGTGAAGAAAGATTTCTCAAACTACTAATGGAAATGCAAAATGGTAGAGCGACTCTGGAAAACAGTTCAGCTATTTCTCTTTTAAAACTAAAAATATATTTACCATTTGGTCCAACAATCACACTCCTGGGAATTTACTTCAGTGAAATAAAAACTTGTATCTGTATAAAAACTTGTACACAATTGTTCATATCGGCTTTGTTAGTCAAAACTGGAAATAATCAAAATGCCCCTCAATGGGTGAACAGTTACACAAACTGTGATAAATACCATGGAATATGACTCAGTAATAAAAAGGAACAAACTGCTACATGCAACAACTTCATGGATGTCAAGGAAGTTATGCTGAGTGAAAACAGCAAATCCCCAGAAGTCATTTAACCTCTATGATTCCATCAAAATGACAAAATTATAGAGATGGAGAATAGATCAGTGGTTGCCAGGGCTTAGGGATAGTGGGAGCATTGTAGGCAGGAAGAGGCCATAGGAGTCTCAGTGTAATTTATAAAAGGACAACATGAAAAAGAACTTTGTGGTAATGAAATAGTTCTCCCTCTTGATTGTAGTGCTGGGTACACAAATCTACACATGTGATAAAATGGTACAGAATTATATACACACTATCCTAATGTCAAATTCCTGGTTTTGATATTGTACTATAATTTCTAAGATGTAACCACTGGGAAAAAATGGGATGTAGAGTATGTGGGGATCTCTCTGTACTATCTTTGCAACTTTATTCTGCAATCTATGATTATTTCAAAATAAAAAGTTAAAAATAATAACTACCAGATGATATACAATAGATTTTTAAAGGCTTCCTTAAGGGAAATAAAATATCCACCTATTAAATACATGCACCTTGAGGAAAATAAGTCAGTTTACCCCATAAATTTTTTTTTGGTTTGGGGAGGGAGATGAGTTTTTGGTGATGTTTACTGTTGAACAGTTACATAACATAAAAGATTACACTGCTTATGCAAAGGCATTAAAGAGTTAAATACTTAAACTGTACCTAGATTTCACTGCACTTTGTCTTTCTTCAGAGATTAAATTGATTCCATAGTTAGTTGTGGCTAAATCTAAATCCTTATAAATTTTAAGAAATATCTCTCTTCAAGCTACTTCATGCAGTAAGATTTCATTTTTGATATGTAAAACATTTACAATACCAACAAAATAGAAATAAAATGAACTAGAGGCCACTTAAAATTAATGAAACATAATGCCTCAAAAAAAAAAAAAGCTACATGGTCCTACAAGCTTGAGATATTTCATTACCGGTAAAAAAATACACAAATACACACATACCTCTACTAACCAACAGTTTAATAATACACAATATTAGCTGATAACATAAAAAGTGCTTTCACAATCTGTCACCACCTAAAATAATACACCATATAATTTTCAAAATTGTGTTCTTTGACTTCTAACCTCTGCTCTTCTTTAGAATTACCTGTGAGGGGAAAAAAAAATGAAGATTCATATTATACCTATGGCAAATAAAACATAATTCCTCAACAAAAAGTTAAATAGTCCTATGTGCATAATACACAACACTGAATTTGAAAGATCAATTTGGAAGGTGATTAGGGAATCTTTTGCCTTATAATTGGTCTTGACCTCTCAGTCTACTTCTCTCAAAGAATGTGAAACATGCCTATATTCTCAAATCTAGTTTTATGATCATTTGTTAATTTCTTCTACTGTAAGCCAAAAGTATCCAGATTAATGATTCCCAACTTGAGATCTGTAGACAATTTAGTAGTCCAGAAAGTTAAAAAATGTTCAAAAACTTAAAGTACTATTATAAACAAAGTATTTAACAACCATAAAGCAAAACAAATCCACTCCAGCACCAAGTTTCTCATGTTTCAGCTGGACTTACATTACCTTAGAAACCAAGACTAGTCATCTTAAACTGGAAAACTTGTTAGGTAGACAAGTTCCAAAACATACAGCCCATGACAGAAATAAAACAAGATCTTTAGTTATAAAAGACAGGAATTATTAGACCAGAACATAACCAAATTGTTTTTAAAAAACTGTTTTAAGTAAACACACTTATAATTTATTAATAAAAACGAACAAACTCTAAATTTAAAATATACACATACAAGCTTCAAGCTCTTAAGCCTTGCTTTACTTGCAGAAAAATACTTACATTGACTTAGAAATTTGTTAGGATGCTTACTAATGCAAGAGATTTTATAACCCCTAAAAAAAAAAGCCAGGTTATGCACATCTCTAGGCTTCCACAAAGGCCACCAAAGATAAAAATAGGTCTATACCCTAGGCCAGTACTTCTCTGCTCTACAAAATGATAGGTGGTTTATATACTGAAAACTTTCAAATGCTAAATTAAACGAAGTTCAAAAGTTTCTTTACTGCTATACTTCTTACAACCTTTAATAACTTTACATAATTATAGTTACATAAAAAAGATATTAGCATTGTGGGAAGCTGAATAAAGGTACATGGGAACTCTATATTTTTGTACCTCCTGCATGTCTATAATTATTTCAAAATAAAAAAATAGTAAAAACTCTACAAATAAATAGACTGTAAAAATGTCTCTCCCACATCATCCCCAAGTAAATCATGGTTTCCAATTTCTTCCATATTCTTACAGAAACAAGCTGTTTATATATAATACATTGAGACTATTCAAGGAAGAATAGTATGGTATCTAAACTAATCTGACCCCCAAAGCTTTTCGTGATGGGACATCTATTAACATCAAGTGGAAATAATTTGGGGAATGTATTTGGGAAAAATTCTGCCCTAGGCATCATACTCTCTTACATCATAAAGAAATACCAGTGAGAAGCCATCTCCTCTGCTTATTTAAGCGATTTGATTCATAAGTCTCTCAAATCTCAAAGACAAAAGTTAGGAAAACTGTAATGATCAAGAATAAAGTTTTGATAAATTTCAAGGTGATAAAACTTTTGCTATACATTATAGCCGACTACATATCAGACAGCAAACATTCATTTTCCCCTAAATGGTAATAAAGTAGTGGCCATGAGTCTATCAGTAATCTATAATATACATATAAAAAATAAATCTAACTCCATAATTAAAATCCACTAACATGAAAACAAAAACATCAACCCAGTTAACAAAGCTGAGCAAGGAATCTAAATCAGGCAGAGCTGGTGAACCACTGACACTTTTTAAGATAATTCTTCCTCAAGAAAAGAAAGTAGGATTTACCTTTGCTGCAGCCTGTACATGCTCCTTTTTGATGACTCTACACTTATTCTCATAAGCATTTGTCCTGGACTCTTCTGCTAACCGATGAACAAACAGTAAACAGTTCAAATGCATCTTTAAGAGAGAAAATTCAGTAAGAATTTTAAACTCAAACATTGGTGCTTTGAAATAATGACTTTTAAAAATAAAAGATCCCAAAGTTTAATGTTGTACTATTTACTATTGTGATTAAGTCACTTAACTTCTATTTAAAGGAAAACAAAAGTTGGTTTAATATAAGGTCCATCTTAGATTCTCTGCAAAAGAGACTTAGTTATTGCAAAATATGAGACAAGACTATGTAAGGCTAACAAAGGCCATAGCCAATAACATTGTAAAGCATCATTGTATCAAAACTTATTTGGAACAATCACATCACAAATTCCTGCTTCCAATTCCAAATAAATTTAAATTTATACTGTAATTTAAATGTTACCAAAAATTTTAAATCAAAACATATAAACAATTTTATTTAAGGCTAATCATCTCTCATTCTACAATCCAAGGTCTAAAGATTTTTTAACCAGAAATTTAATTTGAAATACCTATTCAAAAACTTTAGTAATTGAAATTCAAAGTTTACTGAATTGAAAAGTATATGTATAGATGTCAAGTTACTTGTCATCCAACAATATCAAAATAATATTTACTATTTATAATCTTTAAGGCTCTTAAGAAATTACTTAAAATACATTAAGCAGACAGTACAAAATTTAAAAGTCCATAAAGGACTGTAGTTATGTGAGATGTTAGCATTGTGGAAAGGTGGGTAAAAGGTATATAGGGATTCTCTATTATTTTTGCCACTTCTTGTGTATCTGTAATTATGGCAAAATAAAAATATAAAGCAAAAAAGTCTGCAAAAAGATTGTCAAAAAGAGTCTTCTTCCACTTTATCCCCCAGTCATCCATGGTTATCCATTTCTTGCATATTCTTACAGAATCAAAGCTTTACATATAAGCAACCTATATATATTACTTAACACACACACATCATTATTTAACCTATCTAAATAAGTACATGAGCATTTTGCTAAGTAATTAACTCAAAAGTCACCACCCAAACCAAAAAGTGCTATTCAATCTACATTCATGTATCTTGAAAACAGTTAAACTAGTGCACAAAATTCAAGCAAGAGAATGTAAGTAAAGTGAGCTGCAGTCCTATCGCAATTCTCCCTCCAGGATCACATCTAGTGCCCTTCTATTCAAATTATTGGTTACATCCCCATCCTTTGCTTCTACCAGATACCTGAAGTCACTACCAACTTAGATCCAAATAAGTATTATCTTTAAACACACAATCTCTTTGGTCATTTACTTACTAGTACACACTCCTTACAGTTAGAACAATACACAAAACCTAATTCACTATCTTTTGTACTGCACACAACCACTCCCCCACAGTTCATTAAATAGTAAGTAACTAGGTAACGTGGTGCTTTAAATTACTTATATTACGCAGAAACCTTAAGTTGATTGTTACAGATGTTTAAGAATGCTTTAGTGATATCTGGTGAAAATAGGAGTTTGGAATTTAAATTTAATCAGACAAAAGAACTTATAGATGGAGATATTCTTTTGGTACTTTTTTGATGTACTGTTTTCTTTAATTCTCACAAAAACTGAGATAAAGTACCCTACTCAAATTCTTTATATTATACCAGGTCAATTTTATTTCAAGCTTTCAATGATTATCACCATTTCCTTTTGCAACAAAAACTATTCCATAATACGGCACAATTTCCTCTGTTCATCTGTATTTGCTATTTGTAAAGATAAATAGCTTCCAGATGCCCTCAGAATAAATTCCTTAACACTAAACACCACTTGACTAGGCTTTTCCAGTTTCACCTCACTTTTCTCAGGTTCCAGTTCTATACTAGGTCTTTTGACCTTCTTTCAGGATTCAAATGCAACCGAGCCTACTGACATTCTACTGGTTTGTAAACTCTGAGAAGTCCAACCCCACCTCCACCACCAGTATGTAAGGTTATGTAGATGAATAGCACCCTGAACTTCCTATCACCACACACTGTCCTCTTTGATATAGTATAAGGACAAAAACTATGTCTATCTCCTCAACATTGTATCCCGAGTGACCTTTAGCCCATGGCCAGTATATAGCGGGCAGTCAATAATTATTATTGCATGAACAAAAGATACCTCCACATTTCCCCAAACTAGGCAAAAAAGTTTTTAAGTCAATCCCACATAAAACACACTCCGTTTTGAGACTTGGTTCATGCATTTAACCTACATAGAAAGTCCTTTTCTCTTCGTGGGCATGAGCCATAGATACTAAAATAAGTTACTATTACTTTTTCTGATATCACAGCATTTTTTAAGGAACCCATTCTTCCGTCATAAACAGTTAACTGAGCGATGCCACTCAAGGGCACTAAGGTTTAAATTAAAATGATCAGAATAAAAACAAAGTTTAAGGCATTATGTAGATATTCAAATTTCAAGAAGATAAGCCATTCCATCATGAATTTACTGTGGGGGGAAGGGGTTAGTTTGCTTGAAAGGTGAATCAAAACATAATTTACAAAGAAATATACATTTCTTTACAGTCTCAACTGATCAAAAGAGTAGGCCAGCCTGACCTCCTCCTTCTCTTCATCATAGCACTTTTTGAGTTTTACATAAACCATAAGCACCCAAATATTTGAGGAGCATTCCTCAGTGGTAACTAAAAACTAAATGAACCACGAGAAAGCTGAACAATTTATTCAAATTAACAGATGTACTCATTAGTACTCCCTGGGATACACAATTAAATGAGACATAAAACAAAAAGTCAGTGAGAATAACTATGAACACAAGGATATTATGAGTACAATGTTTAGAAATAACAATCCATATATATATGTAAGCATTCCCAACACACACGGTGAATTCCCAGCATTAACTGTACGCTCAGAATACTCCAGGTATTACAAACACTAGGAACACAAAAAGTTCCCAATTCAAAGTTGCTGGTACAATGGTAGAACCAAACCCATAAAGAAATTGAAGACAATGTGTGATGATAGATGACAAAAGAAGATAAAGTTGACCCTTTCTAATATTAAGGAAGGCTTCACTGAGAGTGGCATTTGAATTAAATTTTGAAATTGATGTTTTCAAAGTGGAGTAGAGTGAGGACATCTTCAGGCAGAAGAAATATCATATACAAAAGAGAGCATAAAAGTTGATTAGTTTTGTTGTTAAAGATAATGGTAGGCACAAAAGGAGACTGGTAAGGGTCCTTCTCCTCAAAAGGCTGCACAGCATTGTGGATAAAATGAGAGTTCCTGTGGCCAGGATTCTCACCTGGCCCTGGTTAGCTTGCTCACTAAACACGTGTGGGCAATACGTTGCTATTGACTCTATATAAGCTCCGCCCTGTGGTCTGGGTGAATCAGTGGTATCGCTTCAAGACTGCAGGACAGGATAGCAGAGGCTGGAGTGGTGGCAGCACCGAGGACAGAGGCCCAGCGCATGGCTGCGTGGGATGATTGTGCAGACAGAGAGGCCCAGAGGCAGAAACCAGCTTGCTGCATGCAGACTTTCTCTAAATGAACGGGATTTTAGTGACTGACCTGCCACCGTGGAAATATAGTTGGGTTTAACCCTTTCACCCCAAGAACCCTTTACTGTCATTTTCTTTGGCACATTGAATCTATAGTGAACTTGCCCAGGGCTGAAACCCACTGGCAAGACAACATACTGGGAGACAACACTGACATACGAAACTCTTAAACAGTGTCAGAGTCCCAATAGCTAAATTGTTTGATGCACACTCTTAAAACTATCAAAGCCCAGAAAAGAGATAAAAACTGACTGCTTTAACTGTAGAAAAGTTTATGGATGATGTGGGACACCTGCTGGGTAAGATTATGAAGTGTCAAGGGCAAGCAGAAAACTGTAAGCCAAGAAAACCAGGGTGATGCATGGTATATACAAGAGGATGGAAAAGAAATGAATACAATGAAAGCTAAAGACAAGCATACAAGGAATAGATAATGGCCAAAAGAACTTCCTTTCCCCTACTACTGCAACTGTTTGGAATTCCACGTCTCCTTTGTGCTACCACCTGGATCCCGCTCCATAATAGAATCCACCTGCCACTGGGTCATTTTGGGGCAGACAGGGGTAAGTGCAGGAGGAGGATTCTGACTACTTAAGAGATTGTTGCCAAACACTCTGCACCAGCTGGTAGTCTCCTAGATACTCTTGAGCAGGTATTCCTCCCCCTCCATTTGGAATCCCAGCACCAGTGAAAACTCCAGAATAAATAACCTAAAAATGTTTTGCAAATCAATTTCACTTTAACCCAGCTCACTTGTTCCACCTTTATTACCACCATGAAAGGGGATGGGGGTGTGCACAAAACAGTATATATTTTCTTACAGGGTCTGAGAAAGGACAAAAAAAGGAGAGCAGGAAATATTAGAAGGGCTACTTTTCCAAGGGAAAAAAAAAAGTTTTGGCTTCAGAGACCAAATAAAGGAAGAGTGAAGACAATTCTACAGTAGTACAGCCAAAAAAAGAGAGAGAGAAACCCTGCAAGTAGGCAACAGATGGGGAGGCAGTAAAGAAGAAAACAATGTAGCTTAAGAACAGATGGAATGATGCATTCCAAAGACACTCTCCATGCCACATGCCTTTGTTAGCCACAATTTTTCACCTTGGCCTCCTGGTAATTAGGTGCCCACTTATACTGCTCCTTTACTCAAAGAGCTCTGTGACAGGCCAGGAGGTGCCTATGGTTTAAACCTAGAGAAACAGTGTTCATCCTGCTGAAGGGATGTATGATCCAGACATTCAACACAAACACTCAATTTATTTCAAGACAGAAATATTACACAGTGGTTCAGTTGTAGCTGTTAGGTGTCCATGATGCTGCAGGTATTATGAGTCAAAGTATTAGTGGTTTGGCTTGAAAACTGAACAGGCATTCTAGTTGTCTAGGAAAATGAACACACAGTTCAAAGCACACTGCTTAAAAAAAAAACTTCTGGATCAGGATTAAAATAATAAGCTAAAGTAGAATAGAGCTACAGGTTTGATGAACGACGCAAAAACGGGGAAAAGAGGAAGGCAGGAGAAGCACTTAAAACGCATGGCAATAACGCCTTTTCCAACAGTTAAAAATGACCCAGCCTTAATTCCAAAACCTATTTTAAGACTGTATCTTTCACACTTTTCCCCTGACTGTGCTCCAGAACAGCGATGTTTAGAAGCTATAAGCAGGAGCCTCGTTCTCTCCTTAATTAATGAGGCTAATAACCTCTGATTTAAAAAAAAAAACCTACATTTCGGAGAGCCCCAGTACAACTAAGCGTAAGGACTCTGGGCCGACACGCCAGCACGGGGAAAACCTGCCTAGTCATGCAGGAAACGCCTTTAGCCTAGGCCTGAAAGAGCAGTCCTGGCTGGGGGCGGCGAAAGGAAGGCCTGGGTTATTTCCCCCACCTCCTCCTGCCCCACTCCCGGCCCCACCAGCGGCAGAATCTCACCAGTAGGTCGCCACTTGACTCCAGACGAAGGTGAGGCTTCCGCCGCTTGAAGACGCGCTTTAGAAAGCCGCGGGGAGCCTTCCGCTTTATCCGCTTTCTCTGGGAGACTGTCGCTGACAGAGCCATCCTCTCCCTCGAGCACCAGCCGCCTTAGCTCCCGAGATCCCCCCGCACTGCTCCGGAGCTCGCGCCCGCTGGGACAACCAGAACAACCCCGCCGCCCAAACGCTCCTTCAGGCCCGGAGATCCCGACTGGAACATTCGAATCCGCCGCCAATGGAGCGCGCCCGGCGCTCGGTAGTGACGTCAGCCCCGCGTGAGCTCCGCCCCCGGAGGCGCCTGGCCGTTGGTAGAATATAACCCTCCGTGGGCTCGGCGGTCTGCGATAAAGAACCGAAGCTACCTTCCGTCGTCTTCTATGTTGTACCTGAGCTACGGAACTATTTCTCCTGTGTTCCACAGACATGTTGGGAAATTGTGGGAAATGTTGGTATGCCAAGGCAGCTACACTTGCTGTCCAGGCTCTCACGCTATGCTGAGCCTAATATCAAAGACTAAAAAGTAAATGAATAGACGTTTGTGATGTTTTATCAAGATTCCGAAAGAAACAGTGCCTTCCTAGCAAGGCATGTTTTTCTGATATTGACAGCTAACGGTTTACACTTTTTCATAATTTCGTCTGATCTTACCCGAGGCCTTTTCATGATTCTAGCTTTTCTTTACAAATACTACTACCTTTAATTTTAAGGCCCTTTTCACTTAACTGCAAAACCTTCAACTGTAGTTTAAATGCTACCTCATTGAAACTCTTGCTATTTCTCCAAGCAATTAACTTTCATATCTTCTGTGCTATAGCATTTCCACATTCTCAGTTCAGTTGTCTCACTCTTCAACCTCATCTCCGATCTTTTGAACTCATTCTCTCCAGTATCCCAAGTCTAACAATTCTTACATTACCCTGGGATCCCTAGGATCACAGGGAGGGGGAGGAGTACACTTATGCATATTTATTACCAGTGCTCATTATCATCAATAATAATTGCTACTATTTATTAGGTGACAGGCACTGGGATATGGGTTTTAAATATATTTTTCTCTAACCTTCACCACAGCTGTGCAGTGATATTATCCCTGTTTCAGTGATGAGAAAACAAAGGCCCAAAGAAGCTAAGTAGTTCACCCATGGTCATACAACTAGTAAATGGAGAAGCCCAGTTCGGATCCAGTTTTGTCTGATTTCAGAGCCCAAACTCTTTACACGTTGTGCAATTTCTGTTTTACCATATTTAGCTGGTGTCTTCTCAGTCTATGAAAGAGCTACTAAAGTGTTTCACACAATCTAACTAGCAGTGGGCTAAAAGGTAATTCTAACAAGTAATTTTCTCTGACAGTTATGTAGGTGGGTGGAAACCAGAGAGTAGGTTTCACAGAGGACTTCACATTTATCTGAATTTTCATACCTTTTACAATGAAAATATTTTGTTTTAAAATTTTCTACTATTTAAAGGGATGTTTAAGTAGGGTATGAGGGCAATAATTGCATTTATAATAAGTCCTTTCTTTTCCTCAAACCTTTTGACACTCCCAACCCTGTCCTCACCCTCAGTTGATGACATTGCTTCACTAACAAAATAAAAACAACCATAGACTTTCCACATGCTCCCACTACCACACCTACACACCAGTCTCTACCTGCTCCCATGCATGAACCATCTATCTAAGATGGTTAATCACTCGACTTGTGCCCAACATCTCAGTCCCCTCCTCCTCTTGAGGACATTCTCTAGTAATTCCCGTCTCTTCTATTTAATGAATTTTTCTTCTTTGCCAAAATTTTTTACATCTGCCCATACATGCTGTAATATCTCCAACCTTTTAAAAACCCTTCATTGATCATGTCTTCAGCTCTTTCTCTTTCACAGAAACAGTAGGAAGTGTTATCTAAATTTGATATTCCCAGTTCCTTTCTACCCATTCTCCTTGAAGCCACTCTGATCACACTTTTCTACCCATTTCTCCACCAAAATTGTTTTGATTGACATGATTAATAACATAACACTTTTATATCCAGTGGTCAATTCTCAGGCTTCAGTTTATTTGACTAACGAGGAGTATTTGTTGGATTTTGTGATCTTTCCTTCAATAAATATTTTAATTGGATGCTATTCTCTTAGTTTACCAACTATGTGATGGCCCTTCAGACTCCTTTTTGGTTCCTCCTTGTATCTTTTATCTCTAAATCACAGAGTACTTTGAGACTTAGTCCCCAGATTTCTTCTCTATCTACACTCTCTCCTTATATAATCTCATCCAGTATTATGGCTTTAAATACCAAATTTACATTACCAGCTGATTATCTTCCCTATTAACACAACCAAAATTAGCTCTGGTATGCCCCTATACCCCAAACATGCTCCTCCCACCCACCTCTCTATGGCAGTTCCATATTTCCAATTACTCAAGCCAAAATCTTGAGATTAGCCTTGGCTCTTCTTTCTCTCCGCCCACATTCAATATTTCACCAAATTCTGCCTGCTCAACTTGGAGTATCTGATCACTTTTGGCCCAGCCAACATCACATCTCACTTGGATTATTGCAACAGCCTTGCAGTGCCAGGGATTTCAGCTCCTGGTAAGTTCACTCTGGACTTGACAAAAATGAAGAAGAACAACAGAAAGATGACAGCGTGAGAGGTGAGACAGAGGCTTCCTCCTAAAACTGAATATAATATGAAAATATAACTAATACAATTAATTCTGAAAGAGCAAAAGGAAAGGGGACTGCGCCAAACTGCATACACCTGGAGAAAAGAATAAACCCCACAGAACAGGGTAACATACCAAAGCTGTGGCCCGGTGGGACCCAAGCCCTTCTCCCACCCCAGCTCTCTGGGGGGGAGGAAGAGAAACAGAGAAGGGAGGGAGTAGAGGCCTGGGACTGCAGAATACCTAACTCCAGAGATCTGATCTGGGTGCACAAAACTACATTTCATGGTATTTTCATGGTACTCTCATGATTAGGGGTTTGGAAAGCTAAGACAAGCAGAATACCTGGAGAGACTGAGATTCCAGCCACTTGTGGAAAGTAGGGATCCATATCAAGCTGCTCTGGGACAAAAGAAAGGCGGGCAGTCTGAGAGGCTTCCTAACAGCAAGAGGGCTGCTAAAGGGGCAAGGATTGCACAGAGCTTATTGCTCAGGAGAAAGGACAGGTAGACAAAATTGTCCAGGTGCACTCTGCCCAGCAGGTTGGGAACTTTCACGATCTTCAGGAGCTCCAGCTCACTGGATGGCTACACAGCTCCAAGGACCACCTCCATGATAAGCAGCCTAATGCATCTTTCTCCCAGGCAGCCCCACCTGTCTTGCAAACTGCCAAAGCCTACCACGGCGACAGGCCGGCCAGAGGGAAGCCCTGTCTACAGCAACTACAAACACAAAGCACAGAGGCTTATACCTGTGTGCTCGGCCCACTGGTTCTGGCAGTGGAGACAGGTACAGCAGCCGGGAAGCAGGAAACAGCTCGTTCCTCCCCCCAGGCACCAATACCAATCCCTTATGATGCATGACATTGCTTCTGGGGCTGAGCAGGTCCAGAGAGTAGAGCTTATGGGTGCTAGAGGGCGCTATATACAAATATGAAATGCAAAAGGAACCTGGTTCTAAGTAAAATTATGAATATGAACACAACCCCTGAGAAAATTCAAATAAAATTGACCTCATGAATCTGCCTGAAAGGGATTTCAAAATAAAAATCATTAACATGCTCATGGCGGTACAGAAAAATATTCAAGAACTCAGGGAGGAATTACAGTTGGAGATCCAATCATTACAGAACACAGTATCAGAAATGAAACATACAATGGGAAGTTTTAAAAGCAGATTAGATACGGAGGAGGAGATAATAATTGAAATAGAAATTAGAGAAGACGAATACAAAAAAGCTGACACACAGAGAGAAAAAAGGATCTCTAAGAATGAAAGAATATTGAGAGAACTGTGTGACCAATTCAAACGGAACAATATTCGCATTATAGGGGTACCAGAAGAAGAGAGAAAAAAGGGATTGAAAGTGTCTTGGAGGAGGAAATTGCTGAAAACTTCCCTAATATGGGGGAGGAAACAGTCTCTCAGCCACGGAGTTGCACAGATCTCCCAACACAAGGGACCCAAGGAAGACAATGGCAAAGATCAAGGATAAGGACAGACTATTAAAAGCAGCCACAGACAGAAATAAGATCACATACAAAGGAAAGCCCATAAGGCAATCATCAGACTTCTCAGCAGAAACCTTACAGGCCAGAAGGGAGTGGCATGATGTATTTAATGCAATGTAGCAGAAGGGCCTGGAACCAAGAACACTTTATCTGGCAAGGTTATCATTTACATTTCAAGTAGGGATTAAACAATTCCAAGATAAGCAAAAGCTGAGGGAATTTACCTCCGCAAACCATCTCTACAACGCATTTTGGAGAGATTGCTGTATGTGGAAGTCTTCCTAAGGCTTACTAGCTGTCATCAGAGGTAATAAAACCACAATAAAGAGAGTAGAACAGTTAATTGCTAAGAAACTGCAAAATTAAATCAGCTATCCCCAATGTCAATCAAGGGATAGACAAAGAGTACAGTATATGATACCTAATATATAAAGAAGGGAGGAGGAAGAAAAAGGAAGAAGAACAAAAAACAAAAAAAGAACCTTTAGATTTTGTTTGTAATAGCATATTAAGTGAGTTAAATTAGACTCTCACATAGTAAGGAAATTACCCTTGAACCTTTGGTAACCACGAATCTAAAGCCAGCAATGGCAATAAGTACATATCTATCAATAATCACCCTAAATGTAAATGGACTGAATGCACCAATCAAAAGACATAGAGTAACAGAATGGATAAAAAAGCAAGACCCATCTATATGCTGCCTACAAGAAACTCACCTCAAATCCAAAGATATACACAGACTAAAAGTGAAGGGATGGAAAAAGATATTTCATGCAAACAACAAAGAGAAAAAAGCAGGTGTTGCAGTACTTGTATCAGACAAAATAGACTTCAAAACGAAGAAAGTAGCAAAAGATAAAGAAGGACATTACATAATGATAAAGGGGTCAGTCCAACAAGAAGATATAACCATTATAAATATATATGCACCCAACACAGGAGCGCCAGCATATGTGAGACAAATACTAACAGAATTAAAGGAGGAAATAGACAGCAACGCATTCATCTTAGGAGACTTCAACACACCACTCACTCCAGAGGACAGATCAACCAGACAGAAAATAAGTAAAGACACAGAGGCACTGAACAACACACTAGAACAGATGGACCTAACAGACATCTACAGAACTCTACACCCAAAAGCAACAGGATACACATTCTTCTCAAGTGCACATGGAACATTTTCCAGAATAGACCACATACTAGGCCACAAAAAGAACCTCAGTAATTTCAAAAATATTGAAATCCTACCAACCAACTTCTCAGATCACCAAGGTATAAAACTAGAAATAAATTTTAGAAAGAAATCAAAAAGGCTCACAAATACATGGAGACTTAACAACACTCTCCTAATTAATCAATGGGTTAACGACCAAATCAAAACAGAAATCAAAGAATATATGGAGACTAATGACAACAACAACACAAAGCCACAACTTCTGTGGGACGCAGCAAAGGCAGTTCTAAGAGGAAAGTATATTGCAATCCAGGCCTATTTAAAGAAGGAAGAACATTCCCAAATGAATAGTCTAAAGACACAATTACTGAAATTGGAAAAAGAAGAACAAATGAGGCCCAAAGTCACCAGAAGGAGGGACATAATAAAGATTAGAGAAGAAATAAATAAAATTGAGAAGAATAAAACAATAGAAAAAATCAATAAAACCAAGAGCTGGTTCTTTGAAAAAATAAACAAAATAGATAAACCCCTAGCCAGACTCATTATGAGAAAAAGAGAATCTACACACATAAACACAATCAGAAATGAGAAAGGAAAAATCACGACAGACCCCACAGAAATACAAAGAATCATAAGAGAATATTATGAGAATCTATATGCTAACAAGCTGGAAAACATAGAAGAAATGGACAACTTCTTAGAAAAATACAACCTTCCAAGACTGACCAAGCAAGAAACAGAAAAACTAAACAGACCAATCACCAGTGACGAAATCAAATTGGTAATCAAAAAACTACCCAAGAACAAAACCCCTGGGCCTGATGGATTCACCTCTGAATTCTACCAGACATATAGAGAAGAAATAACACCGATTCTCCTTAAAGTTTTCCAAAAAATAGAAGAGGAGGGAATACTTCCAAACTCATTCTATGAAGCCAGCATCACTCTAATACCAAAACCGGGCAAAGACCTCACCAAAAAAGAAAATTACAGACCAATATCCCTGATGAATGTAGATGCAAAAATACTCAACAAAATATTAGCAAACCGAATTCAAAAATACATCAAGAGGATCATACACCATGATCAAGTGGGATTCATCCCAGGGATGCAAGGATGGTACAACATTCGAAAATCCATCAACATCATCCACCACATCAACAAAAAGAAGAACAAAAACCACATGATCATCTCCATAGATGCTGAAAAAGCATTTGACAAAATTCAGCATCCATTCCTGATTAAAACTCTCAACAAAATGGGTATAGACGGCAAGTACCTCAACATCATAAAGGCTATATATGACAAACCCACAGCTAACATCATACTTAACGGCAAGACGCTGAAAGCTTTTCATCTAAGATCGGGAACAAGACAGGGATGCCCACTCTCTCCACTGTTATTCAACATAGTAGTGGAGGTCCTAGCCACCGCAATCAGACAAAACAAAGACATACAAGGCATCCAGATTGGTAAAGAAGAAGTCAAATTGTCACTATTTGCAGATGACATGATACTGTACATAAAAAACCCTAAAGACTCCATTCCAAAACTACTAGAACTAATATATGAATTCAGCAAAGTTGCAGGATACAAAATTAACACACAGAAATCTGTTGCTTTCCTATACACTAATGATGAACTAACAGAGAGAGAAATCAGAAAAACAATTCCATTCACAATTGCATCAAAAAGAATAAAATACCTAGGAATAAACCTAACGAAGGAAGTGAAAGACCTGTACTCTGAAAACTACAAGACACTCCTAAGAGAAATTAAAGAGGACACTAACAAATGGAAATGCATCCCATGCTCTTGGCTAGGAAGAATAAATATTGTCAAAATGGCTATACTACCTAAAGCAATCTACAGATTCAATGCAATCCCTATCAAACTACCAACAGCTTTCTTCAATGAACTCGAACAAATAATTCTAAAATTCATATGGAACCACAAAAGACCCCAAATAGCCAAAGCAATCCTGAGAAGGAGGAATAAAACAGGGGGAATTACGTTCCCTGACTTCAAGCTCTACTACAAAGCCACAGTAATCAAGACAATTTGGTATTGGCACAAAAACAGACCCACAGACCAGTGGAACAGAATAGAAAATCCAAACATTAACCCAAACATATACAGTCAATTAATATTTGATAAAGGAGCCTTGGACATACAATGGGGAGATGACAGCCTCTTCAGCAGCTGGTGTTGGAAAAACTGGACAGCTACATGTAAGAGAATGAAACTGACTACTGTCTAGCCCCATACACAAAGGTAAACTCAAGGTGGATCAAAGACCTGAATGTAAGTCATGAAACCATAAAACTCTTAGAAAAAAACATAGGCAAAAATCTCTTGGACATAAACATGAGCAACTTCTTCATGAACATATCTCCCCGGGCAAGGGAAACAAAAGCAAAAATGAACAAGTGGGACTATATCAAGCTGAAAAGCTTCTGTACAGCAAAGGACACCATCAGTAGAACAAAAAGACATCCTACAGTATGGGAGAATATATTCATAAAAAACGTATCTGATAAAGGGTTGACATCCAAAATATATAAAGAACTCATGCACCTTAACAAACAGAAAGCAAATAATCCAATTAAGAAATGGGCAGAGGACATGAATAGACACTTCTCCAAAGAAGAAATTCAGATGGCCAACAGGCACATGAAAAGATGCTCCACATCGCTAATCATCAGAGAAATGCAGATTAAAACCACAATGAGATATCACCTCCCACCAGTGAGGATGGCCAACATCCAAAACACAAACAACAACAAATGTTGGCGAGGATGTGGAGAAAAGGGAACCCTCCTACACTGCTGGTGGGACTGCAAATTAGTTCAACCATTGTGGAAAGCAGTATGGAGGTTCCTCAAAAAACTCAAAATAGAAATACCATTTGACCCAGGAATTCCACTCCTAGGAATTTACCCTAAGAATGCAGCAGCCCAATTTGAAAAGGACAGATGCACCCCTATGTTTATTGCAGCACTATTTACAATAGCCAAGAAATGGAAGCAACCTAAGTGTCCATCAGTAGATGAATGGATAAAGAAGATGTGGTACATATACACAATGGAATATTATTCAGCCATAAGAAGAAAACAAATCCTACCATTTGCAACAACATGGATGGAGCTAGAGGGTATTATGCTCTGTGAAATAAGCCAAGCCAAAAAAGACAAGTATCAAATGATTTCACTCACATGTGGAGTTTAAGAACAAAGAAAAAATACTGAAGGAACAAAACAGCGGCAGACTCACAGAACCCAAGAACGGACTAATAGTTACCAAAGGGAAAGGGACTGGGGAAAATAGGCGGGAAGGGAGGGATAAGAGGGAAAAGGGGGCATCACGATTAGCAGATGTAATGTTGGGGGGGCACGGGGAGGGCAGTACAACTCAGAGAAGACAAGTAGTGATTCTATAGCATCTCACTATGCTGATGGACAGTGACTGTAATGGGGTTGGTGGGGGGGACCTGATGAAGGGGTAGTTTAATAACCATAATATTGCTCATGTAATTGTAGATTAATGATAATAAAATGAATTATATTAAAAAAAATAGCAGCAGACTCACAGACTCCAAGAAGGGACTAGTGGTTACCAAATGGGAGGGTGGGGGAGGGTAGATGGGGAGGGAGAGGGGGAGAAGGGGATTGAGGGGTGTTATGTTTAGTACACATGGTGTGGGGGAGTCACAGGGAAAACAGTGTAGCACAGAGAAGCAAACAGTGAATCTGTGGCATCTTACTACACTGATGGACAATGACTGCATTGGGGTATGGTTGTAAACTTGATAATATGGGTAAAAATAGTAACCACATTGTTTTTTCATGTGAAACCTTCATGAGAGTGTATATCAATAATACCTTAATAAAAAATTTTAAAAAGAAAAGAAAAACAACAACAAAGCATTGGGAAAAGCCTTCATACCCTGTTTTATTTTCCCAGCAGCTGGTTGAACACTTAGATTACATTGGCAGCATTCACATGCAGCAAGTCTGTGATCCACAATGACAGAGCACTGGGGGAAGGCCCTAATATAGCAGCACCAACATTATCAGCGCATTGCCAACTTGTGTGTAAGCATGCACCTGCCCAGTAGGGCAAGTACTACATAAGCATGAGATAGCATTGCATTTGTGCAGTGGGTCCGATAAGCATCCTGGCTATGGGAATTTCCATTTTCCCTACAACCCTCCTGACGGTGTCAGAAGAGCGATATTTGACTGGAGGCCAAAAATCCTAAAATCAAAGTATCAGAAGTGCTGTCTTCTTTCTGGAGGCTCTAGAGGAGAATCTGTTTCCTTGCCTTTCCAGCTTCTAGAGACCACTTCCATTCTCTGGCTCGAGGCCGCTTCTTCTCTCTTGAAAGCCCATCATTACTCTACCATCTGTCCAGTAGCACATCTCCTGACCCTGATCCTCCTGACTTCCTCTTCTGAGAACTCTTGTTATTATATTCAGCCCACCCAGATAACCCAGGATAATTTTCCTGTCTTGCCAGTGGCTTTCCTCCCTGAACAAGTTCACTCTGGATTCAGTGAGACAAAAAAAATGACAGTGGAACATTCTTGGGGTGAAAGGGTTTATACCCAACTTTATTCCCACGGTGGCAGGTCAATCACTAGAATCCCATCCACTCAGAGCGAGTCTGCATTTAGCAAGCTGGTCTCTGCCTCTGGGCTCTCTGCCCCCCACTCCTGTCTCAGTCTCTCCTCAGCGCTGCCACTATGGTCTCGTACAACCCTACCAGGGCCAGGTGAGAATCCTGGCCATAGGAACCTTAATTTTCTCCTCCCCATAAAAGTTAGAATACTAAGTGGAGTATGAGAGTAATCATTTTATTTATCCCTGTAATGAAGCATGTCCCTACACATTATTTGTTCTCAATAAAACTATGATATTGGTAGGGGGTATGGAATGTTATTATATCTATCTTACACTAAATTAAATGATCAAAGACTTTGAGTGGCCCAAAGTAAAAAAGTCTGTGTGGGAAATTTAAGGCATTAATCCTGGTGTTTTAATTTGCCAATATGTTATACTGTCTCTAAGTGTAATGTAAGCATCTAAATTCAGCTTAATTCCTTTCCTGTAAGAATTTTACTTTTTATAGGCTTTCACCTTCACTTATTAAAGACTCACAGAATAAAACATTGGAAAATTTCAGCACAACCTAAATTTTCAAAATGTTCTCCTTTTCTTTTGTTGTTTTTTTAGTAATTGAAGCTCCTTTGATTCAAAGGGTGAGAAAGCTCAAGACAGCTGTTGGAACCTTAGCCCACACAGCTGGAATATAGCCCCAAACCTGGAAGTGCCTTGAGTGATGACAGCCCATAATTCCAAATCCAGGGAAACAAAAAGGGAGTCTAGATGGGAAAGAGAAGATCTTCACAAGAAAAGTATTGACATAAGAGGATAAATACATCTTTCTTTATCCTAATCAGTTCTTCTAATGTAAAATTTGCCTTAATGTAAGATTTGCAAAGGGCAAGGACCCTTTGATACTGCTCTTTAGTTTGGGAAAACAAAAGTAAAATTTGCTCATGGAAAATTATTGCAAGATTTTTCCCATCTCACGTGATTCTAGGGAGATGGTACCATGAGAAACAATTCAAGTATATTAATTATTGAGAATTGTTGCCTTTTTTGTTGATGACATCGGTTGATGCTTGCTAAGATTCTTTTAAAAATAGTGTTACATTTTTTTTCAGAATCTATCCTAAGGAAATTACCCTAAATATAAAATAAATTTCATGTACAGAAATTAAAAAATACTTTTTTTTTAATTGCATCTAATATGTAAATTGGGGTACATACCTTTAGTTAACTATTATTATGGCTATATTAAAAGTTACATTTGTGAAAGTTTTTAATATCCTAGAAGGTCCATGTTAATGCCTATGTACCAAGTTATATATAATATGATCCCAAAAATATTGAAAACACATGTATGTGTATGCACACACACACAACACTGAGAAGAAATATACCAAACAGGAATATAGTTTTTAGATAATGCAGATACAGATGATTTTCTAATTATTTTAAATATTGCCCAATTTTCTGTAAAAAATGTACTTTAAGAAAGAAATGAGATATTTCATATTTGGCTAATTGATACTATATATAATTTTTAAAGTTTATTCTACAAATTTAATTAAAATATTTCTGTAAGAAAATTATTTACGTAAGAAAAACTTCAGAAATTAATTTACAATACTTTGTGGTGTTCAACAATCTTGCAAAATAATTTGATTTTCCTTTTCATAAATTATATTAGTGCGCACATCAGAATAAGTTACTAGGTTACATATTCCTATGAATTAACTGTTTTGTTTTTTCTGACTTGTGCTTTTGTGCTCATTAGCAAAACACTGCAAAAATTGTTAATAATTAACAGTAAGTAGAGTCTTACAGTGTGCAAAAGTTTTTGACATTGTTTCTTAGATCCTTAAAAGATTATGTTGATTCTAATAATGTTTAAAATAAAATCTTTAATCTGCCAAAAAATTTTAAATACCTGTGTCATGGCTTCATTCATCATCTGTGAGATACAGAATTTCACAAAATTTTGGAACATGCGCTATTTCAGTTCTTCGTCAGTCCAGTGGTTTATAAGACAAATTAACTCCAGAAGCTTTGGAAAATTTCACCTTACTTGTGTGGTCTCCTAAAAGTCATATTTCAAATGTTTAGCTCAGCTAAGTGGGTCTTTTCTTATACTCTTTCCCCTCACTGATTATTCCATTTTTCAGATAGAATATGGAATGAGTACAGGGACACAAATTTATTTTCCACAGTTGATGAAAGATATGGCTTTGAAACAAATCCTTGTTATAAATGCCAGAAATCTTAGATTTTTTTAATGTGTTTTCCATGATCAAAAGATGGCTTTGAAACATGACATAGTAATCCAAAAGAAATGGACTTTACTAGGAAATACTAAGTAGAAATAAAAATCATAACTTGGAGTAAAAGCTACATTGCTAACAATTTTGCTGTAACATTTTATTATCAGTTTGTATTCTGTAAAGAAAAATTGTTACCAAGACATTATTTGGAACAGAATAGGGAAAAAGAAGAGCAAAACTGCAATTTAAAAATTTTACTCAGCTGGTAATGAGCCCATATCAAATCATCAGGAATTTTTTTTTTAATTTAGTGACTCTAAGGAGTTTTCAAACTAGCACTGCTTTCCATGGATAATCTGTAAAGAATTCTGTAAGAAAATTGAATGACTGGCTAATTGTCAAGAAAAGAATAAACTAACCATTTCTTGCGAGGTAAGAAGACCCATATTAATAGACTTTTTCTCTTCTATCCCTGAATCTTTTTCTCTTCTATCCCTAAAACAGACACAGCATCTTTTTCTGGGTGAAAAAAAAGGAATTTTAAGCAAATAAGGAAAATTCCAACATAATTCATTATTTAGCAACTTTTATTGGAAAGTAGGAGAGGAGGGAGAGCTAGGATACAGTGAAAGAAATAATACACCTCCTTTCTCCCACTCCAGGCTTCCTGGTCTAGATCAGGCACAAGGACAGGAAGAGAGAAACTTTAAATTGGGTAAGAATGTAAAGTTTTCATTATTTCACTAGATTGGATTGCAATAATGGGATAATTATAAGACTAGACTAGACTTTTTATCACCAAAACAGAGGAAACGTTATTTAAAAGAGACAGTAAAATCCTGAGATCTCCATCTAAGAGAAAAAAGAACAGTTGGGTGGGAGAACAGGAGAAAGGACAAAGTTAGTTTCTGCTTACACTTCCTCAAGTCTGGGTTGTTGAATAAACTTAAGCCATTCCAAAAAATTTAATAAAAATAATTTTTTTTGTTTTATTTGTGTTTATCATGTAAGGAACTGCCCTAAACAATGCATGCATGCACTTAATCCTCGCTAGAGTTTTACACATAAGAACTATTATTATCCTCATTGACAGAGAAGAGAGACCCAGAGGAGACTTCCTAAAATTTACACATTTACTATGTGGTAGAGATGAAATTTATTACAGCAAAAAAACTGGGACAACATAAAATGTCCAGTTAAATAAATGTCATCTCTCCACTGAGTGCCATGCACTCACTTAAAATAATGATTTTAACCACCAGGTAGAAATATGTAAAAATATAATTTAATAAGGTAAATGAAAAAAAATCAAGACATTCTATCATTGGTAGTTTTGTTTATATATCTTCTGTTAAAAATAAAGCTTACAAAAATCGGTGGAAGAAAAATCACAAAATATAAATGAAAAGATGTTAATTTTATACATGATTTTTTCTCTGTAATTTCCTATTTATTTAATGTTAATTTATTTAAAATTATTTATTAACATTACTTCTCTATTGGAAAAATAATGTATAATAAAATGGGGAGAGAAATGCACTTTTGATCAAACCTAGTAAAGCAGTTTATATTTTAAAAACTGACTTAAACTAGGTTTTATTAAAAGGACACTAACAATGGCAATAACAAAATTGACTCCTTAATGAAAACTAATTTTTTAACACAGTCATATCCTTAAACGATCTTCTGTGAGCATATCTGTGTTCCAGCAAGAATGAAGGAGGAAGAAGTGAAGCATATGCCTCTTTCTTTAAGGTCAGTATCTGAAAGTCTCACATACCACATCACTCTATTCCTCTGAAGAGAACTCTGCTACATGATAACACCAAGGTGTAAAGTGGGGTAGAAAATGTTATTTGTATTTGGGCTATGTGTGCCCAGCTAAAAATCAAAGAATGTGTAATAACTGGCAGCCTCTGACATAGGAGGCTTTACTGGGAGTCAGCGTGAGTAGAGATTGAAGTGGATTTTGAAGTCAAATAAACTGGAATTTGAGTACAAGTCTATCACTTAGCTTTGAGACCTTGGGTAAGTGCCTTAATCTCTCTAAACATGAATTATATCATCTAAAGAGGGAGAAATACCCAATATTATCACTACAGTGCACACTCCCCAAATTTTGGCTGCCTTCCCATTTTTTCAGGAAATAATTATTGTGTGAGCCCTGTAAAGCTGTCATCACATTACACAACATATGGATTTCTATTTATATCAGTGTTTCTATTATGATTTCTTATGTTCTTTGAGATATTTCCCAAACAAAAATTAATCATTAAATTATATGATTATTTCTATTCATAATCATACACCAAACATAAAAGTGTGTTTTAAAAGAAAAAAATTATGCATTTGTCTACACAGATGATAAAAACAATATTTTTGTAAGATGCTCCAATTCAAGTTCTATTCTCTCTATCCCTCTACCTCTGTACATCAATTTACAGTTCAAAATTAGAGAACATGTGAATAAACTACTCAGCAGTCACAAACACAAGAGAAGTAACAGACACTTGAAGTAGATCCTCAAGAATGTTAGATAAAGAAATGATTAAATATAGAATAAAAAATAAATATGTTTAAATTTTTTTAAATTAGAAAGTAACAAGTCATTCCCCCCACAAAATGAAGCTGGCTGTATTTTTCAAAAGTAAACTTAAATATCAATAAATTTCAAAAAAATGTTACTTAGAATTAATCAGCTAATTAAACAAGACAGTTAGAAACAGCAAAACAGAAAAGCAGTGTCTTGTAAATTGAGGAACTACACAGTGATAGAAAAGATGAAAGATAATTTTTTAAATAAGGGGAAAAATATAGGAGTTCCAAGATGAGTGAATAAAAATAATGGAAGAGAAGAAATATTCAAAAAATAATGGCTAGAGTTTACCAGAACTGAATTTTTACTTTCAAGAAACATGTAACTCAAGCAAGCTAAATAAAACAAAATGAATGCCTAGAAATATGTCAGAAAAACTTCTGAATACCACTGACCTGGAAAACAGAGTAAATGTATCTAGAGATTAACCACAGCTTGAAAAGGAAGAAAACTAAGCTGAGAATATAATTCTCCACAGTAGCAACAGAAGCCAAAACATAGTGGAATAATAACTTCAAACCACCTAAAGCTAATAACACTTGACACAGAATTTTATAACTGAACTATCATTCAGAAATGAGGGCAATATAAAAATCATTTTCAGACAAACAAAACACGATCATTACTGTCAGTAGCTTTCACAGAAAGAATGTCTAAAGGATGTCCCTCAAAATGAAAGAAATTAAAACTAAAAAGAAATTGGATGTAAACAGTTAATACACAAGTGGGTAAATCAAAACAAACATTGACTCTATAAAATAATAATATTCAGTTTGGGTGAATTTGGTGAAAATTAAATGCAAATAGTCTGATGTTCTACTCTTTGGAGGAAGAAAGTAAAAATATCAGATAACTTTATGTTTTATTAAGTATTTTATTAAAATATTAAAGGAATTATTTTTAAAAAGAAAAGGAGTAGAAGACAAAACATTCATCAAAAAAAAAATCCAAAATAAAGAAGAACTGGCCAAAGTCAGAAGATACATACAGCATTATATCCACAAGGACAGGATATAATAGAATAAAAATGTGAAGGAAATCAAAATAACACTATTCTTAAAATGATTTAACACATAAAAGCTAAAGAGAGAATGATTGAACTGGACAGTAGACTTAAGGAAATTATCTAGAATGTGGAAGAAAATATAAAATTATGGCAATTACCAATGAGAAGTTAAGAGATGTTGAGGATAAAATAGAATGCCCAACATAAATAATAGATGAGTTCCAGATTGATGGAATAGAGAGAATCAGGAAGAGGAGAGGGAATACTTTTTTAATGGCTTAAAATTTTCCAGAGCTGACACAAGATACAAAATATCTTATTCTTAAAGTACAGTCAGAAAAAAAGAAATTAATATACAAGTACACCAAAAGAAAACTGCAGAAAACCAAAGAAATAGGGGAGATCTTGAGAAAAACAAGATGAAAGGGAAAGTTCCAACAAATATTTTTATGAAGACAGTATAATTTTAACATAAAAACTAGATCAGGACAATAAAAGAAAAATATAGGAAGATCTTATGAACTAAACAGGAAAATCCTAAGTAAACAAATACATCAATATATCAAGAAATACATTCACCCAGAAATGTAAAATTGACTTTGGAATAGCTACTAATATAATTTCACCACAATAAATACAAAAAATGAGAAAAAAATTATATGAACATTGAAGTAGAAGTAAAACTACTTTGATAAAATTTACTACACATTTATAACTTAACACAACTAGCAAACTAGTATGTGGATAAAGTGAAGGTTCCTATGGCCAGGATTCTCACCTGGCCCTGCTCAGCTAGCTCACTACACACATGTGGGCAATATGTAAACTACCCTATATAAAGAGCTCTATATAAATTGTTCTATATAAAGCAAGAGGAGGATTACAGAATTGCAGACTGTTGGATGCTGACATAATTCTAGTGTTCAATCTCCCACTGTGAGAATAAAGCTGGGGCCAAAACCCTCAGGCAACACAGTCAGATAATAAGAAATTTTTGTGAGATGTAAAGAAAGATGAATCATTTGTACATTCCTGAAGATATTGTAAAAAAGAAAAACATGATACATATACTCAGCTAAATAGAAATCACACTGGGTTTCTTCCCTTGACAAACTTTCACATACATGCACAAAGAAATATATACAATACAAAGATGGTCATTGAACACTCTTTGCAACAACAAAACTGGAAAAATAGAACTTTTTCTTAATATATGGCTTACTCACACAGTGGAATATTATTATATATAATATATAATTACTATAATAGCTATTAAAATTATTGAAGTAAATCTACATGCATGATTATAGATAAATCTCAAAAACATAATGTTGGATAAAAATGGAAGCTGCAGAAACTTACATATTGTCTTGCTAATGGGTTTCAGCCCTGGGCAAGTTCACTATGGATTCAGAGAGACCGAGGAATGACAATGCAATGTTCTTGGGGTGAAAGGGTTTATTACCTGGCTTGTTCTCCCAGTGATAGGTGGAGCACTAGAATTACATCTGCATCCAACAGTCTGTAATCTTCCTCCCTCTCTGCCTCCACCCAGAGCCCTCGGCAGAGCTCTTTATATAGTGACTCAGTCAATAATAGCTCATTGCCTACGGTGTGAAAGCAGTAACCTAGCAGCAGGCCAATTACATCATCAAGTAGTTTAGGTTCAGATGAGTATCCTGGCCCCAGGAACCTTCACTTTATCCACACTCCAGCCCTCCAGGATGCTCGCCTCACAATCTACATGCCCTCAGTCTTCTTCAATGGTCCCTGTGCAAGAAAGCTGGAGCATTGTAACCAGATTCCACAATAGCAACAGAGGATAACAACAACATAGAGAAAATAACAGAAATTATGACACAACAAAATTATGATACATGATACAGGTAACAAAAATTATAATAATCCTCAAGCCTGAGGAGGTTATTTCAGCTATATACAAAACCAGTTCTACCTAGATGAGTTCAAGACTCACACTTAGTACTGGTATGGATAGGGAGCTCCACGCACCCCAGCGAGTAGCAGTTTTTTGCTGGGGTGGGTGCCCAATCCATAAAGCCTTTAAGGGCAATAAGACCATGTTTCAATGACACCAACATAGGCGAATCTTGTCCATCAGGTAGGATGCATGAAAGAGAGTGGTTCTCTGATAGGACTGTGGCACAAAGTAGGTCCTGTCCAGGTCTAGTACGCCATAACTTTACTCCTCTCCCCATGGGGGTTATTAATGAAGGGTCTATATATAGTGCTTCTGGAGGTGCATGCACCAGCAATAATGATAAAACAATACTCCCCAGTAAGATGTTCCTACCTTCTGGCCGTTTAGGATATACTACTATGATCTTTGGGGGGCCAGTCTTCTGTTACTCCAGGAGGCCAGCTTCCAGGCCTTGTCCCCAAGATGCCAGGAGAGGCAGGCATCGTTGATCCATGTGTCGAAATGTCCAAGGTCACTTCCACTCAGTGGAGTCTCCAGGGTTTAGTGCAGTTGGGGCTGGCAGCAAGATGTTATTCTGGTAGCCATACCTCAGCTTCAATGATTCTTCCTTGGTTTGTACTTGCAGTTGAATACGAGAGGCAGTAATATGCATTATCACATCTACAGGGCTCAGGACTCCCTTTCAGGGTTTCTCATTCAAACACTGTAGCACTGTCCATAAGCAGACTGATCATCCCTGCACACTACTGGTGTCTGACTTTAGTCCAGATTTTAACAAATTTTGTATCTATCATGCCTGCTATGGTAGGATTGTATGGCACATGAAACTTCTATTTGATTCCCAGCTGTCGCACCCATTCTTGTAGTGCATATCCAGTAAAATGGGTGCCTTGATCACCCTCAATTACGTCCGGTTGGCCATAGGCTGCAAAGAGATTCTACAGGTCTTTTTTGGTCATCTGTTGGTCAGTGCAACATGTAGGAAAAGCAACCAGATGTCCAGTAGCTGTGTCCATACAAGTCATGGCATAGTAGTACCCTTTTGACACAGGCAGAGGCCCAATATAGGCTATCTGCCACCTGACGAGGGATATCGCCCCTTAGCTATTGTCCAATGTTGCTGTGGGACTCAGTGTAAGTCCCTTTTAGAGCATACAACACATGCCTGCCAGGCTCTGCTGACTTCTTCAAAGGCCAAAGGCAAACCCCCCAATGGGCTACAGCCCACATTGTCTTTTGCCCTGCATGCAACAAACGATGATGTAACCATCTGGCTATATCAAAGGCAGGCTTTCCTTCTAGCCAAAGTACCTGGGCCAATTTATCTGCTTCATCATTTCCTGGGGATGCCAGTGGCAAATAACCTGTCACATGGTATACGGTAATCATTTTAGTCTGACCACAGGCCCATAAATCTTGCCACAATTCTTGCCCCCAAAGAGGTCGGTGACCAACCAGCCAGTTGGCATGGTACCAGGTTGGTAGCCACAAGGTCAAGCCCCGATAGGCAGCCCAGCTGTCAGTGCAGATAACTATGGGGAGGGCTTCTGGCTGATCACAAGCCACACAGCCCACAACTCTGCCCATTGGCTGCTCTTCCCCTCACCATCTTCCATCCATATTGTCTCAGTTTTAGGATGGAAAGCTATAGTGCTCCTTTATGGTGGCTGCCCATGGCTGCAGCAATCTATGTACCATGCATCTTTGGGTATAGGGGCTCTTCCCTCTCGATAAGGACTCTGCTACTAATGTTTCTAAAGTAAATTCTTCCTGCTTTTCACTAGAATATGTCACTGGCTGTGATAAGTGTTGGAGTTCTTCACTCAAGAGGCTACTGGAGAGGGCTCTGCGCTGCTGTAGGAAACCACCTCACTTGGCCACTGTGGGAGTTTGTGCCACATCACTCCTTGGCTTTTGGGTCCAGTTTTGTACCCACCTCATGATGCAATAGGTGGTTACTACCTTTATCAGGGCCATTCCATTGATGGGTTTGGTAGCCAGCAAGGCATGATACATGGCAGCCAATTGTTTTTCTATCAAGTTGTATCATACCTCTGCAACTTTCCAGAGTTTTGACCAGAATCCAAAAGGTTGACAACCTCATTCAAGCCGCTGCCAGAGACCCCAGCCATAACTATCTTCAGTGACATGAACATCCAGCTCACAAGGCCTTGATGGGTCTATCACCCTCAAGACCTGCAAGGCCATGACTGTCCATTTTGGTATAGTAAAGGCAGATGCACATGTCTCATCCCAGTCCCACCTGATGCCCTTTCATACCAACCGGTATAAGGGCTTCAGAATTTGTGCCAAGTGCAGGATAAACACTCTCCAGAAGGCTAGAAGACCCAAAAACTCCTGTAACAATGCCACAGTTGTAGGGGTAGGAAAGGCCTGGACTTTATCTATGACTGCTTCTAATATAACTTTAGTCTTACCAGACCAGAGGACCCCCAAGAACTTGACAGACAAACCAGGTCCCTGAACCTTGGTGCTGTTCACAGCCCATCCTTTCTCCTGCAGATGTTGCAGCAGTCCAGGTGCTTCACCCTCTAGATCTTAAAAAGAATTAGACGTGAGCATGATATCATCAATATAACGGTAGGGCCGCACTGTTGGCAATTTCTCCCATGCTGCCAAGTCCTGGGCAACAAGTCCATGATAGATGGTGGGGCTGTGGAGGTACCCCTGTGGAAGGACAGTGAAAGTCCATTACCATCCTCCCCATGTGAAGGCAAACTGTTCCTGACCTTCCTTCTGTATATCAATGGAAAAGAAGGCATTAGAAGATGTACCACATAAGGGTATGCTCCTAGTTCATGGCTGAGGGTATCCATCAGGCCTGCAATAGAGGGAACAGCATCATGCATACGGGGTATGACTATATTCAATTCTCTGTAATCCACAGTTATACTCCAGGAATCACCCAGCTTTTTTACTGGCCACACTGGGAAACTGAAAGGACTATATGGGTGGGCTTTATAATACACACCTTTTCCAGTTCCTGGAGAGTTTCTCCAATATCTTTATGCTCTCCAGGAAATTTTTATTGTTTGGTATTAGTGACTGGCCGAGGCACAGACAAAGCTACCAGCGGATCCCCTCAGAATTGCCTTCGCCACCTGTACTCTCAGTCTGAACTCACCTGCAGTAGTCTGCAACCATAGACTCTGAAAGATATCAATCCCCAAAATATACTCAGGGATAGGAGATATATACATAGTATACTCTTTTGGGGGTAGACACCCTATTCCCAAAGGGATTTGGGCTTGTTTCACTCTGATAGCCTTACCCCTGTATCCATCTATGATAGTGGGGGTCCCGGGGAACTGCTCAGGGTTACCATGAATCAGTGAACATTCAGCCCCTGTGTCCACCAGAGCCAGGACACATTGTATGTTCACTGGGGACCAATGGATAGCTATTTCAACATGTGGCCTCCAGTCCCCCCCTGGTCCCTCAGGGCAGATGCCTTGACCTTCCCCTCAGTCAAACCATGTTCCCCAATCACCTTCCTGTGTGGGCACTAGTGAGGTTGGCTCGCTCTCTGGCAGGAAGTCTTACAAACACACAGGCTGGACTTGTGGCTCTGTCTCTGACCTCTGTCTCTTTGTTCTTAATGGCTGGAATTGCTGCTCTGGTTTCAATTGTTTCCACAGTTCCAGTAAGATTCTATTTGACCTCCCATCTAATTTCCTTCCATGTGCTCCTGCCCGTATTAAATCAACCCACATCTGGGTCCTTGTAACCATCATGGGGCCCTTTAAATTATTCCTCTGAGTAGCAGACCTAATTCTTTCCATGATCATATTGCTTTGGCCTCTCCTAAGTCTGCTACTGTATGGGTAACCTCACTTAATGGCTGCCCTAGGTGAGGGGCAAGAATGGCCACTAGAGACCCAAAGAGGGATGTGGGAGCCGTTTGAAACACAACATTTCTCATCCCTACAGTAAAAGGCTCCTCATCTGGGCCATGATTCTCTGGGCTATAGATGACATTTCTTATGTCTAGCTCCTGTAACACTGGTTGGAGCTCAGCATACATGTTCCATCTAGCAGGGGAGGATGGTAAATCTCCCTGATTGGGCCACACAGCACGAAGGGCAGCCATGAGCCAATCAAGGAGGGAGTGATTTCCTTGGATCTGATGTGTATTTTGTAATCACTGCCTCAAGACAGGCTGAACTGTCAGGGAAGCCAGCTTTCCCATATCTGATTCCGACAGAACAATTCCATCCCCCGCCCAAATTCCAAAGATGCAGAATCCAAGCTCATATTGACTCCAAGGGCTTCTGCCCAAACTGGGAGCCTATATCCATCAGCTCAGCCGCAGTATAGAGGTGGAGCTAGAGTGCTCCATGACCTGGGGAGGAGGCTCCACCTCTCCTGGGAACCTTCAGTTGCTATGTCTTTATTTCCTTTAGAACCACTGGGCATGCTTTCAATAGAGGAGGGGTCAGTGTCCCCGGAACCACCCTTCATACTTTCCCAGCTCCTCCATTTCCAGGACTGATGGCACCTTTCTCTCCACTCCCCGAGTGCCTCCTCTGCTACATCCTTTAGCTTTTCTACAGTGCCTCTCAGCAATGCTATCTCAGTCTTCAATAGCTCTCTCACCTTCACCACAATGCCTCACAGCTGGCATTCTCATGACACCGCTTCCTGTGCTTCCCTCAGGAATATGTCCTTCTCCTCCATGGCCTTTGCCTCCTTCAGAGCACCTGGCAGCACTGCTGTCTCATTCTGTAAGGAATCTTCTACCTCCACCACTGGACCTCACAACTCACGTTCTCACACTGCCTCTTCGTTTGATTTTTGCATGGGTCTGTCCCTTTCCTTTCTGGCCTTTACCTCTTCCACAGTACTTCATAGTGATGCCATTTCAGTCACCTACAAATTTTTTGCCTCTTCAGTGGCACCTCGCTCCCAGCATTCTTTTGCTGCCTTCTCTCATATCCATGCTATTTCATTCTTCAATGAATCCACAGCAGTTCACCACTCATGTTCTTGTGCTGCCATTTCTTATGTCTCTTTCAGGGGCGTGTTCTTCTTATCTGTAGACTTTTTAAATATTGTGAGAAACAGCCAACCTACAGTCCCCACTGCCTCACGGGCACTCTGTTTCTCAAAGGATCTGCTTACTATACCAAGGGCCATCCCTACTGCTTCAGGTATCACCTCCACTTGCCTCCAGTCCTGCGGTGGGGCACAGTCCTCTAGGAGGCAAGCCACCTCAGACCACATACCCACTGGGGGACAATCGACTGTCTCCCCATTCATAGAGGCAGCTCGCTGATGCACCCCTCCCATAAGGAGAGCCTCTTCTATTACTTGGTCAACAATGAACTCTGCTGATGTCACCAATTGTCTTGCCAATGGGTTTCAGCCCCAGGCAAGTTCACTATGGATTCAGTGAGACCAAGGAATGACAATGGAACATTCTTGGGGTGAAAAGGTTTATTACCTGGCTTGTTCTCCCCGTGATAGGTCAAGCACGAGAATTACATCTGTATCAAACAGTCTGCAGGTCTGTAATCCTCCTTTGTTTCTGCCTCCATTCAGAGCACTGGGCAGAGCTCTTTTTATAGTGACTCAGTCAATAATAACTCATTGCCTATGGATGTGGAAGCAGAAGCCTAACAGCGGGCCAGTTACATCATCAAGTAGTTTAGGTTCAGGTGAGGAACCTGGCCATAGAAACCTCATTTTATCCACAATATAGTAACTGGTATAAAAATGCTCAAATGTAAAACAGCAGTATAGTTTTACATATATAATAAGCACATATATAACACACACTGGAATGACACATACTAACTTTGGATAGTGGTTGCCTCTAGAAATGGAGGATAGAATAATAAAGGGTCTTTAGTAGTTCCTATTTCTTAATCAGCAAGATATTTGAAAAGATTGAAACAAATATGACAAAACATGAAGAGGTGTTTTATCTCAGTGGTGAAAACATATTTTGTACATTTAAAATTTCATTAAATTTTTTAAAAGATTCATATGTGTGTGTAAGGCAGTTTGTAAATTGATTTTTATTGCAACATTGTAATTGCAAAAGTGTTCAAATCAACTGAATCTCCATTAATAGGGAAATGAATATGTAAATTTAGTACACCATATCCAGTGTAGCATAAGTAATGTAAACCTATATGAACATGAGTTTGATTGATTGCATTGGTGGTTCTGATTCTTTCCTCCTCCCATCAAAGGCAGGGGATTCTGCCCCACTCTTTGACTCTGGGCTTGACTAATTACTGTATTGGCCAATGGAACGGTTGATTTGCCAATGGGTTTCAGCCCTGGGCAAGTTCTCTACGGATTCAATGTGACCATGGAGATTGACAGCAAAACGTTCTTTCGGTGAAAGGCTTTATTACCCAGCTTGTTCTCCCGGTGGTAGGTCGAGCACTAGTGTCTCTGCCTCTGCGCAGAGCACTGGGCCAAGCTCTCTCTATAGCACAATAATAGCTTATTGACTAAAGGTGTGGAAGCAGTAGCCTAGCAACAGGCCAGTGACATCATCAGGTGGTTTAAGTTTACTGAGGATCCTGGCCATAGGAACTCCAACTTCCCCACACAGGTATTTAGGCTATACCTAACAATCAATTGTGAAGTGCTGGACATTTTGTCCTATCAGGTATGATGCATAGAAAATCTGTATGCTACATTATTTGTGTCTATGTGCATCATGCATGTATATTTTATATTCTTTATGGTTTAATTTATCTGGTATCACAATATAATATCAATTATAGGAACACCTTAGTTGAACTTCAAAAATTACTTGGAAGTCAGATTCATACTATAAAAGCAATAGAGAAAAACTAACCACTAATTAGAACTTGCAAAATATATTTTTATAAATTAAAATTAAAAACAAAATACCATTTAAATGTTTTAATTGGTTTCAGTTTTACAACTGCAAACCAGATGGTTTCTTTTCAAGTAGTTTACAATGTCTTTGCTGAATAACCGAATTACCAAACCAGCTGTGGTTATTAACATTTACCTAAACAGAAAAACATGTCTGCTATTTGTTTGCTAAGAAAGTACCTGCTTTGCAAAATTTTGCCAAACAGCTCATGACTTTACACTGGGTAGCACAGTATTTTAATAAAATAGAGAGCAGAGAGATGCATATATTAATTTATATCCTAAAACTGCTGATTTAAAATTTTAACTTATTTACCAGGTGCAATCTCTTGTGGATTCTTCCAATTTTATGATTCTACATTTGAAAAATTAATTTACATTTTCAGTGTGAAAAAACTGCTTTTAGGTTTATTTTAAAACCCCATTAAAAATTCTCTTTAACTGCTTATTAAAATGCTATCTTCCAGAAGTACCTGGTTTTTATGGAAATTTGTTTCTGGTATAAACTGAGATCTTCCAACTTTAAACTCTTAGCAAATGTAAATTTCTAGCTACTAACTGTAACTGGAGTACTGAGTGAAAATTCAATTCTCTTTAGAGCCAATTAAGGAAGGAGAGATTTAAGGGGAAGTAATAACGAGGAATGCTATTTCAAATCTTTTACCTTCCAAACTGCCTTACACACATGTATGAATCTTTTTTTAATTTAATGAAATTTTAAATGTACAAAAATATGCTCTCACCACTGAGATAAAACAGCTCTTCATATTTTGTAAAAGATTTGAATAAATTATCAGATAAAATTCTGATTGCGAAATGACATTCTATGACAGTCATTTTCCAACCAGAGTTTTCCTTAGCAATTTCCTGTTTTGGTTAAAGGACTGAAAAATTAATTTTTGTCTCACAAGTCCACGATCGGCTAAGTATTTTTATTGACCTGGCTTTAGCTTGACTGATCTCAGCAGAACTCAGCCAGACATTCATCCCTTGTCAGCTGGAGGCTCTCAGGGGGTTGGCTGGTGCAGGATTGTCAGGATCATGAGGACTCAGCTCTCCTCGGGTGCTCCTCACATTTCCTCCACAAGCTAGTCTGGGCATTTACCCATGGTTCTAGGAAAGGAGCAAGAGCGGCAGGGGAGCCCTTTAAAGTGAGCACACAAGAACTTTTCATGCCTCTGGTTGTGTCATGTTTGATAACATTTGTGGGGAAGGTAGGGTTCCTATGGCCAGGATCCTCACTGAACTTAAACCACCTGATGATGTTACTGGCCTGTTGCTAGGCTACCGCTTCCACACATTTAGGTAATAAGCTATTATTGCACTATAGAGAGAGCTTGGCCCAGTGCTCTGGGCAGAGGCAGAGACGCTAGTGCTCAACCGACCTCACCCTGAGAACAAGCCAGGTAATAAACCCTTTCACCCCAAAGAACGTTTTGCTGTCAATTTTTTGGTCACATTGAATCCATAGAGAACTTGCCAGGGGCTGAAACCCACTGGCACGACAACCTGATAATTCAATTAAGAGATTACATCTGCATCATCTTTCAAAAAAGAAAAAAGGAAAAAACAGAATCCAAATTTTATAATCAGAAATATACTTTTTTCCACTCACTTCCCTTGAAAATTATTCAGCCATCTTTGCTCTTCACTTTGATTCTGCAGTAAGCACAAGGAGCCCCATGACTGTTCTTCTCACTTTCAGATAATAAAAACACTGTGATCACTCTGGGTTTCAAAGCCTGGATTTGGTACTTAGAATGTCCAGTTTCATGTAACCAAGCATAACTGGGAAAATCCCAGTGCAAAATACCTTTGAAACCGAAATCAGCCAAAGGAAGAAATAAAGTGGGAGAAATGCATTTATTTCTTACAATTAGCTCTCCTGTGTCTCCGGTGACCTGGTTGCAGAAGAAGAGGCCTCACCCATCCTCTCCGGTCTAGATAAGGCCTTGCTTTCCCTTGGAATTACCTATTTATATGGAGATGGACTACTTCTCTCCACCGTTGGAACACCTATTGATATGGAGATGAACTAAGGCCAAGTGAGAGATTCTCGAAATATTGCAATTTTACCCATATCAAGTATCCAGCTACATCAGAAATTAGAGCTGCATCCCAAAGTGGAGCTTGTGGCCTGCTGTTATTAGCTAGTAAAGCCAGAGATGTACTATTTTGAATCTTTTTCTCTCGTACTCTTCTTAGGCTTTCACAAGTCCACCTCCATCTTGCTAACTATTGGTTTTTGAGGCTCCCTCCCAGAGGCAACATGAGAGGAAGGACAAGGGTTGAGTTGGGGCAGGAAAATTCTTATTTGACTGCCGTCGTCCCTAGTTGTTTTCTCTCTCTCAAGGGATGGCAGATGTTTGAAGTCAACACTTCCATAAGAAATAACAAATGTTGGTAAGTATGTGGAGAAAAGGGAACCCTCCTACACTGTTGGTGGGTAGGTAAATTGGTGCAGCCATTATGGAAAGCAGTATGGAGGTTCCTCAAAAACCTACAACTAGATCTACCATACAACCCAGCAATTCCTCTTCTGAGAACTTAATCAAAGAAAACAGCGTCACTTATTCAAAAAGATACATACACCCCTATGTTTATTGCACATTATTTACAATAGCCAAGATATGAAGCAACCAAAATGTCCATCAACAGATGAATGTATAAAGAAATGTGGCATATACATATACAGTGGAATTTTATTCAACCATAAAAAAAAGGTATCTTGCCATTCACAACAAAATGGCTAGACCTAGAGGGTGTTATGCTCAGTGAAATAAGGCAGGCGGAGAAAGACAAATGCTGTATGATTTCACTTTCATGTGGAGTCTAACAAAACAAATGAACAAAACAGAAAGACTCCAAGACACTGAGAAGTGACTAGTGGTTAGCATGGGGAAGTGGTGGGGGTGAGTGGGTGAACTAGGTGAAGGGGGGAAAGGCGCATAAAATCTCAATCATAACACAAATTAGTCATGAGGGTGAAAGTACAGCATATAGTCAATATATAGAATATATAGAGTCAAATAAGTCAAAGTATAGAATATAGTCAATAACATTGTAATATCTTTCTACATTGACAGATAGTAACCATACTAGTTGGAGTGAGAATTTAATGTAGATAATTGCTGAATCACTAGGATGTATACTGGAAACCGATATAATATTGTATATCAACTTTTGTTCAGTTTAAGAAACAAAGTTAATACTTCGTTTTCCAGGAAACTTACATTGTTTGGAATGCCCTGCCTACCCTCCTCCCATTCAATGTGGCCTGGGAGCTACAGTTCCCTTGACTAGGGTGAATGCACTCCTTTTTCGTGGTTGTTTACCTCTTCTCTGCCATAATGACTCTGGTAATTTACCTCTAACTTCTCCTGTTGAGGCATGCTTACTCTCTTGTGGACCTGTTTATACACTATCAATAAAACATCCATGCCAAGTCTCTCTCTCACCCACATATAATGTGCACACACACTCAGGCATCCTTGACTCCACACAGCTAATACAGCTGGCCAATCCCAACAGAGGAGTGTCATGCTGCTCTCACTGCAGCTCCCCACTCCCTTGCCCTCTATATTTCCTGTGCCTCCCTAACTGTAGGGCCATAGGTCAGCCTCTTTGAGTAATCCTGTTAGAAATCCTCTCTCCTCACTTGAGATGAAGAGGGAATCATAACTTGGTTCAAAAAAATCCTCTTCACTCATATCCCCTCCCTCTGCTCTCTTTACTATTTATATTTTTAATGAGAATAAGGGGTTTTTAGAATCAAGAAGCCCATATACAGACATTTCCTTTGAAAATTTTCATCTCAGTCTGGCATCTCACTTTAGAATTTCATAACCCATTACATTCTTATATTTCAATTAAATTTTCACTTTAACATCTGGCCTCAATAGTGTTTACTTTTTTTATTTTTTCATAATAATCCCTAACCAGAGCAAATGTTTAAATGTTGTACATAGTATTTCCATCTTTGAATTAATTGTACCATTATAAATATTTGACACCTGATACGATCTTTTTTTTTCTTTTTAATCTGTTCTGTATTATTATGTTAATAATTATACTACTGGAGTTGTTTTAATCTTTTTTTCTTTAATCTCTATAATGTTACTGAATGAGGTATAAAAGGTTACTGTAATAGAAATAATTGTTTTTTTTCTTTGTAGTGGCTATTGCTATTGGTGGCCGGCATCTTACCACCCTCCTTTGAAAAACAGTCCCATATCTTGATCATGTGACCCAGGCTGGATTACTTATAATTCATTTTAGTTCTGGACACACAGATTGGTCCAGGATGAGTATATGTGTCCAGGTGAGCCAATCAGATTCTTTCCTAGGATTTTTCTGCTAGAAATGATAAGAATCTCTTTTCTCTTTGAACATATAGCTCCCATTCTGGACCCCAGAACTTCAAGCAGTGATGTCGCTAACACCCACAAAGAAGCACTGATTAGAGGCAAAAAGTTTCTCACATACGAAAGGCTATCGTGTCTTAGTTCTCTTATCTTTCTTAACATAATCTGCTCCATATCCTTCCTATAAATCTTTTTGTTAAACTAGTTTGAGAACTATTTCAATCATTTTCAGTCAAACATGCAAAGATTCTTGATTATTCACTTCTCAAAGTGTATATAGTGTGTGGGATCATAAAATGTTTTAAGCCCAGATAAACAGTAGTAGGCTCAATTTTAAGGGCAACTATACCATTATTAGTAGTTAGCTACAATCATTCTAAAAGGCATGAACAAAGAATAAAAGAAGATATTCCACTACTTAACATTCAAGGGAATGAATTGACAGTAGAAATAGAAAACAATGAATATTTTTTCATTTTGGTGATTTTGTGACACTTAAGTGAATTATGTTCCTGTTTCTTTTGGGTCCTGGAAACTACAGGTTGATGTAGCAAGTTCAAATAGATTAATGGTTAATGAGAGCATTGTTTTCAATTACAAAATACATATAGTAGGAAGAGAAATATGTGTATTTCTCTTCTCAACAAAAACAAAACATAAGAGAACATAAAGCATTAGTAATCTAAATCCAGACATATTAAGATATACATATTTGCTTTCACCTGTTTATTTCTCTCCTTCTTCAAAAAAGGCCTTGAAGTAACAAAGGAGCCCTTGGATTCCAAACTTCTAACAACTTATATACCCCACAAAGAGTCTCCAAAGTATGTAAGACACATTGCATTCAAGTAATCTTAGGAATAATGTGGCCATTATTATTTGCTCCTGGCTTCAGATACTCTTCATAGAAAGCATTAAGGTGAAATCCATTTAATTTCCCCAGAATTTAGAAACATTTGTCACATAAGTAATATGATTTCACATTTACATAGAAGGCTGAAGTGAATTATATTATTCATTTTACCTTTGAATGCATTTTAGAATTTCTAGGGCCTAGAAACAGATTCACGTAGAATGAAGAAAGAGTCCATAGAATGAGTAACTTTTCTGTGATACAGAGTTTCAAAATAAATTTTCTCTTAACTAGTTTTCATTAAGCCATTACTTATTCATCACATATTAATTGGGCTTTTTTATTTAACAAGTGTACGATAAGATAATTTCCATGTCTTATAGGAGTCTTATGATCAAGTAAAGGAGATGGCCAGGTAAACTCGGATATACATTAAAATGTGTGTGTGTAAAATGTAATAGGATTATAGGAGTAATACCCAAATTTACCTGAGTTGAGATGGGATGACTGAAAAAAGTTCCACAGAAGACGTAACATTTGATTTGAGAACCAAATTCAATTTTCAGTTTAGGCATGATATATACTGGTGTAGAAGTGGCTTTGATCACCATCCTACTTTTTAGGAGTTGATAAATCTATACTTACAGTTAGTGGGACATAGATGCTGGATTCAGGTTGGAGAGGAATAGCTGAATAAGGTAAGTATTAAATACAGGCTGGGAAGAAAGTGGTTACCAGCTGAGCCACTTGAAGTCTATCAGAACTTCTTAAAACACATGGGATTTCTTAATGGGAACCCATATTTCATAATGCATTGTTTAATTGTAAAAAGTATATTTTTAGGGCAACCATTTGTTATAACGTTCAATCATTAGTTTATGGTTTCACTGTAAGAAAAGAGAAAACTGCAGCAAAAGAGGATATTTGTACCAATTATTCAAACAGGGGTAAACATTTATCTCATAATAATAGAAAATAAAAGCTAAAATAGCTCCTTATTATATTCCTCAGCTTCTACATTCATAGAATTATAAAGCATCATCCTCTTTTGAAAAAATAAGCATTTCCACTTTTTTAAGGGCCATATTCTTAAATGCACACAAATATTTGTAGCTTGTATGAAAATCACCATGAAATGTCCCCATTTGATCAGATTAAGTAAATATTAAAGTTTGGGGGCAGGCAGAGAGAGGCCAGAAGAAATGTAGGTTGGTCACATATAGGGATTTGAACCACATTTTTGGCATATAACAAAGCAAATAGATTATCTATTGCTATAGTACTTTGGCACAAATGTGTTTTATGCACAAGGGTCATATATTTGTATTTTTCTCTATTGTAATGGATTAAGGTTGAATCCTGTAGCAATATAATATTTGTATTTACAAATAAAAACCATATTTATTCTGAATGCATTTGTAACTAAGTGTACAATTCACAGCTTTATCACTTGTTTTATGAGTCCATTTGGCTTGGCACAGAAAAAAAAATAATCAAGTCTGTAGATTTCAGGGCCTGGTCTTTATTTATGCAGAAACTGCTTATTTATTAACATTAGGCGTCTCCCATTTGGTCTCAAAGAGACGTATAGTTACATGGAAAGAGAACAGCTTTCAGTAGATGATTGCACAATTACAGATGCTTTTTCCAGCACTGTCACAGCTGAGGAGGTCCAACCAAATGAAAAACAGCTCTGATGAAGTGAGAAACAGAAAAGCGGTACCATGCAAATGTTATTACATAATAAAATGCAAGCCCGTACACATTTTTTTTACTCTCTTTATTCAATTTATGTGAATCAAGAGGAAATGGTGAAAAGTATATTTACCGATGATAAAAATTACTCTCTGGATAATTTCAGTCATCTTACTTCAAACTTATTCTTTACAAGTTTCTACTTTCTCCCATTTCCTTTTAGCTGTCTGTCATCTATTCCAAAGTTAAACTTTTTGAACTGAATAAAGAAATAGAATTTGCAGGTGGTATGGTCCTGAATAGATGGTCTAATATCAAGAGTTGTTACAAAACACTTAAATGAAAATTAGTAGGCTGTCCTCACTAATCCTAGTCTTAAAATATTTTCAGATGATTCATCTTAACCTGTTTCAACAGCTATGTTAGTGTGTGTGTCTATCCTGCCCCACTGGGAACAATGCCAGCCGGGTAGTGCATGAAATCACGGCTGTGTTATGATGCTATCCCTGAAAGATTTCCAGCCTAAGGTATACTCACAGCATTATACTACAGGGAGCCTAGCACCCCAATGAATTGTTCAAGTACATGCAGGTGTGTTTTTCAGAATATGCAGTGCTAGGAATATTACTTATCCTTCTGGAATGTTCCAATATAGGGACAAATACAAATATTAAAAGCATTTTTTTCTTCATTACTTTCCACATAAGCATGTGTGTGTGTGTATATATATATATATATAAAGTTTTGCCATATGTTCAATTCTTTTACTTAAAGTAATCATCTCTCAGTGTATTTGTATTTCCTCATTTTCAGTTAGTGTACTTATACTGGAATAGAAAATAATTGTTTTTTTCATTTTCACTATCACTTGTTAGGCATTTATTATGTGCCAGGAAACTATGTTGAATATTTACCATATATTATTTCATCGAATCCTTACAATAACCTTATAAAGAAGGTATTTTTCAACTAACTCAGTATATTAGTACAATGGGATAAAAAGGTAATTCTAAGTATGGTTCATTAAAGAGATAATAATAAATGAATAAAACAGTAGGAGGAAATTCATTACTCTACTGAGTCTGCAGCCCTAAATGTCTTCCTGTTCCTTCACACCAACATTCAAAGATATTTGAGAGGAATAAAAGTCTATCATAGAGTCTAAGATATTTTGACACCTTATATTTCTGTAGCATTTCTTTAAACACTGTTGATCATTTAAAATCTACCACACTGTCATTTTTTCAAGTTAAAGTCTCCCAAGAATGCTTTGCATACTGTTTCTTCAAGGGATTGAATCATACATCTAATTTCTTTATAGTATGTTCTATTCTTCTGGCATACATTTCCCCTTCTGCCTTTTGTACTCTTTTCAGAGGTGCACTGAGACAGAAAAGCTAGGAATGGAATGAAAAGGGCCTATTATCATGAACTTCAGAGAAAGAAGGATCATGTATTATCAAAGTTTGTTATTTTGTTTGGATTTACTGGTCACCCAAACTGTTCATTCCAGCATAATCATTTCTAGTTCTTTTCTAGAGGAAGCACAAAGAAGATGAAGGTAGCATTTGTTTTTATATAACAAGTAAATCCAGGACCAACCATACATATATGCAAGTAATATTTGAGGCCCCAATCTATTGGATTTGTGAAATTTTCCATCATTCCCTTCTGATTAGATGACAAAAGTAGGTATGGTTTCCACCCAAGGCACATAAATAGTTCAATAAAATATGCTTTAATGTTACAGCCATTGAGATTGTTTTAGACAGAAGTAGATAGAGTCAATAGCTTTTTCAAAATGTGGGAAATTAATTAGATAGTACTGCACTTGTCTTTTCCTTCCTTCCTCTACTCTGAGTATAACCCTTTTCTCAAATACAAATAGTGCGAAGGAAGAGTGCAGTGCAAAGAAAGAAAGATTGAATTTTAAAGTAGGTATTTTCTAGCTTACATGTTAGGGAAGAATAAAAACCTTTCCATGTTGTAATTTTGCAATTATATTTTCTATAGTAATCTAGACAGAATAATAGATTTAGTAATAAAAATACAATTGAATGTTACTGATGGTGAACTCCAAGCAATTGAAAATCAAGGGATTGTGAATTCTTTACAGTCGGCAGATAATCATGATAGAATATTGTGATCATTCTGACAGTGTAGCCTGAGATACATTGTTGAAACTGAAATAGCAAGATCACATGACTTGGAGCCAGGATAATAAATGAACAAGATCTAGACAAAAATAGGACACAACATTCCTATAACACAGTTGCCCAAGAGTCTCATCATTTCATGGTAATGAGAAATTTAAAGTTAATACAAATTCATATTACCAAAATTACAAATACATACATCCTTTGAACTGGATGTTCCTAATTATAGGAACTGACATATATACATGGTTATTCACTGCAGCATTCCTGCAACAGCAGAAGATTGGAAATGACCCATACTTCCATTAAAGGACAATAGTTTTCTAAATGATGGTATAGTCATGTCACAGAATACTATGTAGCTATAAGAAATTATAAGGGAGACTTCCGGGAAGATGGCGGTGTGAGCAGGGCTGCAGAAATCTCCTCCCAACACTATATTTATCTACGAAAACACAGAAAATACATCTATTCCTAAAAGAGAGACGAGAATACACAGGAAAGCGCACAGCGTGCAGCTACACCCGAGAGGACTCGGCACCCCAAGAGGCGGGTAAGATACGGAGCCGCGACCCGGCGGGACCCGAGCCCTCCCCAACCCCAGCGCACCGGCGGGAGGAGAGGATTCAGAGCCGGGAGGGAGTGGAAGTACACCCCGCGAAGTAGCCAGCCCCGGTGATCTGCGCGGGGAGCGCTGACCCACATTGCGCAGTGCAGCGGAGATTGGAGAGACAGAGCGGCAGGATCTGAGCGGGGAACGCGCCAGGGGGCTTGCAGCCGGCTCCGGGAAGGAAAAAAAAAGTGCGCGCTTTCCTCAGTGGTCTTAAAGAGACAGGAGCCCAGCGGAGGAGCCGGATCGCCCCAGCACACTCAGCCCAGCAGGCTGGGAGTCCTGGGGAGTTTCAGACGCCTTAGCTGGCGACTGAGGAAGCGTAGCCATACTTACACTTCTCACTGAGATCAACAGCCTCCTATTCGTTCCCACCCCTGCCAGAGCAATAAAGGGCCCTGCGGAGCGGCACAGTCACAGCTGTGGAATAGTGGGGCAATAGCGCCACCTACAGCATTCCCACAGAATCTACGTCCGGTGGGCATTTTTTTTGTTTTTTTTGTTTTGTTTTGTTTTTTGTTTTGTTTTTGTTTTTTCTTTTCTTTCTTTTTTTCTTTCTTTCATTCTTTCTTTTTTTTCTTTTTTTTTCTCTTTTTTTTCTTCTCTTTTTAAAGTCTTAAAGAGCCCAGCTGACATACGTGCAACTATCAGTGACCAATTATATAGCCATGAAAAGACAGAGGAATATGGTTCAGACCAAAATCAACCAGACAACCCCAGAGAGGGAGTCTGAAGGGATGGAAATGCACAGCCTCCCTGAAAAAGAATTCAGAATAAAAGTCATAACCATGCTGATGGACCTACAGAGAAATGTGCAAGAGCTGAGGGAGGAAGTGAGGGAACTGAGGAAAGACAATACAGAAATCAGACAAGCGATCGACGGGCTTAACAGCAGAATGGATGAGATGCGAGAGACTGTTAATGGAATAGAAAACAGAGAACAGGAGTACAGAGCAGCTGAGGCAGAGAGAGATAAAAGGATTTCTAGGAATGAAAGAATATTAAGAGAACTGTGTGACCAATCCAAACGGAACAATATTCGCATTATAGGAGTACCAGAGGAAGAAGAGAGAGAAAAAGGGATAGAAAGTGTCTTTGAAGAAATAATTGCTGAAAACTTTCCCTCGCTGGGGAAGGAAGTAGTCTCGCAGTCCACCAAAGCTCATAGATCTCCCAACACAAGGGACCCAAGGAAGACAACACCAAGACACATAATAATTAAGATGGCAAAGATCAAAGATAAAGACAGGGTATTAAAGGCAGCTAGAGAGAGAAAAAAGATCACCTACAAAGGAAAACCCATCAGACTATCATCAGACTTCTCAACAGAAAACTTACAGGCCAGAAGAGAATGGCATGATATATTTAACGTAATGAAACAGAAGGGCCTCGAACCAAGAATATTGTATCCAGCACGATTATCATTTAAATATGATGGAGGGATTAAACAATTTCCAGATAAACGAAAGTTAAGAGAGTTTGCCTCTCATAAACCACCACTACAGGATATCTTAAATGGACTGCTCTAGAGGGAAGCACACCTAAGGCTAAAAAGATGTCACCAGAGAAAATAAAAATCATAGCAAAGAAAGCAGACCATCCAAATACTAACTAAAGGCAAAGAATAAAACACCTATTATAGAAAGAATGGAGGAGGAGGAATAAGAAGGGAGAGAAATAAAGAAACATCAGACTGTGTTTACAATAACTTAACAAGAAAGTTAAGTTAGATTGTTAGATAGTAAAGAAGCAACCCTTGAACCCTTGGTAACCACGAATCTAAAGCCAGCAATGGCAATAAGTACATACCTATCAATAATCACCCTACATGTAAATGGACTGAATGCAACAATCAAAAGACACAGAGTAACAGAATGGATAAAAAAGCAAGACCCATCTATATGCTGCCTACAAGAAACTCACCTCAAATCCAAAGATATACACAGACTAAAAGTGAAGGGATGGAAAAAGATATTTCATGCAAACAACAAAGAGAAAAAAGCAGGTGTTGCAGTACTTGTATCAGACAAAATAGACTTCAAAACGAAGAAAGTAGCAAAAGATAAAGAAGGACATTACATAATGATAAAGGGGTCAGTCCAACAAGAAGATATAACCATTATAAATATATATGCACCCAACACAGGAGCGCCAGCATATGTGAGACAAATACTAACAGAATTAAAGGAGGAAATAGACAGCAATGCATTCATCTTAGGAGACTTCAACACACCACTCACTCCAGAGGACAGATCAACCAGACAGAAAATAAGTAAAGACACAGAGGCACTGAACAACACACTAGAACAGATGGACCTAACAGACATCTACAGAACTCTACACCCAAAAGCAACAGGATACACATTCTTCTCAAGTGCACATGGAACATTTTCCAGAATAGACCACATACTAGGCCACAAAAAGAACCTCAGTAATTTCAAAAATATTGAAATCCTACCAACCAACTTCTCAGATCACCAAGGTATAAAACTAGAAATAAATTTTAGAAAGAAATCAAAAAGGCTCACAAATACATGGAGACTTAACAACACTCTCCTAATTAATCAATGGGTTAACGACCAAATCAAAACAGAAATCAAAGAATATATGGAGACTAATGACAACAACAACACAAAGCCACAACTTCTGTGGGACGCAGCAAAGGCAGTTCTAAGAGGAAAGTATATTGCAATCCAGGCCTATTTAAAGAAGGAAGAACATTCCCAAATGAATAGTCTAAAGACACAATTACTGAAATTGGAAAAAGAAGAACAAATGAGGCCCAAAGTCACCAGAAGGAGGGACATAATAAAGATTAGAGAAGAAATAAATAAAATTGAGAAGAATAAAACAATAGAAAAAATCAATAAAACCAAGAGCTGGTTCTTTGAAAAAATAAACAAAATAGATAAACCCCTAGCCAGACTCATTAAGAGGAAAAGAGAATCTACACACATAAACACAATCAGAAATGAGAAAGGAAAAATCACGACAGACCCCACAGAAATACAAAGAATCATAAGAGAATATTATGAGAATCTATATGCTAACAAGCTGGAAAACATAGAAGAAATGGACAACTTCTTAGAAAAATACAACCTTCCAAGACTGACCAAGCAAGAAACAGAAAAACTAAACAGACCAATCACCAGTGACGAAATCGAATTGGTAATCAAAAAACTACCCAAGAACAAAACCCCTGGGCCTGATGGATTCACCTCTGAATTCTACCAGACATATAGAGAAGAAATAACACCGATTCTCCTTAAAGTTTTCCAAAAAATAGAAGAGGAGGGAATACTTCCAAACTCATTCTATGAAGCCAGCATCACTCTAATACCAAAACCGGGCAAAGACCTCACCAAAAAAGAAAATTACAGACCAATATCCCTGATGAACGTAGATGCAAAAATACTCAACAAAATATTAGCAAACCGAATTCAAAAATACATCAAGAGGATCATACACCATGATCAAGTGGGATTCATCCCAGGGATGCAAGGATGGTACAACATTCGAAAATCCATCAACATCATCCACCACATCAACAAAAAGAAGAACAAAAACCACATGATCATCTCCATAGATGCTGAAAAAGCATTTGACAAAATTCAGCATCCATTCCTGATTAAAACTCTCAACAAAATGGGTATAGACGGCAAGTACCTCAACATCATAAAGGCTATATATGACAAACCCACAGCTAACATCATACTTAACGGCGAGACGCTGAAAGCTTTTCATCTAAGATCAGGAACAAGACAGGGATGCCACTCTCTCCACTGTTATTCAACATAGTACTGGAGGTCCTAGCCACAGCAATCAGACAAAACAAAGACATACAAGGCATCCAGATTGGTAAAGAAGAAGTCAAATTGTCACTATTTGCAGATGACATGATACTGTACATAAAAAACCCTAAAGATTCCATTCCAAAACTACTAGAACTAATATCTGAATTCAGCAAAGTTGCAGGATACAAAATTAACACACAGAAATCTGTTGCTTTCCTATACACTAATGATGAACTAACAGAAAGAGAAATCAGAAAAACAATTCCATTCACAATTGCATCAAAAAGAATAAAATACCTAGGAATAAACCTAACGAAGGAAGTGAAAGACCTGTACTCTGAAAACTACAAGACACTCCTAAGAGAAATTAAAGAGGACACTAACAAATGGAAATGCATCCCATGCTCTTGGCTAGGAAGAATAAATATTGTCAAAATGGCTATACTACCTAAAGCAATCTACAGATTCAATGCAATCCCTATCAAACTACCAACAGCTTTCTTCAATGAACTGGAACAAATAATTCTAAAATTCATATGGAACCACAGAAGACCCCGAATAGCCAAAGCAATCCTGAGAAGGAGGAATAAAACAGGGGGAATTACACTCCCTGACTTCAAGCTCTACTACAAAGCCACAGTAATCAAGACAATTTGGTATTGGCACAAAAACAGACCCACAGACCAGTGGAACAGAATAGAAAATCCAAACATTAGCCCAAACATATACAGTCAATTAATATTTGATAAAAGTGCCTTGGATATACAATGGGGAGATGACAGCCTCTTCAGCAGCTGGTGTTGGAAAAACTGGACAGCTACATGTAAGAGAATGAAACTGGACTACTGTCTAGCCCCATACACAAAGGTAAACTCAAGGTGGATCAAAGACCTGAATGTAAGTCATGAAACCATAAAACTCTTAGAAAAAAACATAGGCAAAAATCTCTTGGACATAAACATGAGCAACTTCTTCATGAACATATCTCCCCGGGCAAGGGAAACAAAAGCAAAAATGAACAAGTGGGACTATATCAAGCTGAAAAGCTTCTGTACAGCAAAGGACACCATCAGTAGAACAAAAAGACATCCTACAGTATGGGAGAATATATTCATAAAAAACGTATCTGATAAAGGGTTGACATCCAAAATATATAAAGAACTCATGCACCTTAACAAACAGAAAGCAAATAATCCAATTAAGAAATGGGCAGAGGACATGAATAGACACTTCTCCAAAGAAGAAATTCAGATGGCCAACAGGCACATGAAAAGATGCTCCACATCGCTAATCATCAGAGAAATGCAGATTAAAACCACAATGAGATATCACCTCACACCAGTGAGGATGGCCAACATCCAAAACACAAACAACAACAAATGTTGGCGAGGATGTGGAGAAAAGGGAACCCTCCTACACTGCTGGTGGGACTGCAAATTAGTTCAACCATTGTGGAAAGCAGTATGGAGGCTCCTCAAAAAACTCAAAATAGAAATACCATTTGACCCAGGAATTCCACTCCTAGGAATTTACCCTAAGAATGCAGCAGCCCAATTTGAAAAGGACAGATGCACCCCTATGTTTATTGCAGCACTATTTACAATAGCCAAGAAATGGAAGCAACCTAAGTGTCCATCAGTAGATGAATGGATAAAGAAGATGTGGTACATATACATAATGGAATATTATTCAGCCATAAGAAGAAAACAATTCTACCATTTGCAACAACATGGATGGAGCTAGAGGGTATTATGCTCAGTGAAATAAGCCAAGCCGAAAAAGACAAGTATCAAGTGATTTCACTCATATGTGCAGTATTAGAACAAAGAAAAAATACTGAAGGAACAAAACAGCAGCAGACTCACAGAACCCAAGACCAGACTAATAGTTACCAAAGGGAAAGGGACTGGGGAGGATGGGTGGGAAGGGAGGGATAAGGGGGAAAAAGGGGCATTACGATTAGCAGACGTAATGTTGGGGGGGCATGGGGAGGGCTGTACAACTCAGAGAAGACAAGTAGTGATTCTATAGCATCTCACTACGCTGAGGGACAGTGACTGTAATGGGATTGGTGGGGGGGACCTGATGAGGGGGTAGTTTAATAACCATAATATTGCACATGTAATTGTAGATTAATGATACCAAAATAAATTATATTAAAAAAAAAGTAAACTCATAATGATCTGGAACCATCCACACTCACTTTGGGTGCAGTCAACCCCTGTGGTACACAACATATTCTTTTTTGAAAAAAGTAGAATATCAATTTAATGAAATACTATGCAATGATCAACAAGAATAGGGTAGACCTATATGTACTAATATAAAACAATCTCTAATATATACTATTCAATGAAGTAATATATAAAACGTCTAAAAATATTTTAAAAGGTGATGTGTATGTGTAGTATATATATATGTGTGTGTGTGTGTTTCATACATGAATAGAATATCTTTCAAAGAACAGTTAAGAAATGCTGTGAAGGGCAGAATGATAACACAGTGATTGTAAAGACAAAGAACATATCCTTGAACCACTTCAATTCTGTCATCCTGTGTGACTGCTTGGAGATTTTGTTCATGTTAAAAATTTAACACTGTGTAGCACCGTGGATTGTGAGGTGTAATATTTTTGTTTAGTAAGTGCAAATTTTATTTCATACATGAAATATTTTAGTGAATCCAAATAATATATTTAACACTGGCATTTATTTTTCTTTTTAAATTAATTGTGTGTTTTAACACTAAAGAACACATTAAGAAAGTAAAGGCTGTTACTGATTATTATGTGATTCATAGATGAATAATTTTGTGGCGTGGTGAGGGAGGCTTGAAAAATGATTCGCTGTGTGTGTCTGATATGTTGTATGCCTCTGACTTTTAATCAGAACTTAAAAATGCTTGTTGGGCATTATTTTTATTTTATCCTTACAAGATCTGCTCGAAGGTGCAGTTTAATCAACACTTGTAAATTGGTCACGTTTGGAATGTTCCAGGTGTGAATTCCAGAAGTACCCACCTTACTGATCCTACCGATCTCCTCATCACTGCCTTTCCTACCAAGAACGGCAGCAATTTTCCTACTTATTGATACTGCAATTCCTATAAGAATTAGCTTTATTCTCGAGCTGAAAGCTTGAACACCCATGCTGTCGAGGCAGCATCTCAGGACGGTTGAGCCCCAGCAAAAGAACCACCAGTGGGGGGCTCCCCTGGCTTTGGTCAAGGGGGGGTTCGCGGGGATTTTGAGAACCTAAAAGTAGGGCATGGAGCTCCTTCTTGGTGGGAAAAGGGGCTCAGTGGAGGAGACCAGGAATAAAGTGTTTGAGGACCTCTCTCGTTTTCCTACACGGATCCTGGTTTCCTGCCAGAGGGCAGGGCTGTGCTTGGCAGCACCATTTCACACCATTCACAGCAGGCCCTCCTTCACCCCCTCCCCTTGGTAAGCCCTGCATCCTGGAATTATAAAGGGCCTCTCTCCACCTACTTTCTGGGACTTTGTAGTGGAGGTGCCCTCCTGCACAAAGCTTCCCAACGGACGGACAGAAGCATGTGCCAAGTGGATTTCAGCTGTGCCGATACAATGTGACCTGCCCGCCTCCCTGGGGGCTGGAGAGGAGCCTGTGCTGCCAGAGGTCCTGGGCCAATCACCTCCTACTTTGGCGCAGCCTCCCACCAGCGGGCCGTTTTGTGCAAAAGCTCAAGCTCTGCCTGAGGGGCAAAGACAGTGTGCTCTTCTTGGCTGTTCAGGAGAAATGGATCTGTTATGTGCAGATAAGAAAAAGGTGTTCTGACCTGTTTGTTTCCTTACCTTGAGAAAATGATCTGGTAGTACTGTTGCTCCCAGATTAATTTGAGCGTTTTGCAACTCTGCAGCCTGTGGGTAGTGTGTGTGGTGTGTGGCTCCCTGAAAACGCACCCCTCTTGTGACAGAAGTTGAGTTATTATTGTTCTCTAGCTTTGGGTTGTTGTGTTGTTTCCACCCACAGCCTCTTAACACCCTATCTTTGGAAAGTGCTCAGAGGTGTAGCAGAGCTGTACCCGTGGCTGTTTATTCTCCCTACCACAGAGGGAAGGCTCTGTGGCTTTGGTGCACTGGATGTATGCCATCTAAGAGGTGTCATAATAAGGTGGTTTGGACCCCTGCTCTGGAGCCATGGCACCACCAGGCCTGAGGGGGATGGTGACAGTTATAGTAGTTGTTGAATTGTGACATGTGAGTGAAATACAAGTCAATAATTCCTTTTGGGGGATTTTTCAGTCATTGATTATGCCACCCAGGCTTCATTCACAATCTTCCCATATGGGATGAATGAAGCACTGGGAGCATGAAGGGCTGGGAGCTAGAACATAAACTGTGGTTTGTAAAGTGCATTCAGCCAACAAATATTTCATTGAATGACATCTGTGTCGGGCACCGAGCTACGTACTGGGCATGCTTTCCTTGGCAAGATAGAAAAGTTATTATAAAGGCGAAAGAGATTCCTGTAGACAAAAGTTGAAGGTCTTTTGAAGTTATCTAAAGGTGCTTATTTAAAGGAAAATGTATAATAGTGTCTGTCTTCTATGTTTGTAAATACGTGTGGCCTAATTCTCTCTAAAGCCCTGGGTCTGCCTCTAGCATTTGTAGAGCTCAGGGCCAGTACAAATGCAGGCCATCAATTGTCCAAGTATTAAGTTATACAAATCAAGCCTACAAACAGCTAAATAAAATGTGCTCTGTGCTCTTACTTTCAAAAAAATATACATTCATTAAAACAAAATTGAAAAATGTGTAAAGCTATAACTTTTACATGACCAAAAGCCAGCAGATAACAACGATGGCTGGATCAGTCATTACTGCACATGTTTTAAATGTTCTTTTGTTCTGTTTGAGTGATTAACAAAATGAAGACACACACAATTTATTTATACTTATTTATAATTTATACTAATTTATACTTATTTATTTCCTTGACTTAAATTTTGCCTTCATTTCAGCATGATCACACATCCTGTCATCATAGTGAACATTTTCATATAATTTTGTTCTATTGACAGTGATGAGAGCTAAAGGACCTTAAAATGTAAGTGTATTCAAAGTTTGCAAAATTTGAATTTAATTTCATAAAAATGTGAAAATATAAAAAACTGTTTCATATGTATTCTCAAAGAAAGTCATTTTTCTTATAAAATATGAAAATCAGAATTTGAGAGATAAAATTATAATTAGAAAATGTAAAAAAGTTGAAACAAGAGTATTTAAATAAAATGGAATTTTAAATTTAATTTTCTGAAAATTAAATGAAGTCTCACTCACTTCTTGTAAGTAATACTTCACATTTCTGGCATTCGACTCTCACCTAGTTGCTAATATAAATGACCTGTGTCGTGCATCACCCATGTTTCACTGAACCCTACACAGATACCAATTTAAGAGTACCAGAAATTGTGAGATGTTACTCCACGTTCCTCAGCTGCCACGTACATTGGCTGCAAATGCCATGGTAATTCTCCAGGAATTGGAAGAGGAAATGAAGCAAGGAAGTGGATGGTAGGTCTACTGGAAATGATTTTTTATGCAAGAATCTGTTCATTCATGCCTTCTGAGGGGAGGGTTCACGTGTTAATTTGTCTGTCCTCTCACCTCTGTGTATCTGCTGCTCAAATCCTGTCCATCCTCTGGAATGTCCCACATCAGCAGCCCCAGGGTAGCCCACAGACCTTTACGGCACTTGGAGGCAGTGAGGTTTTCTTTTTTCCCCAGGACATACGGCAAAAGATAGGAAGCCATGGGAAGCGGTTTCCTGGTGCCAGGGCAGTGTTACCTACAGAAGTGGGTGTTTTGGGTTGTGTGAGGCTTGGCCAGCCCCAGCACTGGATCCCAAGTAATGGAGGGGCCCCCTGTGAGCATTAGCACACCTACGTGTGTGTACTTACAAGTGCGGAGCTGTCTAGGCCTCAGGTCTCAGGGCAGGATTCCTTTTCCGGGAGTTCCCTCATCATGCCGGCCACTCATACAGAGCAAGATGCCAGGGGAGATTTCGCACTCAGGGGGTGACTCTTCTTACTTTGGGATGGCTTCCCGAGCCCAGCTCTGTGCCTGCGTCTCCCAAGGTGGGGCCCTTCAAGGGGCCTGGCCTGCTGCCTGGTGTGTTTCTGTCCTGGGGGGTTCATGGAGCAGTGCCTAGTTGGGACTGATGTAAAGGCTGTGCAGTGGGCCTGGAAGAAGAGGGTCGGCTTGTAGTTTGCATGAAGTTGCAGTATGTGTGGGCATTGTAGGGAGGCCTACTGCACTCTCTGGGAAACCTCTCTCAAGGCTGGGCTGCTCTATAGAGGCTTCCTGGCTGCAGCACAATGGCTGCTCTTACCCTAGGCTATGCTAGCACTGACCAGCAGAGGAGAAGGGGGTGCTTGGTGCTGATTCCCAGAAGTGCTTTTGGGTGAGATTTACAGATAACAATTACCGCACTGTGTTTTCATCTGTCCTGAGGCTGGTTTCAAAGCTGACCTGGAATATTCTACACTGCATGTGAGAAAGAAGTTATGTTCCACTGAAATACATCACCATACTAGTGGAATAGTGATGGTGGTACCAGTCACGGCTGATGGCATTTATCAGGTATTTTTGCTATACTCAGAGGCAGGGAGGACGATAAGCTGGACATACGGGGTTAATCAACCAGCCAGGACACCATGAGAGGTGACAGGCCAGGTGTGAGGCAGCAGACCAGGCATATTAAAAATCACCAGGCCCACTTTTGCCACTCAGCCTACCCTAGGGCCCCACCCCTGGAATCTGCTCAGTGGTGCTGCAGCCTAACTCCGCCTGAAAGCTGTCTGATCTTGCCTCCATCCTCTGCGTTCCTGACCTCACTTCCTGTTTGCTGGGTCTTTTTTCCAGCAGACCCTGAGCATCATGGGTTCATTTCTGACCTTACAACTTCACCTGGACTCCTGATTGCTCTCTTAGTTAACTGCGATGGTCCCAGAGCTTCCCGCCACAGCCCCCGCCTCCTGCCAAGGACATAAAGCAAAATACAGGGAGAAGAGGTCTGAACTTCTTACTCCTGAAGGTCTGACAGATTGAGAGAGACATTCCCATGTAGAATGAGCATACAAGCAAAAGGTGTTTAACAAAGTGAATGCGTAAGTACATGGTAAGGCACATGCAACATTTTGTATGGGTATCCACCTAACAGAGGGCCGCCAGGAGAGGAATTCCACACCCAGCCCTGCAGGTAAGAAGTGACCCAGTCCCTCTTGGATCACCTTGGCAAAGCCTCACAATTTGAAAACCTTCCAAGACTCTCACAATGAAAACACATGACTGTAATGACTCCCACTATGCATTTGTCTCCTCTGCAAATTGAGCTTGGTGCCTGCGGAAATTAGGTATGTCTAACAACACATTTAGAATATATTTAGTTGTACTGTAATGCAATTCTTCTCAAGGATACTCCATTTTCTCTGGTTTCACAGATGTTTTGGTTGGGTTTTATTTTTAAACTGCCTTAGCCAGAAATGCCTTCTTGCAGAAATAGCAGGTTCATTTCCATTCACTATTTCACTTTGGCCAATTGCTTGACTTGGTTTAGTGCCCCATGCTGGAACTCGGTCTCCCTGGGACCCCCACATGCTTCCCTCCCATTAGCGTCACTGGGAGCCACAGCAGGCAGATTGAGGCCAAGGGAAGGCGGACCCCCGTGGCTGTGCTGTGGGGCAGCAAGCATCGCAGTGCGGAACGCTGGTGCGCGTCAATAGTTGTAAATGGTGCATTGCAAGCCATATGCTGCCTTTGACTGTGTTTACATTGAGACACACAACATCTTGTTATCAAACAAGGCAAGGCAGAACATTCAGCAGTAGGAGATAGCAGCCACAGTGAGTGTCAGAGTCTTCTCCATCCACCTGGATGTTTAGTCTGGCAGAAATTCAGACCAGAAGGTCATTGTGGGGGAAATGAGGCTGTGCCTTGTGCTGTGACCGAAAGGCTGTTTCAGAATGTAAGGGGCTCTCTCTGCACTCCGAAGCAGAAAAATATTTGGACTTCTGCTGCCTGGCTAGATTATTCCTCCGGAAACTTGTTGAGGTCCTAAGCTGAGCCCCATCTACCCTCAAGGGCTTCTCAGGTCAACAGAACTGAAATCCTGGGAGGCGGGCAGCTTTGAGGCCCATCTGTGAAAAATTGTGGCTGAGACAGTACAATGGAGGCCGACCTGGAGCCCAGTGGGTGCCTGTGCAGAGCCTGGCTGCCTGCTTTGCCAGGTGGGTGGGCTGTCACCCAGGGGGGCCTGACGCCTGAATGCACAGTTATGTTGGGTGTTGGGGCACGGGCTTGACTTTGCCCTGTTGCTCTACCTGACTCAGTGTTTTGTGACCTGGGGGGAGGTTGGGGGGAAATCTCCCCTGTTACAAGTTCTGCAGTGCTGAGGTTCCAGCTCAGGTGAGAGTGAAAAGCCCTCTCTCCTGGCTGGAGGGCAGAGCAGAAGGAGAGGAAAAGAGGTGGACCCTTTGCCTGTGGCCAGGTCACACCTACTTCAAAGCAACATGGATTCAGGAGGAGCTGTGCTCTTGCTAAACTCCCCATTGGCAGGAAGGTTAAGTGTCAAAGTGTTCTTTCATGTTAAGAGAGAATAGAGGGAGAGGTGAAGGTGGAAGGTCAGGCCAGAGCCTCCATGGAGCGCTCTTCTGTAACCTCTGAAAGAATGGGGCCTCCTGTTTAGGCTGGTTACCTCTGGGCAGGCACCTTATGGAGGTCTGATGAGTGTATGTAAGTGTCTAATGAGGGAGCCGGACTAGAGGGATTTTAGGGTCCACTCCGCGCCCGAGCTGCTATATAGCCAGTCCAAGGGGGAGTGCAGGCTTTGTCTGCCTGGGAGACCTGAGTTTAAGTTGCATCTTCCAGTGTCTTGATTGCTGTGCAGTCTGGGGAACGTACTTAACCTCTCTGAACCTGAGTTTCCTCATTCTTTAAATGGACAGTTGGTATGAGAAGTAGCCTGGTACTGAGTAAATGGTGGTTGCTTTCCCTTTGTCTCCTTCTTTGAGTTGGCAAAGGCCAGGGGCAAAACAATCCCTCTGCCTCTCAAGTACCCTCCTCATCTACCACAGACACAAGTCTCGTTCCCACACCAGGAGGAGGGGATCCTCAGCTACAGTGTAATTCAAATGGAAGGCACTGTCTCTTGGAGGACAGGTGTAACTCAAGCCCACCTGTTGCCTGATTCTCTCTCTGCCAGGCCAGCTCAGAGTCCTCTGCCAGTGCCTAGGGACCTGAAATGTCCATGACCCTCATGATACCCTCAAAGGGGGCTGGCTCCTCTGTGGCTAGCAGAGCTGGGTTTCCTATGGGTTTCCATGGCACTTGGTTCTGAGAACACATCATCTCGCCTGGTGCATCCTCCTCCTGCCCCACGAATGCCTGATCCAGGGTCTCCAGAGGAGATGGGAAAGAAAGTGGAAGGAAAGAGCTTTCAGTCACCCTGACCTCAGTTAAAACCTCAGCTCTGCTGGTGATTAGCTGTGCATGTTAGGCATGTCCCTGAACTCAACATCCCAGAATTCTAGTCTGTAAAGCAGGGATACTAATTCCTTCTTGGCAGGAGTGTTGTAAATATCAAAGGTAGTGAGGTATCTGGCACATGGGAGGCATTTGATAATAATATCCTTGTTATTCAGAGCAGTGTTCTCATGCACTTAAATCATTTTCTTTAAATAATTAGAACAGTGGTTCTCGAAGTGCATGTGGCTCCTGAACCAGGGGTATTAGCAACATAGCAACACTTTGAGCTCATTGGAGATACAGATTCTCAGGCCTCAGCCGGGACTATTGAATCGGAAACCGTGGGGTCCGGACTCAGCAGTCTGTTTTTACAAGAACAACGGAACTGGAGAATCTCTGAACTGGAAATCGTTTTCAGAACCTTGTCTTTCAAGTTCATTTCTTTTGCCGGCCTGATTGTGCTCGCCTGGTCCTGGATGTGATCTGGGAGGGATTACAGGCTCGGGGGCACATACCTGTGGGCTGGGTTGGGTGACCCTTGCCTGAATGCCGGAGAAGGGCTCTGGGACCTCTGAGTCCCATCCTCCTCCTGTGCAGACGGGGGCCTGTGGTTAGCGTTCTGGGTCTTGCCCCCACGGGGAGAGCAGCTCTCCTTCCTTCCCCAGGGGCCAGAGTGTGCAGATCTTGTGCCCAGCTGTCCGCCTTGCCCCAGTGAGCCTCGCGGGCAGATGTGCCACTGACGACACGGCTCTGCCCCAAGAACGTGTCCCGTGAATGGACGCTGCCAGCGCGGCCCGACCAGCACCTCACCTGAGCCCAGCCACTGTTATTAGTACCGTGTGGAGGGCTCTAATTTTAGGGGAAACCTGATGCCTCGGTGTTACTGTGTTCTGTCGAGCCGTCTTTCAAAGGACGTGCTGACTCTGTTGTGTGGTTTGTTACCATCCTCCTCACTGAATTATTGAACCAGGGGCATAGCAGGCAAGTAACGCAAGCAGCACTTGACTTTGAGTTCTGTGAGCAGCTGTCATTCCTGAGGGTCTACTGGGTGCCAGTCATTCCACAAGGCTCTGTCAAGTATTTGAAGCCCAGGGTGGCTTCTGCTCTGAGAACAGAACATTTCCAATAGCTACCCAGAGTTTTTCAAGTCGTTCTCTGTGAGCCCTCAACATTTTACCTCTCTTTTCAGAAGTGATGTGGTTTTGGAGTGAGGCAGATTTGGGTTTGATTTTGGTCCTGCCACTCACTCTCTATGTGACCTGGGGAAAGTTACTGAACATCTCTGAGGCTCAGTCAGTTGCCTTAACATTCCATTGCAGATAAGGATCATTGCAGGGCTGTTGGGGAGATGGCAAGAGATCAGTAGTATGGTGCTTGGCACATGGTAGGTGATCCACAACCTGTAGTCATTATCATTATGTCGGGGTTTGCCTCCGGCCACAGCCCTGGAAAGGCAGTGTATCTCATATCTCACCCCATGGAAAATTAACTTTGAAGTAACTATTTCAACATTTTAATGAAAGAAAGATGAAAAAGCTTTCAGGACTAGAAAGCAGAGGTCCTTCCAACAATGTCTGTGCTTCTTGTTTCATCATCCATCACAATGTACCCTGCTGGCAAACCCCACAGGGCACTCCTGGACACCAGGTGGGGGACGTGTGCCCCAGACCACCATCGTCCAGCCTGTCAGGCAACTGGGAACTGACTCAAGATGCTGGTGAGCGTGGCTGCCTGTTCTCATCCATGAAACATTTGCCTGGAACCGCTTGACTGACAACACCAAATGCTCGGGCCAGACGGGCCAAGGGCTCGAGGACCTGGCTCTTGGCTTCTCAGTGTGATCTCATAGGTCGGCTCACTCGGACCCTTTGGGGTGGATACCACTGTCCATATGAAAGGGCGAGTGAGACAATGTCTAGAGAATTCCTGGGCTTCGTGGGGGAGAGGAACGATGCGGCCTGGCTGAGGGTGGGTGTTCGTTATTCCGAGGCTGCTCGGCCAATCAGGTGCTTGGAGCACAGGGTTAGTGGTTCTGGAAAATCAAAAGGGCTCTTAACTATGAAACCAAACAGCAGAATAAACTTGTAAGACCTTTAGATTCTTTTCAGCAGGGTGACAGCTTTTTATTTCATTGACACTTGTTTGTGTTTTGCATGGTTTTTATTGTGGTAAACTACACTTCCATAAAATGTACCATTTTAACCATTTTTACAGTGATATTTAGCACATTCACACTGCTGTGCAGCCATCCGCATCGTCCATCTCCAGAACTTTTTCATCTTCCCAAATTGAGACTCTGTCCCCATCAAACACTAAGTTCCCATATGCCCCCTCCTCCTAAGCCCTGGTAAGCACCGTTTATTCTTTTGAAACTTTGGTAAAGACCAGAGGAGGCTTCTAGAAGATGGTGGAAGGTACTTCAACTAACCCTCTCCTTCGATAGTATTTTTCAGAACTCTGACTTCTTACCACAGGACCTCTGACCCCTTAGATGTAGGCACAAAACAAAGGTTTGATTGTATGCGGGAATATTTTGCACTTTTGGAGTAATTGTGCATGCCTTCGTTTTGCCCTTGCAGAAAAGAGCATTATCATGTTTATAAAAGAGCACTTGTAAAGAAGAAAGGCTTGGAACACACCACTGTCTTCCTGAGCTGATGACAGCTGTTATTCAGTGGAAACCGTGATGGAAACAGAAATACTGCAGCAGTGTTTTAACATGAGCATTTGAAGTGGCTTCCTTCCAAAGCCTGGCGGATGTAGGTACCTGGGATCTCTGGCCAGAGCCTCCTGCACTGTCTTGATTTCTTCCCTATAGCTTTGTTGATGCAGCTGTGGAGAAGTCTGGGGTGCATCCTGAATCTGCAATTGCTTCCACTCGCTTGGAGGCAAATGTTTCTAGGTTATGTCACTGTGTCTTCCTGAATGGTTGACTGTTCCAGTTACAGGGCATTTGTTGTCCTGAGCAAGATACTCATTGTTGAGAAGACTCTGAATCTCAGCTGCAGAATGGCAGCTGACATACACATTTCAGTGGAAAACTATAAAATACGAAGGAACCTGGGGGCATTTAAGAGAAATTGAGAAATTTTCCCCTAGGAAGGGTGAAAAACACCAGTGGTGTTCTTTTAAAATTTGCAGCATGCAGGTTGGCCTACTTGGAGCCCTCGGCACCTTATCACAGACCTTGCTCACCAAGTCTCGATCCTGACTCACTGTGGGCCCTGCTGAGTCATTTCATGTCTCAATTTTTTCCCACCAATAAGATGGGGTAAACAATGCCTGCCCTGGTTGTAAGACTCAAATGAGAAAACATGAGAAAGTGATTTGAAAATCATGAAGTGCTTTCCAGGTGAACTGCAGTGGCCTAGTGGTGAGCTGGTTGGGAGAGCACCTCCCAGTGGGGTGCCCAGCAGGCAGAGGTGTGTGTGCGGATGTCAAACCCCTCAGCCTCCCCTGGCTGTGACTGATCTCCTACAAACATTATCACTTCCCAAGAGAGCCATGACAGATGATAGAAATGGATGCAGAGGCCTGGTGGGGAAGAGTCTCTGCCTAGTGAGCATCTCCAGAATGGCCACCCTGCAGTGGGGTAGGCTGTTTAATTGAATCCTCTGTAGATCAAAGATTCCATGAGGGCGGGGGTCCACAGGAGCCTATTGTATCACTGGTTCCTCGCACATGGATTGTTCTCTGACATCCCTTCTCAGCTACTCACTAGCTCTGTGACCCCTGTTTTCCTACCCAGCAAACAGGAATTTAAGTTGCCCTCCCGAGGGAGTGACTGTCACAGCATGCAGCCTGGGGGTGCTCAGAGGGGGGGGTCCTGGAGTCTTGTCTTAACCGGTTCTTGAAGCAGCCTTCCAGAGGGGCTGATGTTCTGTTTTGTGTTGCTTCCTTTATTCCTGATTTATTGCTATTGCTGTTTTGCTCTTTAAGTCCATCAGCGTCATCATGGGCAAATCCTTGATTAGAGTCATGTGCTCGAACTAAGAAACCTTGGCGCTAAATTTCTTTGAACCCATGTTTACTTAGTTCACCAAATTGAGCGATGGGGTTTTTGGCTTTCCTTTTTGGGACAAGGGTATTTGGCTAACTGGTTTCAATGCAGAATTTGGGATGGGTGAGTGGCATGTAATTCTATGTTTAAGTAAGCATGTCTACACAGAGTTTTGTCCTGTAGATATGGGACTAGGTGGTATATGAGCTCCTGTCAGGACACAGCTGAGGGTCCTGTGAGACAACATTGGGCCAGCATGAAATGGCCTCCTTTCAGAAGGCATAGGGGTTTCAGGCCCGAGCTGGGGGCCTAGGAGTCTAGCACAGATGGGGTGAGGAGTTACTGCCTGGGCAGGGCGGGCTGGCCTGTGCTGTGGGGTCCAAAGCAGGGAAACACTGTCCCTCTCCTGAGCAAGGGGGGCCATGGGGCAAGGGGAATTCCAAAACCTGGAGGAGGCTTGGGGTAGATGCTGGGTTCTGGGAAAGTTTGGGAATGGGACTGGGCAAAGGGGCTGAGAGGGATACGGAGGCATCACAGAGAACCATGGTGTGTGTGCTGTGCTTGTGTGTGATTTGGCGGAGGCAGGGAGGGAGCCTTCGGAGCGGGACAGCAGCAGAACCGAGGGGACCACAGAGAGAGACCCAGGTGGGCAGGTGTCCGAGGGAGCTGTTGGGATGTGGCTACGGGATCCTGGAAAGCCGGGTAGCCCACTCCCCCTCCTAGGGGGGTCAAATCCCCTAAAAATGGCCCAGCGGTTGGACAGCCTACACCTGGTACCTGTCAGGGCAGGACAGTCACTACCTCCTAACATAGCCAGCTTGTTCCATTCTTTATTTTTCCATTGGATTTTATTTGAGGCACAACTCACAATAAAACATGCATGTGCTCAATGCACTGCTCAGTCAACTGTCACATTTGCACCCACTAGTGTCACCAACCCCCAGATCAAGACAGAGAATGTTTCCACCATCCCAGCAGGTTCATCACATTCCTTTCTGGGGAACAGTCTCTCTTCCGGTCCCAGGGCCATACTTTTTTGCCCCCGATCACCTTAGATTAGTTTGCCTGTTCGTAAAATCTGTATCTGTGGAATGGTACTGCTGTCACTTGTCTGTGCCCGGCTCACCATCTGTTCACGTGGAACAGCTCCTCCTGGCACCGAGCCTCCTCTGGTGTGTGTGCCTCTGCCCCACCCCCACCTTAACTCAGCTCTCGGTGAGCCTCCTCCCTGACACCCACAGCAGCAAGACCCCCCCGGGGGGTGCGTGCTTCTGCTGCCCTCAAAGGATGTGCCGAGAGCCTGGAGGTTTGGCTTTTCTTGCCTCCAGAAAGGGGAAGGCCATGCCCTGGAGTTTGGAAGAGGCAAGCTGGCAATGAACTTGAATCTTAGCTCTATGACCTTGAGAAAGTCGCTTGACCTTCCTGGGCTTCAGGTTTCTCCTTCTCGAGATGAAGTTTGGATCAGATGCCCCTTGGAGTGCCTTGTGCCTCTGAGTGCCCCTTGCTCAGGTCATCAGTACACCCTCTGTGCATGTGGAGTTCCTAACTCAAAAGTCTCGGCTGCGTACGTGTGTTTTGATCCCATCTTGAAGTTCAACGTTCCTGTAGACTTAATTTATTTTATACCCTGGGTTTGAAACAAGTCATTTCAACAGCAAGGACTCTAGCCTGGTAGAGGGCTGACTTTATGCTGACTGACAAGGGGCTTCTTTTCCTCTAGCTGACCTTGGCTGCTTGCCCCTACCCAGAGGTGAAGGGCTGTCTGGAGGTCCTCTCTATAGAAATTTCTAGAAGTGGATGAAAAGAACACTTCTGTTTGGAGAGTATTTTGATTTCTTGGTTCAGTAGTTTTGGAAAATCTTTAGACTCAGAGCTCTTTGCTGCATCTACTTCAAGAATGAAGACCATTCTCAGCAACCAGACTGTGGACATTCCAGAAAATGTTGACATCACTCTGAAGGGACACACAGTTATTGTGAAGGGCCCCAGAGGAATCCGTGGAAGGACTTCAGTCACATCAATATAGGGCTCAGTCTCCTTGGAAAGAAAAAGAAGAGGCTCCAGATTGACAAATGGTGGGGAAATAGAAAGGAAGTGGCTACCGTTTGCACTATCTGTAGCCATGTGCAGAACATGATCAAGGGTGTTACACTGAGCTTTCCTTGCAATATGAGGTCTGTGTATGCTCACTTCCCCATGAATGTCATTATTCAGGAGAATGGTTCTCTTGTTGAAATCCAAAATTTCTTGGGCAAAAAATATATCTGCAGGGTTCAGATGAGGCCAGGCATTGCTTGGTTGGTATCTCAGTCCCAGAAAGATGAGTTGATTCTTGAAGGAAATGACATTGAACTTGTATCAAATTCAGCTGCTTTGATTCAGCAAGCCACAACAGTTAAAAATAAGGATATCAGAAAAATTTTGGATGGTATCTATGTTTCTGAAAAAGGAACAGTTCAGTAGTCTGATGAATAAGATCTAAGTCGTGCAGCTACAGAAACAGTGGATGCTGGATGATTCCTTAGACTTGTCTGTGGTATTTTAAAAATACAATAAAAGTCTTATTGATTTGGGGAAAAAAAAAGAAAATCTTCAGACTCAGAAAAATCTCTTTTGCAACTCAGTTCAAAACGGTCCCTTGGGTCCCCTGGAGAGGAAGCCAGCTGTCTATTATGCTTGAGAATTTTTGTGTCCCTTTGCCCCCTAACCCTCTGTACCCACCCCAACCCCTCCCCCATGGTAACCACCAGTCACTTCTCAGCGTCTATGAGTCTACTGCTGTTTTGTTCATTCTGTTTTGCTTTGTTTTTATATTCCACAAATGCGTGAAATCATAGGCCAGCTGTCTAATGGCAAAGCTACCATCCGCTGCCGACTGTCAGCCAGCTCCTGGGTTGCGAGGCTCAGGGTTTCTCACCTGTAAAATGGGCGAACAATTCCTGCTTTGTGTTGCAGGATGGTCATGAACATCAAATAAAACAGCGATGCCAGAAAAAAGACACTGTTACAGTGAGTCTTTGGTGTGGGTAAGTAAACCATGGATTTGGCAAGGGCTCAGCTGGGTAGTGGCCTGATCTGGTTTCTGTTTCCCGGTTTGATCAGAGCCTGGTGCTGTTAGAGGGTTCTCTCTGTGCTCTGCCTGTTGCTCTTGCTGCTCTTCTTTTCTCCCCAACACCTCCCCTTTCTCTCACCCCTGCTGCTGTGGGGTGCTTTCTGATTAATGAGCCCCCTACACCCATGGTCCCTTGCAGGAGATCCCCTGGAGTCCAGTTGAGGGATCTGGCCACCACACCACTTCCTGGAAGCACTGTGGGGCTGCCCCAGGAGGCCATGGTGTGCTGGGCTCGGTGACCTGTACACGTGGGCTTTTATTGCTATCAGCTGGCTTGGGATATTTAGAGCCATGGTGTATTATGACTGGATGGGACTTAGATTTCTTAATTGAAAGATGAACACCCTGCAGCCCTGAGAAGCTGAGTCACCTCCTCAGGCCCCACAGTGTGTCCCCCATTTGCCTTTGCATTAGCTTTAAATCTGCTGTCTCTGCTCGCATTTATGTGGGGTTGCTTTTTCTTAAGCTCTTTGAGGACATAGACTAAGCCTCACAGAGGTACTTGATATTTATTTTTGATCAGGTTAAATAGTTAATAAATATTTGTTGCAGTTAATGGAAGGCTCAAAGAATAGCTGCATCATGCAATGCATTCTTGCATGTGAATTATTGGTGACGAGGCCTAGACTTGGCCACAGGGCAGGGAACCCTGGTGCCCCCGTGTGTTTGGTAGTACCTTCTGCCATTGTTGGTAGCAGAGAGGGTCAAGGCCAAAAGCACAGTGGAGAAGGGGCTTGCCTAATCTGTCTTCTTCCTTTGCCTCCTGCACTCCAAACATCCTTGAAACGTTACCTGCAAGTTCCTGGAGCTTTAAATCAAAATGTCAGCCCTCTCTTCAGTGGGATGGAATGTTCTGCTTTTCCTGTGGATGACATCCTTTCTAATACGTCCTCTGCAGGTGACTTCATCCGCGTAGCATCTTCAGCACCAACAATGGGCTCACAGATAATAAGAGCTTGGATTTTACTCTTTCATTGTGTCATTTGGCTCCCAGCTTCTGAGTCTCAGAATCAGAACCTAACACAAAAACAAGGGACTATCTTCTGAGTTCAGTTTAAGAATATCTCCTGACCTCCAGATTCTTGGGGAATGGTGGACCCCAAGTCTAGGAGCTGCACCGGGCCAGGTTGTGAACAAAGCTGAGAACAAAGCATCTCTTTAGCGGGGCTGGGCTATGGGTGACGTCCTCTTCTCAGAGAGGCTGCGGTCAGTGCTGTGTCCTTTCCAGTGCGGGATGGCGTCTGCATGCCTCTGCTGTGTCTGCGTGAGGCGGGCAGATGAGTTTAGCAGGGCTCTGTGTTGACTGAGAAGCTGGAACGAGGCCCCCTGGTTCCCAGCACTGCTGGAGAGCTGTGCCGCACCACACCACTGGACTCATTAATAATTCAAGACCAGTTGACTCTGTCTATATAGACCCAGATTAGACGTGGTGCTGTTCATTTGCTTAAAATAGAGATACAAGTCCCAAACCTAGAGGAAATTGATCAGGGTTATTTCCAAGTGTCCCTTAATAGATCTGGAGTTGCTCTTCACGTGATAGAGAGGGAATCGATAAGCTATCCCCCAAAGTAGTTTCCAAAAATAGTGTGGCTGTTTCACAGTCAAGGTTGCCTCACCACCAAAGTCCACTTGAGGTTCAGACTGCAGTGATTTCCCCTGCAGAGGAGGCATCTGATAATTTCCGTGGCTTTCTGGGGTCTCCATGGCTGCTGCTGGACTGGGCTGGAAGGGGCCTCGTTTCCATGAACACTAATGACATCAAACGTTCAACGTAAAGCTGTGGCTGTCTATCTCTCAAGTTCCTCTTTATAAATGCATATCTGAGAGGTCACAGGCAGTGGGAAAGAGAGAGAGCCCACCCACTCTGTCCTCTGTCTGGGCTGCTGACCTTCGCCAGAGAGGTCCTCACTCTCACTGAGGTGTGTGGCCATGGGTCCCCCATGCCATGGAGCTGATGAGGGTGGTTGGTCATCTCCAGCTGTACCTTCCTGCTTATACCCCACTTAGCCTGTCCCTTTCAGGGGCTCCACATCTCACATAGGAGATCCCTAGGCTGGTGGTCCCTCCTCAAGTCCCTGAGTGGCACCTGACCCAGGGACGTCAGGTCTGGGGGGCGAGGAGGTTGGACCTCAGGCCAGCTCAGCCTCCCTCCAGAGCAGCAGGGCCTTGCCTGGGCTGCCCACCATCTTCACTTTCGGCCTGTGTGGTCCTTGGAGTACTTGTCATCCCCTGTGTCTCAATCAATTTGGGCTTATAAATCAAATCATGGCAGACTTGGTGGCTTCTGCAACAGAAATTTATTTCTCATAGTTCTGGAGGCAAGGAAGTCCAAGAATAAGATACTTACAGATTTGGGATCAGGTGAGAACTCACTTCCCGGTTTGTAGACACTGTCTTCTTGCAGTGTCCTCACATGGCAGAGAGGGAGGATGCACACGCACATGTACCCTCTCATCAGGGCACTGATCCCATCACAGGAGCTCCATCCTCATGACCTCCCAGAGGCCCCACCTCCTAACACCATCAGACTGGGGGTTGGGGTTTCAATGTATGGACTTTGGTGGGGACACAAACATTTAATCCATAAAACAGGTCAGGTGCCTGGTATGGAACCCCTCCCCCAAACTCCCTTCCTCAGAGGGTGAGGGCAATTTGGGGCACAGAATTGTGAGGTGGTGCTGTTCATTTGCTTAAAATAGAGATACAAGTCCCAAACCTAGAGGAAATTGATCAGGGTTCCTCTAGGTTTGGGACTGCCTCTAAGAGAAGATGTTTGCTCTGAAGCAAAAGAGGGTATCTGAGAATACCAGGTTAGTCAAGGGATAGCTAAATATAATCCCAAGGCCTAGGCTGGTCTATCTCTGTTTTGAGGACTAGCCTAATGCTGGCCCAGCCTTGGGCATGTGTGTCTGTCCTTGTGGAGGCTTGCTGGGGGGTTTTTAGTTGTCTTGTGATTAACCTTAGGTCAGAGGTTTCCTGAAAAGCTGGTCTGCTACTGAAATAGCCAAGCTATGCCTCTGTACATTGCTTCATATGTTCAAAAGACATTTATTAAATAATTGCAATGTGCTAGGCTCTTGGGACACAAGGTGAAAAATAAATGTTGTTTCAGCCTTCAGATAACTTGCAGTCTTAAAGAGCCTATAGGCAAGGAAATAGGTGTGTAGGTTAGTGATTGCTGTGTAACAAATAACTGCAAAAATCTCAGTAGCATACAATAAACATTTATTTTCATGGGTCTGTGGGTCAACTGGGTGGCTCAATTTCAGGCTGTAGGTCTCTGGGAGTTGGCTGGGCTGCTTTTACTTCATGGTTGTTCATAGCATGTCCCAGGCTAAGGGGCAACAATGACCTGGCAGTAGACTCTTCTTTTGATGATGACAGAGATTCAAAAGAACAGGTGGAAACATGCAGAACTCTCAAGGCCCAGGCCTGGAACCGGTACCCTGGCTCTTCTGCTCACCCACCCATGGCCAACCCAGGTAGCCCCGACCAGCCTGAGGTCAAGGGCAGGTAGAGCATCCCCCATGGCATGGAGTCTGTCTTGCCCTGCTCTTGCTCAGGGAGGGTCAGATCTCTCTCTCTGGCCCAGGCCAGCACACTGTCTAGGCCTTGGGCATAGCCCAGGACATGGCAGGGTGCGGCTGGCTTTGCATCTGGGGAAGTGTTTTCCCTCAAGTTCTTCGTCAGCATCAGGCACCACTGAGGTGGCATTAGAAGCCCCCTTTCTGCAGGCGTCCCCTTCAGGCTGGTGGAGCCACAATTGTCCTTGTGCCAGCCTCCTTGTCCAGGCCACCACCATCTGTGCCCTAACTATTGAAAAAGCCTACTAACTGGTCCCTCTGCCTCCACCCTTGCTGTTCCCCTATTTCTTCTCCACATACCCCCCAAATGAACTTCCGAGCATGTGACTCAAAACGTGTCATTTTCTGCTGAAACCCTGCCATGGCTTTCCACTGCGCTGAGGGGAAAAAAAGAAAACACTCCTTAGGGTGGCCTCCGGTAAGTCAAGACTATTTTCAAAACAATGCTAAGGCATTATTTGCCTTTTCCACTCTCCATCTGATGAGTTACAGTTGAGTTTCCCACAGGCTTCATGATAGTGCAACAGATTGAATTCAGAGGCAGAAGTGAGAATTTTGCTCTTAAGCTAGACACTAAAGAGAATTAAGAAAACGTAAAACAGTACCATTCTTTTCACTATTTTTTTCTGGAAATAGTCATCTTTCATAAAAATAAATATTTTATGTTAGCATATAGTGAGCTAAACTATTGCTATTTTAAAATGAATTAATAAATAATAAACTTTTTCCTGTTTAATTTCTAAGACAGTAAATATTGATAAACATAACCCCACATGAACAAAAGCTCTTTGGGGGTTTTGGTAATAGAGATTTTTCAGGCTGTAAAGATTCCTGAGATCAAAAAGTTTGAGAACCATGGGTATAGAGTATTTCTTAAATCCAGAATGCCCCTCCCTCTCCCTTTTAAGGTCAGGTGGCAACTTTCAACATCTGTTGGCAGTAGTGGTGCATTTGGGCAGTACTGGAACCGATAATCTTTTGTGGAGCAGGAGGCAGTCTTTTTGTTGCAGATAATAATTTGGGATGTGGGGTCAGTTAACTTGAGTTCCGCTGTGGCTCTGTCACTTAGTAGCTGGACACGTGGGCACATTACTTGACCTTCTGGGCCACATTCTCCTCATCTGTATGATGATAAGAGTGTTACTGCTGGGATTACCTGCCCTCCAGGTCTGTAATGTGATCATACGGAAGACTGTATGTAATCGTGCACACAGGGCCCTGGGTTTGCAGCCAGCACCCAGCAAGTCCCAGCCCCGGGACTGCAGTGTAATGCTACTCTACTGTAACTGTAGCTTATTTCAAAATGACAACAATAATAAAAGAAACGTTGACCCAGAGTCCATGAAGACTGGAGGAAGAATTTACTTTGAACGTGAGGAAGACAGTGGGAGTTAGAGGAAAGGGCTGCTCTGTGGTGTGGCCTTGAACCCCACCTGAAAAGGCTGGAGGTGGATTTTCACAGCTTGCCCGGTGGTCGGCAGCGTGGGGGCCACGGCTTAGCTGGTCTGAGGTTTATGAGGGATCTGAAAAGAGAGATACTTTTGTCCCTCCCCTGTCCAGCCCGAGGCTTTGGGGGCCCAAGATTGAGTGGCAGGGCTTGGCCTGACCGCACTGTGGAGGCGGCATCTAAAGACAAAATGCAAAAAATATGCCCCCTCCGCCCTGGACGGAGCACATCTGCTGTCCCTTCCTCGGCTGGCTGCTCCTTGCTGTCTGCTTCTGAGCAGCTACTTCTATGGCTGGTAGAGGCGTGTTTGATGTTGGTATATTTATACCACGAAGTGGGAAAGTATCATGAGTGAAACCAGAGCAGGGAAACCATATGAAGTCCCCTGAGGAATGGTAGAGTGTGTGAATGTGTGTGTGTGTGTGTGTGTGTTTGTTGACAATTTGGTCAAAGGCTTGGTTATCTCTAGGAGGAGACCTGACAGGCTAGGTCAGATTAAAGACCAAAATTTCTTTCCTCATTTGACCTCAGTTTTTCTGTCTGTAAAATGGGACCGGTGCTTGTGTCCCCCCCTGACATACCTCTAAGGCACACAGTGGTGGAAGTAACATAATTATCAACCACGGCAAGCATGAAGAGCTCTAGAAGGCATTTGCTCTCTCTTTAGCCCAGCAAGAGAAACCACAGAATTGCTGGCTGAGGAGGGAAAACATGTCAAAACATCAGTAGTTCAGCTATCTGTGGCATCCTAAGCCTTCTTTCAGGTTTCTCTGGTCACGGTGTGGTCACAGATGAGAACAATCAGCCCAGGGCATAGGGAGCTTCAGTCTGTCTAGCAGAGAATGTCCTCAGCTCCCATGTGCCTCTCCTCATCCAGAAGCCACTTTGAGGCCTTGAGAGCCACAGCTGGAGCGGCTCTGGGACATGGGGCGAGCACCACCTCCTCACGCTGATACTGGCAGAGGTATGACTGCAGATAAAGAGCCAGCAAGGGAAGAAGTGAGGAGATGAAGGAGAGTGTTTCACCAGGACTGCAAAACAGTTGCATCCCTCACTCAGGGGCTGGTGAGTACATTTGGGCCTGGCATCCTCTGATCTTTCTTCTGTTACCTTGAAAGCCATGTACCCCTTTGCATCTGCATGAGATGATGTCTAAAACCACCTCAAAATGACCTCAGTGTAGAGTTAGGCAGCTTGGCTAATTGGAAGGTCTGTAGAGGTGTCACTTGGCCTGAAGGTACAGTGACCACATGGTTTCTTGTACAAGCTGGGACAATTTTTGGAGAATGAAAGGGGATGCTATTAATAATTACTTGGGTAACAGGAACAAGCTGGAATGGTCTGGGTAAAGAAGACAGATGGTCACCCACCTGGACGTTGTAGGAGGCTAGCAGAAGGGCTTCCCCATGGGGTTTCTCATGGAAAAGTGGCCAGGCCACTTTACCAGGGTTGAGCACACAGAGAGAGAGAGAGTCCCACTATTTCTGCCTGGGAGAGGTGGCAGCAGGGGACATCTTGGTAAAAGGGCAACAGGTTACTCAACTGCTGAGGGTGGCCCTTCCTGGAGGTCTGGTTTGGAGATCAAACTGGTCATCATAACACTGCACATTTTTCCCAGGTTCCACACTTTTCAAAACACACAATATCTGCGACTGAATCAGAAAATCCCACCCAACAGTCCCAGGGTGCTTGGGGCAGGTTATTATGTGGGAGGTCAGGAACTCGAGCAGATGTGCCTAAAGCCATCAGCCTGCCAGGAGTGAATTTGTTTCCCGTCGCACTACCCACCAGGACAACGACTAAGGCCCAAGTTTCTTAGAATGCATTTATACCCAACTGGTGACCTTTAAGAGACTACAGGAAATTAGGGTTAGGGAGGAGAACCCCACTGTGCTGCAGGGCAGGGAAGGCCTTCTGGACTTTGGAGAGGAGTTGGCAGCCTGTCTGGATTTGGGGTAAGCCTCTACTCAGGTCTTTTTGTGTACTTGTGGTTTGTAATATCAGCTGAGTGCCGGGCGTGCCACCGGTAAGAGCTCAGGGTGCGGGGGCTGGCTGGCTAGAGGCTGCATGCAACCTACCGAGCCTTCCAAGGGTAGTGACTCACAGTGACCCTTGAGATTTCATGGAGTGGCAGGAAGTCAGAGCTGAAAGTGGTCTTGATGGTCATCTCCTCCAACACCCTTACTGAAAAGATGAGGAGTCTGATGCCTGGAGTAGGAGGCGGAGGCAAAGTGTGCCTACTCCATGCCAAGCGTCCATTTGCATGAATCTCATTTAATCTGCAAAACACCTCTGAGACAGGACATTTATCTGAGATGAACTCTGTCTCCTAAACTAGTAAGTGGGGAGGCAGGTTGGAAGTCAGTTTCCAGTCTGCCTCTGGAAGCCAAGCTCTTTGTACCACATGCCCCACCTTTCTCTGAGGCTCTTTGTCTGGAAGGGATCGGGCCAAGCTGAAGGTATGCTGACCCCCATCGAAGTCTTTTTAGGTCAACTTTCATTGTAAATATTTTCTCTTTGACTTTGCAACCCTTGGCAGTTACTTACCAGGGCTGCAGAGTGAAGATAAACTTACAAGAGAGGAACCTCCCATCTGGCCCGAGTGAACCATGGGCAATTAATGAATGACTCTCAGGCTCTCAAATCAGTTACCCCAGGAGGTGAACACCCGCCATTCTGTAGATATGACTAGGGTCCATTTTTCCATGATCTCAGAAAAGCCAGATAAGCCAGAAACAAATCAGGCCCAGAGATGAGGTGGTAGGATGGTCTGGCAGATCCCAAAAGCCCACCCTGCCCCAGCAGAGGCCCCCAACGACCCCTGTGGAGGTGAACAGTGGTGGGTTTGCATGGGGGAGTTAAGCAGCAGCAGACTGAGTTCTGCCGGCAGCCTGCTTCCTTCCAGAGACCGTGCCTGGCCAGGGGGGTCCTGACTGGGGGTGGGAGCAGTTGGGGCATGGAGGAGAAAGGCAGGGGCGGCACCACTGGGCAGGTGTCCACCTCTAATCTGTTCTCTCCAGAGATGCCGGAGAATCCAGAGGCAGGGGGACAGTGGGAACTATGTTCCCAGAAGACTATGGGTTCTGCAAAGAGAGAAATAGCCTCTTTGTTGAAACTACACATAGGGCTGGTGGTCTCTCTAGAGAGATCCTGGGTCTACCAGGAGGGGCAGTCATGCAAAGGGGAAAGGTGCCCGCACGGTCCTTGAGGTGAGGGTCAGCACTGTGAAAACAAACAGGCTGTTCTGGAAAATGGCCTGGGCGCCTCCCCCTGTGCCTGATCTCAGGGACCAGTATTTGTGGAGTCTTTTGCCTTATATGTCGAGCAGCAGTTACCACATCTTTGAAAAACAGGTCAACCCAGGTGGCCTTCTTTACTTGGCAGGCTGATGGTTGGAACTCTGACCCACACGGAGGCCACCTGGGCTCTGGAGCCACCAGCAGCCCTTCCTGCCTCAGGTCCCCCTGCAAACGACACCCCCAATCATTTCCATGTATGAGATCCTGGTTGCCTATTGGGGCTTGACTGAAAGTGTCTCTTCTGCCATGTGCTACCTTAGTTTCATTTTTCCCATTCTAAATTATGAACATTTCAAACATTTCCCACAGTAGAGAGCAGAACATGAGCACACCCTCTGTGTGTCAGCCAGAACCAGGTTATACCACAATCCCTTCATCTCTCTCTTCTTCTGGACTTTTAAAAGTATCATGTCATTTTACTCCTACATACCAGATTCTACATCTCTAAAAAATATGGGCATTTCAGACATGGTGATATTATGGCTCTAGGCCTAAAAATTACCAATATTGCTATCATCCAGTATTGAAATTTCTCCAATTGTCTCAAAATTTTAAAGAGTCAATTCTTTTGAATCAGGTCTACCATTTGATGTGGATGAGTTTTCCAAGGAATGGGGCCAGTCGTTCTGCAGAATTCCCCCCACATGGCCTCCCTCTCCCCATTTCTGCTCTCTTTATATCCCTTATTATAGGGGCCCACTGCTGGCCTGGCCTTTGTCTCTTCGGCAGTGTGAGCTTTTTGTCCCTTGTGAATCCCAAGGTCATGCACTGTGCATAATAAGTGTCCCATTAAAACCCAAAAGCATCGCCTATCAGAGTGGATTTTCTCTTTGCCACCTAAAACTTCAGTCTTGAGATTCGAAACCCCCATGACTGGATGGAGTGGCTGTCGGATCCAGAGGGATTTGTACGCAGAGCGCAGGGTAGATCGGGTTACTGTTAAGACTCAGCACGACTCTGCGATTTTGGGATCCAGAATCTGGCTGATGTCAGACATTGACTGCATCTTCTGACTGGGTTCTGGGATTTTTCAATATTCTCATGGTCAAATTGCATGAGCTGGCATGATCTGAGGAGACAAATTAGGGCATGATTTCTTACCATCACTTTTAACAACCTGGCAAGGGACCTGCCTGCGTCTCCTGTATTGCTGTGTCATTTAGTGAGTTTGCATGGAGTCGGGGGCCTGGCCTGTTAGGTTGGTAGCACCTCCTGCCCCTTGCCCAGACTTCTGACTCAATTCTGTGTCCTTACAACCTCTGACTTGTTTGTTCTCAGAGGTATGATCTATATGCCATATGGTGAGTGAACAAGAAACTATGGCTTGGATTATGGAATTCGACTTTTTGATTCATTTGCTTGGCAAGCTCTTTTTGAGAATCTACCAAGAGCCAGGCTCTGCCTGCCTAAGTTCTGGGGCCTCAAGGGTGGCCAAGACCCATATTACTGGCAAAGAGTTCATCACTTAATGAAAGAGACAGCCCATGAGTGCCATGGTGGAAGGAAGTCAGGGCACCATGGGAGGCAGAGAATGACACCCATCTCAGACACTAAGGTATGGGAGGGCTTCCTGAAGGAGGCAGATTCTCTGCGGAGTCTTAAAGGATACATGGGAATTTGCTGGAAGAAGGGGAAGGGGAAGAGGAAGAGGGAAAAACATTGCAGATGTATTCCAAGGAGAGGGAATAGCACTTATCCTGTATTTTCAGAGACACTTGTAATATAATTCACTTCACAGATGGTTAAAAAGAACAGGCCTCAGGGAGGTTAAATGATTTGTCCAAGGGAAGGAAGAGGAATTAGAGTTATGGTCTTCAGAGAAGCAGTTCAGCATCCTGACTTTCTTCCAGGTCCAGGAAACACTCCTCCCTCCAGCAAGTAACTAAAAACTCTCATTTGTGCCCATCATGGAAGGGCTGGGCCTGGCCTTGGGGAGCATACACAGTCGCTACAGTCAGGAAGGAGAGTTTAGGCTTGGTCCACTTGTGAGCAGACTCGCCTTGGGCCCCTGCACAGGTGCCCCTGGGACTGGAAGCTCTCAGAGAATGGACAGTTTCTCTTCCTGAAGCGGATTCAGAGTCTTCCATGTTGGCTTACTGACCAGCTGGAAATACCAGACTACTGACCAAATGGGCTATCTGATGGTTTATGTACTATATGAAAACCATTGTGGTTTATTATATATACCTGAAGTGTTAGTGAATATTATTAATCCAACCACAGTCTTGAGGAAGATCAAGCCTTTCCTTCTCCATGTCAGGTGATTAACAACAAAAAAAATCTCTGCAAAGATTAGAAGTGTTCCTCCAGAAAAATTCCATGAGCTTTTTAAAAACCTTTTGTACCTGAAGTATTTGGCACTAAAGCGATCACCACAGCAGTACGCACTTCACTTTGAAGACTTTCTCAGAGGAGGTAAAGGAAACTGACCCAGCCCCCTCTACTTAGCAGACACTATTCTAGAGACTTCCACACATCATTCCATTTAATTCTGATTAACTGCACCACATACATTCATTAGTACCCCAGTTTTTACATGTGAGGGAACCCACATTCTGAGAGGTTATTTAACTTGTCAGTGTCACAGAGTAAGGGGCACAACTAGAATTCTGACCACAAAGTCTATGCTTCCCTCGGCACCATTGCATTTCATAGAGGGAAGGTGAGGCCAAAGATTTAGCTGTCGAGTCAGACTCTCTGGGTGGGATCCAAGTTCCAATAATTACTTCCTCCAGCCATGTTACTTAGCTCCTTTTGCCTGGCTTTCCTAGTTGTAAATGGTACTTTTCCTATAGGAAGGATTCAAGGAGTCAATTTAGGTAAAATGCTCAAAACAGTACTTGGCACCAAGAAGCACCGCATGAATGTAAACTACTACTACAAGGACTTTCGCTTGAGATCAAGGTTACCCTTTGCCTTGGCTTGTCTTATTTGGGAAGAAGACGGAGTGTTGGCGTCTCTTTCAGAGCAGCACAGCTGCCTGGACTGAATAGTCAGGGGGGCAAGTGGGCTGGCCAGGACTGGGCTCCTGCCAGGCAGAGCTGGAAGAACTGACAGATCGGGGTGCGAGGGTCCTGGAGCCCTGAGGAGTTGGGTTGCCTTTGCTAGACTGGACCCGTTTGATAGGCCAGGCACAGAGGATCACGTGGTTTGGGAGACAATGGCTCCTGAAACAACTGAGAGTCGCAAACCTCTCTGAATTCAGTGATGCTGTGGGTCCCTGAAGGGCACTGAGAGCATGGGCAGCCTCCGCCAGCAGGCGCGGGTCAGAACCAAGCCCGGGGTGAGCAAAACAAGGCTCGCTTCAATAGCCCACTTTCCCAGCAATCAGTGGAGAGAGTGGAATCTTGTCTCCTAGGGTGTGGAGGTGATGGTGCTTCTCAGAGAGAACAGACCAGGATCTGGAGTCTGGCTTGGCTGAAAACCAGGCAGTGCCCATGGGGTGGGCAGACAAAGGCCGAGGGAGGTGGCCCGTCGGCAGTGGGAGCAGATCGGGCAGGGAAGTGGGTGGCGCTGTGCATGTAGGAGGCCCTAATGAGCCACATTCTGGGGGCTCAGAGAGGACAGGCCCCTGAGCCCAGGGAGAAGGCCTGGGAAGATCAGCAAAGGACCTATAGCCAGGTCAGGGTTCGGGGGGTGTTTCCAGCCTTGGTAGGTGAGTTCAGGGGTCCAGGAGACAGACAGGTGGGCTGCTGCAGCAACACCTCATACAAAGAGCACCGTGCTCGCTAGGGGGAGAGGCCAGGTGCACATCCCGCTGGTCCAGCACTCGATGGGTGTGCACTGAGGGCAGTCACCTTCAGCCTGGTGGAATCTGAATCCCCCCACCCACTAACTGAGGAAAACACTACCTGCTTATGGGGCAAAGGACAGAGGTTAAAGGAACAATGCTGTGCATTGGGATAGCATGGTGTATGGGTGTCCCTGTCCCAGCCCTCTCTCCGCACCCTAATTATTTCTACCCAGCCACGTCACCTCCCTGAATCCTGTTTGTCTCACCTATAAAATGGAGATAAAAATAACAGCCTCATCTTACTGTGCACCTGAAGGCTCTTGATGCCAAAAATGTTAAAGAAATTGAGTCTGAGGCAGAGGAAGGGCTCCTTGAGGGCAGGGGAGGGAGGGTGCTAGGAGGGAGCTGGACCCTCAGGGCACAATGCCAGCAACCATGCCTGGAGGGGAGCTGCTGCCCTTGGAGAAGGGCAGTGCTGTCCTGTAGCTGGCAATGGCAGGGTCTGGTATCCTGCTTGGTGCCCAGGCAAGGCCACTCGCAACTGGCACCCGATTTCACCTTGTCAGCAGGGAGAACTTTGCATGCAGGTCAAAGCCCACGTCTCCTTTGAACAAGGCTTTGCCTTCCACCAAGTCTCCATGCTGAAGTGCAGCCGTCTCCACTGTGGGACCCAGCAGCAGGCCTCTTCCCTTCAGGTGATGTCTGCAGGGCAGGTCTGCACATTGCTGAGTGTCTCCCTGAGTCTTCCTGCTCCTTGGACAAAACGGCTGTTAGAGGGACTAAGTAATGGTGATCTATGCCTAACCCCATCAGACCATTCGGAGAGTGGCTTTAATGGCTGTCCTGGAGGTGACATTCCATTAGGGGTGATTGAACTTAATTTTAATGGCAGGATGACTTACTGTTTCATCATCCTCTCCCAGGCCTGAAGGTCAGTGGAAAACTTTCTTTCCTCCAGGAGTTACATTTCGAGATTCCTGTAACACTGTGCCAATATTGATCAATGCCAAAATACTGAGCTATAAGGGAACCCTTCTGCACAAACAGGTTTTTTAATCTACATGGGCCTCTTGGTTCAGTGCCCCTGGAGTCAGATGGTGTAGTACTGAAGGTTGGCTCCAGCACTCACTGGCTGTGCGGCCTTGGGCAACTTACTTCATGTCTCTGTGTCTCAGTTTCTTCATCTGTGAAGTTGGGTGATAACAGCATATGCTTCTTAGAGCTGTTGGGAGGCTTACATGATTTGGTGTGTGTAGCATAGTTAGAACAGTGCCTGAAACATGAGAACTGTCATGGAGCTTTTGTTGGATTCTTAGCCTATTACTAACTCTCTAGAGAAAAGAATAGAAGCAGCAGCATTTACAAAACCTGGTCAAAGCCACAAATGAGCAGATAGTCGGGCTAAGGCAAGGGGTTTAGGAAGAAGGAGGTAAGCATGGAAAAGCAGGTTGGCGTTGATTATAGAGGTATTGGAAAGCCAGGCTTGCAGCTTTGAACTGAATGATATACCATTGAATGGAGAGCTTCTCAACATTTCACAATGGGAGAGAAGTAATTTTGGAGGATCTTTACTGACAGTGGGAATGGAAATAAATAAATATATATGAGAGCCATTACAAAGGAAGCCCCCGCAGGACCTTGTAGCTAATTGGATGTGGGGTGAGGGGGAGGAGGAGTCCAGGGTGACTTTGAGAAGCCCAGTGAGGTGGCAAGCAGAAAATGGTGTCACCGCCAGTGTGGGAGGAACTGGTTTGGAGGGAAATGGGCATATTGGGCTTGGGATACCAGGAGGAAATGTCATCTGAGGGTCCCAGACCAGCCCTGGAGAGCTCATCAGGGATGGGGATGTAGATGTGGGCGGCATCTGCAGAGAGAAGAGGGGTTTCTCAGCTCTTGAGAGTGAGGAGAGAGAAGGAGGCACCGAAGTCTGAGGACAGGTGCAGGAAGATTTGCAGGGCCAGGAGCTGACAAAGGCAGTGGAGGTCTCGAGAAAGGCAGAGAGCAGAGGGGGCAGGAGACGGCAACCCGAGGGAGAGGCAGGCTGGGGTGCGCTGGTGGGAGCCAGGGTGAAGCCCGCTGTCAGATCTGTAGAGAGGCCGCTGGCAGCCTGTGCAGAGGCAGCTGTGCCGAGCCATGGGCGGTAAGAGGTGCCGGCAGGAAGGAAGGCCTCCGGGGTGTTGGGTGAGGAGGCAGCGGGACTTCAGTTTTCAGAATCTGTACAAAGTGCCAGACGTTAGAAGAGGGAGAAATACCACCATGCCTGACAGTTTTGAAGTCCCGTTCTTTGACTCACTGGGCTGCCTTCTGGAGCCCAGACCAGGAAACAGTAAAGAGAGGTTAGGCAGATTGGCTGTGTAATTTTGAGCAATCTGGCCCTGGATTGCCCATCTGCAAAGGGGGAGGGGAGCATCTGCACATTCGCACGGAGTGGCGCCTGGAGCCCCTTTCTGCCTTCTCAGCTCAGGGGCCCATCACTGAGTCACTGCTGTCCTTGGCTGACCTCCGAGGGCCGAGCACCTTCCTGCTCACCAGGCATCCCAATCACTGGGCACTGTGGCCCTTCGTCCTGTGGTGACTGTGTAACTCCCATTCTGCTAAAAGACCAGTGGGACGAGGACAACGGATGAAAGCATAAAAATGTATAGATTGCAGCCTTTGCATGCATGTGTTACCATGTGAGTAGTTACTATCAGTATGTTTGTGCTGTCAGGAAATTTGAGGCTCAGAAACTTTACCAAGTTCATACACCAGTAAGAGGTGGAGCTAGAATTTGAATCCAGACACTTGTGCTCCAAGTTCAAAACTCTTTCTGTCACACCGCGCTATTCTGAAGTTTAAGTGGACTAAAATGTTTTTAATTTGAGTAGTGTGGACAATTACATAGAACTCTTTGAGCTGTTTAACAACATTGGTGTGGCCAAATTTGAATTGGGACACCAACCCTGCTGGCCGTGGGACATTGGCTTCTCCAGCGTGGAAGCAGCTGGTTTGAACCGTTTTTCCTCTTTGCAGATGGGGAAACTGAGGTGGCTTCAGATCGGCCTTCCGGCCCTGCTTCCAGATCTGACATGACTTTGGATGGTGGCCGTGTAAACCTGTTTCCCCAGCTGTCACAGTGGCTTATGTTCAGAGAGTGGCTGACGCTGGCAGGCTCTGGCTTGAAGTCATAGCTTCTGGGACCCAAACCCTCCCTTTCCCTGGAAGGTGAGGGTCCCCAGAGGAGTCAAAGGTCCCCCTTAGTGGTATACATAGCTGCCACTCCAGAGTCCTTTGCTCTGCCGTTGGGCTCCTGTCCCACTAGCCTTGATGTGACCGTGAGATTAACCACTGCCACACCGAAGTCTTGCTTCCTATATTCCAGCAGTGGACTTCATCTCCTCCATGGTCTAATGTCCCCTGATGGGAAGAGGGGGGCAGCCCCTCACTCCAAGTTTAGCAGCTCGTACCCAGCTACCAGCACAGGCAATTCTTCTTCTTCCTTTGGAATTACAGGCCCAAGCCTCACCCATTTCATCTCTTTCCATGTCTCCTGTGCCCTGGAACATAGGGCAAAGCCCCAGGGGTTGTGTTGAATGACAATTCAAGTGAAAGCGCCCAGCACTGCACCCTAAGGTCTCCCTCTCCCTGGCTAACTGGCCGCTAGCTTGTCTCTGCATTGAGCTCAAGCTCTGCAACAGGCCCTCAGCGGGAGGTGGGGGTGAGGATGGGTCGGGGTGGCCTTTGCCCTCTTTGTGCCGCCGTTCGCTCTACTGCGGAATTGCGCCTCGGCCCCCACTCTCCCTGAATGGGCCAGAAGTCTCCACTTCTCTGCGGAATAGGCTTGTGTATGGCGTACCTGGTGCCTGGTGTACTGTTACAGAAACAAACCCGCAGGGACGTGGGAGTAGAGGTGTATGAAGGCCACATGGGTTTTGGTGAAACAAATGTCAGCCCTACCTGATAAGACTCAATCACTGTGGTGGGCAGCCTCTGAGATGGCCCCCAGATGTCTTGCCTCCTCTCCCACACTGAAGGGGGCCGGTCCTTGGGACCAATAGGATATTATGGAAATGACCAAGTGTGACCTGTAAAGCCAGGTCATAGACGACATGTGGCTTCTGCCTTGTTCCCTTGCTCACTCACCCTGGGGAAGCCAGCTGCCTCCCGATGAACTGAGGTCTCCTGCCTCAGCCAGCCGTGTGACCATGGGGCCATCTGAGAAGCAGACCCTCGGATCCCTGTCAAGCATTCAGACGACTGTAGCCTCTATTGACGTCTTAATGACAACCTCATGAGGGACCTGAAGACAGAGGCAGCCAGCTAAGCCACTCCTAGATTCCTGACCATGGTAGCTGTGACACAGAAATGCTATTGCTGTTTTAAGCAGCCAAGTATAGGCTTGTTTGTTACCCAGCAACTGATAGCTGTTAGACCCCTGGTAGGCACACAGGGACTTAGGACTCAGTCGGGACTCACGTGCCATCACATTCGCCAGTGCCTTCATCAGCACTGCTGCCCATCTCTCTGTTTCTCCTGATGCAGCGTCTGTGGACGTGTGCGCCGGGTCTAGCACTTGTTCCCGTGCCATCCTACTCTCTGGGGCACTTTTCCAGGTTCTGAAGTCCCTCTCACACTGGCGCAGCATGGCAGCTGGGCTGTGCATGGACACGAAGGGTGCCTGGTAAGTCAGGCAGCAGGTTGGCAGGAGGGCACACGTTAACGAGCAGGCTTCCAGCACCCTGGCCGCCTGCTTCTCCTAGGGCCTCACTTCCCGTAACAATCCCACAAGCTGTGAGAAGCCATCTCAGACGCACAAAGAGCCTGGTCTCACAGTCACAGAGGAGGGACTGAGAATTCCGGGATTTCAAACCAGAGACGATGGGGCCAGTTTTGTCCATCAGGCAGCAGAGCCATGCAATGTCAGAGGAGGAGGCGAGGAGCTTGCGAGCCCAGGCTTGGCACTGGCTGAGCAAAGGGATGACTGAGGGGCCGCCGTTGCACACCCTCTGCTCAGCTCCGAGAAACCTGGGGAGCAGCTGCACCTTGGGGCTCACACTTTTAGATCTCAGGAAAACTGGAGCAGGAGCGTGAAGATGAATGATGAGGCTAGAGAAGGGCTTCAAAGCCATGACAAGCGAGGAATCAGTGGAAGAGCCTCAGACTATTACTGTGGGGAGGGGAGAGAGGCTCACTGACATACCACTCATCTGCATTCCTGAGCCCTCTGGGGCCAGAAGGATCCAACTTGTCCCCTAGGGGGTTAAGGCATGTGACAGGTGGGAGGGACCTGTGGGCAGACGCGCATGGTGAGGAAGGGCATCACGGGTGCTCAGGCACATCAGGATTCTCAGGGAGGAGCTGAGCAGCCTGGCCCTGGAGCTGTCCGGTGCCAGCCAGATGGCTCAGATGGAGGTGGGAGGATTAAGACCTCTCCAGGAGATGTGCTGTTCTCTGGTGTGTGGGCGGCACTTGGAGGAGCCCTTCGGAGGCAGCAGTCCTGTTGCTTCCCTGTGGGGCAGCGCCAGTGGGCTGCATGGAGGAAGTTCCTGTCCTCCACTGGCCTGACCAGGGCCTCCCTGTGTGTGGCCTGGCCACTCCAGACTGTAATGGCCTATTTGCCTTGACTGTCAGGATCTCTTGCCTCTTTAGCACTTTTGTGAAGAGCAGGAAAAACACATCACTGTGCCCTGTCCCCTCTGAAGAGTGGATGAGTCATTGGCTCTAGGGGACCAGCATCCTTTCTAAGTCACTGAGCTTATGAATCAGGCTCGTGTCATTCCTTCTCTGTAGTTTTTAACTAGGGAAACAAAGTGACCTTGCAGACACGTGATCCTGGACATGGAAGGATCCTGGCCTCAGCCTTGGGCAGCTGGATTGGGGAGGGGACCAGACAGCGGCAGCCCTGCTTGATGCGCAGGTGAGCAGAAGTCCACAGCCTCCCATCTCCAGAGCCCCTCCTGGGCAGTCAGCATTGCTCGAGTTCCCTTCAGGCCTGGATCCTCACTTGGCCCTCAAAGCACCAGGTGGGGGATAAATCTGTCCAGTGCATTAGTAATAGAGCAAATGCATTCTCCCCAGTGCCTCCAGTACGTCCCAAACCGACTCAGCTCATTCACACGGAGAATGTTCAGGCTGTGGGAACTGGGCATTTCATGGAGTCACTGGGGTCTCCCCTCTCCCTGTGCCCCTCAGTGCTTTTCCTTGAAGTCTGAAATGAGTGCATTCTTTCGTGAGGCAGCTGCTCTGCTGATTTCCAACATGCTGCACTCTGAGCTCATAAAAGCAGAGGAATCAAAGGGAGAAGCTGCAAGCGTTTAGGCCCATGGGGCCCAGCCGTGCCGGAGACTGCAGTTTGCTTTTTCTTTGCATGTGCGTCACATGCACCGTCTCGTCTTGTAGCATCCTGGCCAGCTCTTGCTCTCCTGCAAAGGGCCCCTGGGCTGGGAAAATGCTTAAAGCTGGGGGACACAGGCTGCTGTCCAGGGCTTTCCAAGAGAAATGCAGTTCACTTAACTGCACAGAAGAGCAACTCTGCATTTGAAATCTGGGTGAAGCTGTGAACACAGCAGGGAGGTCAGGTCGGGTCTGGGTGCACTGTAGCACTGGAGACTAGAGAGGAATATTCTGGGCTTGGTAGCCCTCTCTTTCCTCAGCTGGTTGCAAGAACCTACCGTCTGTTGGTGAAGTCAATTTGCCTTGAAGCCCTCACTTGGAGGCCAGCTTCACTCCAGAGCATCCATCGGCAACTCTTGCTGTCCACATCTGTTTGGTTTCAGTTTTTACAATTGGGCAAGAGAGTCCACCCATGTAGGGTGATCCTCATGAGGACATCACCCACGGCCTCATCAGGGCATTGCATCCTTCACCTAGCCCATTCCTCCAAAGTCAAATTTAAGACTGGGAGAAATACTTGGCAATAGAGAAAATGATAGTTTTAGCAGGAGCCTGAGGAATCGGTAGGGAAAGCCTGAATTTAGATTACTTTTATTTTGAACAGATAATTCATTTTTTCAGTTCAGAAATCAAAACTATAAAAATTCTTGCTCCCATCAACTCCAACCCAAGTGAACACTTAAATTAGTTGCTTGGGTGTCTTTATTGAATACAAGCATATGTATGTATGTATGTGTGTAATTTTTTCCTTTTCCTTTTCTGTCTTACAGAAAAGGAAATGCAAATGGCTCATAAGAAAATGGAAGGATCCTCAAAGTTAAGGGAAATACAAATTAAAACTGCCATAAAATACCCATGTGTGCATTCTGTACAAACTGTTTTGGACTTTTTCTTTTCATTTAATCATGTATCTTGGAGATCTTTCAGATTGGTGTGTAAAGAGTTTCCTTATTCATTTTTACAGCTTTGTAGTATCCTATTTATGGATGCACCATAAATTTATTTACTTAGTTTCCTATTGACCCTTGGGTTGCTTCCAATCTCCTGCTACTTCAAACAGTGCTGCCCAGGACATTTCCTGCATGTGCAGGTACATCTGTAGGAAAAATTCTGGCAAGTAGGATTGTTGAGTCAAAAGGTAAGAGTGTTAATGATAGTTATAAGGTTTTCCAGATCCCCTCAATTGTTCTATGGGGTTGTACAATATGCACAACCAGTAGTAATCATTTAGAGACTCCCTTTCCCCAGAGTTATGGCACATAAGCATTTCATTGCAGTTTTAATTTGGATTTCTCTTGTTAAAGTGAATTTGAGCATCATTTGTTCTTTTAAGAGTTGTTTGCATTTCCTTTTCCATGAGCTGCCTCTACTTATCTATTGTCTGTCTAAACAAGAATTGTATTGTTGGCTTGACTTTTTTCTTAACAATTTCCAGAAGCTCTCTGTATATTAAGGGAGGGTTAGTTCTCTGTGATATGAGTCACAAATACTTGTCGCACACTGTTGCTTTTTGATTTTGCTTATGTTGTGTGTGTATGTATAAGTTAAAAAAAAATTTAGCTGGTGGACTATTGTAATCTTTTTTTTTTTTTTTGGTTATGGGTTTCAGGATTTAAAATAAAGGCTTTCTATAGTCTAAGGTTCTACAGGAATCTGTCCATGTTTTCTTCTAGTATATTCATGGTGTCATTTAAAAAAATGTTTGTATCTTTGATCCATTTGGAGTTGATACTGTGGCAAAATATGAAGTGTGGATCAAACTTAACTTTTTCAATTGTCTTGATAGTATTTATTGAACCACTTGCCAATGATTAGACATTTCACCTTTGTAATTTCCTGAATCTGATTAAAATTGGTTCTGTTTCTCTATCTTATAGCTTATTCTACTGATTGGGCTGTCTGCCCACTAGCCGGTACTGTGCTGCTGTATCACTGAGACTTTGTGATATGCTGTGGTAGGGGGATAGCTGTCCCTTCTTGCCACTCTTTTTCCCCTCTGTTCTTGCTTCTCTTTCCTTTCTTTTCCTGGCTTTTCTTGTTTGATTCAATTACCGTATGAACTTCAGAATGATCTATTTTTAAAAAATGTTGATATTTTTATTGAGATCACATTACATTTCTGAATTAATATGAATGGCATGATGATATCAGTTATATTGATATGATAATGTCTCTGCCTCTCTTTAGAACATTTGCATTGGTTCTCCTCTTCTTTTGCATTTTTAAAAGGTTTTCCTTTTAGATTTTTACACGAGTCTTACATTTGCAGGTATTTTATTGTGTTGCTATTGTAAAAATATCTTGAAGGATACATCATTTTCCTCACTATATCCCCTACTGGTTGCCATATAAATATCGTTGTCCAGTGTGTTCACTGTATACCATGCTATGTTAAAGGATGCATTGTTTATAGTTTTTTTTTCAGAAAGTCTTTAATTTAAAGAAGAACAAGGTTATTTGGGAAAGTACCCCAAATGGATATTTCGGCATTTAGAAGAAGGCAGCCGCAAGTAGGTTTGGGACAAGCCATATTGGGGTGGGGATGCTAGAGTGTGCCTCTTGAGAATTAGGGACCCTTGTGGAACTGGGGGGCTATACCTCAATTTGAAGCTCCATTTTGGACCAAGATTAAAAAGGTGTAAATGTACAGGCCATTACCTGGAAAAGAATTGGTAACGGACTTGCGTGTGGTTGTGTTTCTTCAAGCCCTGAAGCACAGAAGGGAAATGCCCAAGGCCGAGTGCAGTGGGAAGCAAGGGTTCCGCTGGCTATTAAACTTGTGGCTGCAACAAGGAGAATTGCGTGGCCACTGGCCTCTAGGGTCCTGGGCCCTTAGCTTTCAAGCCATTCCTCAGAATTCATCAGTGCAATGATCTTTGAACACAGAGGAGAGAGAGGTCCCTCAATCATCTGTTCCCTTGGAGATGGGAAGGAGCATGGAATTAACAGGTGGTCGGTGACCGCCCAGCAGGAGATGGTCATCTCATTATGCTGTTTTGGTTGGGGTCTAAGGTAGAGAGGGCAGCCCAGCTCTAACACCCCAATGCCTTCGGAGTTTCCCATAGAGTTTATTCAACCAAGGATTGTGGGTTCATCTGGGACTCAGGGACCTTTTAGGGAATAAAGTTTAATGTCTTCTTCAGCCTCCACAAATGAGAGAAAGGGGAGATGCTGCTGTTAAGCATCTGTGTGTGATGCTTGGTGCTGCCAGTTTGGCCTTTTATTTAATCCTCTAAACAGTCCTCCAGAGCATTCTCTCTGCTTTTCCAGATGAAGAAATGAAGTCTCAGGGGGTGCAGTTTACTTGCTTAAGGCCGCTCAGTTAGTTAGTTGCTGACACAGGGTCCAGGCAGGAGGACAGCAGACATGGGGCTCTGGGCAGCCCCCCATGCCTCCTTGCCTTGATGAAAGCAGCTGTTCCTTTCCCTGCTTGGCTTATGGGCTTCCCATTACACTTTGGTTTGAAGAATGGATTCCACAGAGAAAGAGTCTGTGTTCTCCAGACCGGTCCATTCCTTTATGTCTCTTGTTCCCAGTGACAGGCTTTGGAGTTTTAGATCGGTATGCCATCCCCCCGCCACTATCCCTGCTCTCAGCCCCCATGCCCACTACTGTTGCCCCACTTTGCCTAGTGCCTCTAAGGGATCCCAGTGTCCCAAAGGGCATTCTCAGATGCTGGCGGCTCAGAGGAGGCTCAGGACTGGGAGTAGTAAGGACAGCTGCAAAGGTGAGTCTTCGAGGTGACTTTGCCCAGCCCAGCTCCCAGCCTCCCACTGCAGCCACAACAGCTCCATGCCGGGACACCCAGCAGTGGCGTAAAGCTCAAGTTTTTGTCAAGTTCTGCGACGGGGAAAAACTGCTGCCAGTCACTCTCTCTGTGCTCCTTCCATCCCACAAACCAAACGGTTCTGCAGCCAACCCTGCCTGTCACTCAGCAGTGTCTTTGGTAAGAGTTAGAAACTCAACAATCGCTGAAACCAAGATGGGGGACTTGTAAACATACCTGACCTCATTATATGCTTTGACAGATTGAATCTCCTTTTGCATTTAATGACTCGTAGTCCTTGGTGTTTATATTATCACCTTACTCCTAGGTGTTTGCGAATCGAGAAATAAGAGCGTTCTTAACACCATCATTATCACCATCTTTGGCTTCCATATTGGGTTGAATCTAAGGTTGATGGCTGAAGCCAGCACCATCATTCTGATCACCATTACTAATAAAATAATACTGAATTAAATAATCAGCCTTTATAGGAGGAGCTCAGTGCATGAAGCCTGATACCAAACTTGAGGAAACTCAATTTAGAGCTAGGAAACAAGGCCATCTAGAGAGAAGAGGTCATTTATTCCACATTTCTTGCAAATCCTAGGAAAACACTGTGCTTGCTTTCTCTGGAGCCTAAGCACAAATACGAATTCATTTCACCCTCACAACAATGATTTTTCCCACTTTATTATTCCTGCTTTCACACGAGAAAACTGGGGCACAGAGAGGTTAAATAACCAGAGCAAGATCACACAGCCAGTCTGTTGCAGAGCTGGAATGGGAGCCCAGGTAGTCTGGACCAGAGTCCACGATGTGCTTTCTACTCATGAAGCATCTCTCATGTGCTGCGCCCTGGGCTTGGCAGTGGAGATCAGAATCCAATCCACCACAGTGTCTTCTCTCTAGTAGCTTTCAGTCAATGAGAAGCTTGCATTTTGAAAAAAGTTTGTCCTATTGGGTTCTATACCTCTCTCTACAGCTACATCCCCCTCACTCAGCTATAAGGATTACAAACAGGGATGTGATGATTAGTTGTGTCAACTGGGATAGGCTGTGGTCCCCATGTTTCGGTGAAATACCAGTTTAGACATCACTGTGAAGATATTTTTTAGGTGTGAGTAATGTTTAAGTGAGTAGACTTTGAGGAAAGCTGAGGACTCTTCAGAATGGGGGTGGGCCTCATTCAATTGGTCGAAGGCCTTAAGAGCATAGGTTTCAGTCCCCTGAGGAAGAAGGAATTCTGCCTCCAGATTTGAGACTGCAAAAGCACCTCTTCCCTAGGTCTCCAGCCTGCTGCCCTGCCCTGCTGATTTCAGACGTGGCAGCCCCCACAATAGTGTTAGCCAGTTTTCTAAAATAAATCTTTCTCACTGTATATATACATCCAATTGGTCCATTCCTCTGGAGAATCCTGACTAACACAAGGAAAAAACGTATTTATGAGCCTTGCTAAACAAATTCTTCAGTTGTGAATGACTTCTGTAGATAGGTGGTCAGAATATATGTGAGGTGTCTGAGAACTGTGGAATCCTCTGCAGATTTTCCAAAATGAAGATACAGCTTACATGACCTTTGCGGCATGTGAGTAAGGAGTTGAATGTCAGCATTCAGAAATTCTGATCTTGGTCCTGGGCTTAGATCTCTACATCCCCATGGTTGGTAGGTTGGAAGGGAGAACCATGTCTCCAAGCACAATGGCCCTTCCAGCACAGGCTACCTCTGCAATACCTACATATAAACATCCTCCACATGCAAGGAGCTGGGCTGGGAGTTCATGCATGGCAATTCCAGGAACGGCTCTACATGGTAGGCACAGCACTTTCAGTTGCTATTTACAGAGAAGCTTTTTCCCAAATGACCCAATCAGGAGTTGGCATGTAGCCCATTCTCAGCTGCAGAGATGGTGCCCCCATCTGCGAGTCTTTCCCCGTCCTCTGATCAGGTGAGCAAGACACAGAAATTGCGGGTGGGCAGACGGTGTGGTACTGGTTGACTGGCAATGACACAGGGAAGTAGCTGAACACACCCCAGGGCTCTACTGGTGTCTGAGGGTGCCTGGTAAGAGGCTACTTTAGCTGGCACTGGCCGCAGTTTACTGCCATAGATATAGCACCAGCCTTCACCGTGAAGCAAATCAAGGGCTACAAAGACCTTTTACAAAATAGGGACGTTGCCACTTAGTGCCGCATGACAGTGATAAGCACTTGGACCTTACTCTAGGTGGGAGTCAAATGAATCCCTGAATTTTCCTCTGAATAGGGCTGTTGCTCCTTACAATAGACATGTCACTCTGTGACTCTGGCTGTCCCTCCAGGCCCCTTGCTAAACCTCAGAAGCACTTTACTGGAAGTCTTGAAGCTTTGCTGATTTAAAGCACCGCATTACCTTCTGCTCCAACCTTGGCCACGAAAAGCCAGGTAGGGACCCATTCATTAAGCCAGTTTGCAGCATAGGAGCAAAGCTGGGCTCCCAGAATTCGCAGGAGAGGAGCATTATTCCATGGAGTTAAATGGATCAATTATTCTTAGCTGCATCCTCAGCTGGGTTACTGGTGCAGCCAGGGTCAGGGGCTGACTTGTGACCCACTCATCACCCACAGTGTTGTTCCTTTGGGAAAATGCACTCTAGAGTACCTGGGTTGGTTGCCTGCCTGCTTGATTGATTAATTTACTCAGTAAGGCATTGCCTACTGCCCACCGAGAAGTGACCAAGACCATCCCTTTGGTCTGAGCAGCCACAGTGAGTGGTGCCTTGGTGGGAGGCAGGGGAGAGAGACACGGGGTGTTTGGGAGGACCAGGCTCCAGGCAGTCATTTCCACATGTCATATTAGGGGTCAAGAGGCAAAGGGCAAGGACAGAGGGATTCCTCAGTCACATGCTACTTGAATATGCAGGGCACCCAGAAATCAAGTTCTCCCACATCAGAGAGGGCGGGGCTCCCCTGCCTCAGCTGGCTGAAACCATGAGCTCCTTGAAGGCAGGGCTGTGTCTTAGATGCCTGGGTGTCCTCAGAAGCCTTGCACAGAGTGAGGACTGATAGGTCAGCTGATACGTGTTTCATAAAATGAAACCTGGTTCTACTCTCCTGAAGCCTGTTTCTTTTGTTTGGTTCTAAGTGGTTAACAGTGTCTTGGCTAAGTGGTTAACAGTGTCTTGGCTTGGTTAGAGTGTTGGCTCTAACTGGGGTTTTGTGACTGAGCGTGTGTTTTAGGAATATGCTCTCCAATGAATGGAGAGCTTTCTAAAGCACAGACGATGTGTGGGTGTTCTTCCCTGAACAGCTCAATCCCTGTACCCTACCTTGACAGCGTAGAATAGTCTTAGAGACTGGAAAGGGGGGCCAATCATGGTCTGTGGCAAAGTCTTAAGGTCACTGCCAAACCCGTTTGGAGAGACGTGTCAGGAGGCTTGGGATTTTACACGAGATGTCTACTGACGCTGTGGCATCGATAGTTCAGGAGTGCAGATGACAGTAAAGAGGACACTCATCCCCAGCTACCTCTCCCAATCACCTGTGTTACCGTGGTGGCAATGCATTTGACTCTGTTTCAGAAGGACTTAGGAGATTGATGACACCTAGCAGTTCTCTAAGGATCTTATCAAGTAGATTATCATAAGCTTAATTTCTTTTGGCCAAGGAAAGTAGGGCTACGAGCACCTTTAAGTCAGGTTTGCTCAGTTATAATTACTTTGTTGGAGGCATGTCTCTGCTTTCATTCTCAGGTGCCTCTATCTTAATCAAATCTTAGTGACAAAACTTGGGCCAGAGGCTCAGGTGCAGGCTTTTCAGGTTGTGGAAAGAGGGAGAGGGCAGGACTGTATTTGCTCAGTCCTGGTGAAGCGAAGGACACTTACCTTTGCTGTCATTATAATAGAAATGAATTTAACTACACTCATCCAGTGTTTTTTTTTTTGCTCGTGGCCTGTATCATCTCTCATGATCCTCCCAATGGTTCTCCAAAGCACACTCGATTTTCCTCCCAGTTTTATGGATGAAGGAAACTGAGGTTTAAAGAAGTAAAGGTAGCAGGTCCAAAGCCCTAAGTCAGGCTCCAGAAGCAGACCCTGAGATGAGCATTTGTGTGCAGGTGACGTATTAACAAAATGTTTCTGGAGAAAACTGGTAAGAGAGTTGGGGGAGCTGTGATGGGGCAGGGAGCCCAGCAGAGGGGCCATCTCAGATGGGTCACTCGGAGAGTGGCTACCACTTGATCCCACAGGCAGGGTGGCTTCATGGGCATGCAACCTGTGCAATCACACACGGCCTCAGGCTTGGAAGGGCCTGGTGCTTGCATTAATGCTCTGCTATAATTGCTGTCTTGACATTCTTAATAACTTTGGAACAAGAGACCTGCATTTGCATTTTGCACTGGGCTTTGCAAATTCTGTATATGGTCTGGGGACCAGGGCTTTATATGCCTGCCATCAGCCATTGGTCATTGGTTAAGGGATGCCCCTTAAATATTCCCATGTTTGTCTAGGTCCTTACAGATACAGTCAAAGCTGCTCTAATAGCTTGGGGGCCATACCCTGGGAAAAGGCCACAGATGTGTGAGCATCCTGAAGAGGTGGCAGGATTCACACTCAGGTCCACTCGCTCTCTGAGGGGTCACATGGTGGCATTAGCTCCACTCTGAGCCCCGTGTCCTTTGACTCCTCCCTCCCTTCTCTTTGCCTACTGCTTCTGACCATGGATAAAAGAGGAAGTGAAAGAATGGTAAGTGATGAGGCCAGCTGCTAGGAACACTGTGATCCACCTTTTCTGGGGACAGTTATTCTGGGCAGCAGGACCACCTGGCAACCTGCCGCTGTCAGGTTGGAGCAGTGTGGACCTACCAGTCCAGCTTTCTCTTCATCTGTTCAGGCCTCAAATGTTTTCTAACAAAACACTAACTGTGTATGTTTTTCTACTTTGTCACCTCCTGTACAGTTTTTAAGAAAGTGTGATTTTTATGGCTTTGAATCTTTGTACCAAGCACCTCAAACTGCACATTTTAAAGACTTTCTTTTATAGCTGAAAAATAATATTTACAACATGTTTGTCCCTTGGCAGGCTGTGTGTCTATGACTGTGTAGATGCATCTCGCCTATCACCATTGAGTAGATTTCCCCAAATGAGATTCGTTTTACTGGTCTACCCAGGGTTTTCCATCCAATGGTAGGTTGTAGAAGCCTTGACTGAAGAAACTCTCTTTCAAATGACACATTCATGCAGCCATTGCCAGAAACTTGGATGGCAGGAAAAGTAAGCAAATATACAGAATGATCCCCTGAAAGAGTGCGCATCGGCATGCATTTCAGATGATGGATTCTGAGTCCTAAGAGCAGGGACTTGCCTTGTTTTTTTTTTTTTTTAATAATCATTCCTCCTGCAAACATGCCATGGGCTGTTATACAACAGGCACATCCACTAACTACATTAAATATAAATAAGCAATACACGTGAGGATGAAATTGCTTTCTGATTTGTGCTACCAGCAACATTCTGGAAGTGCTTGAACATTTCCTGTGTACTTGTATTACGTCTGAAAAAAATGCCCCTCTCAGCCCAGTAGGCACCAGCTCCCCATAACTTTTAAAGATCTTGATTTTGAAAGTATGGCTGCTTTTAGTCCCTGGCTTGCTGTCCTCACCAGCTAGACCCTGTATGGGAGAAAACGTGTCACCCAGCAAGTCTTCTAGAATGTACTACCAGTGCTCTGAAATCACTCTCCTTTCTTTCCTTTATCTTCATCATCTGAATGACCCACTGCTTACTTTGTCTAGCCTTCTTCCTGTTCCTTTTAGCATTTTGCGGTGTGCTCACCTTGTATTTTTATTAGATCCACTTCATGGACTGGCAAAGGTGGGGTACCTGATGAAAGCACCCATCCATGTGGTTCCGCCAGGACATCTGGCTGAAAGCCAAAAGCAAGCCACTGCCAAACCTCAGCCTTCCTTGCGTGGGAAAGCTGCCGCAGAAGTTCTCATTTTGATTTCCACAAAATGTATATCCCCAAAGCACACAGGAAAACACATGCTGGATAGAAGTGTCATTGTTTACTCAAGATGCCGTACAAAGGCTGAAAGAGGAAGAGGAGACGTTTGGCCATCAGAACCAATCTGGGGGAACCTTCAAAGGAGGAAGAGTCTTAGAATCTAGGTGGAGGCCTTGATGGGAAGGCCTTTTTTGTGTCTTTAGGCAAGTCCTGATCTTCACACCCCTGCTTAATCTTTCCATGCACTAACGTGTTCTCCACCTCCCACCATAGCTTCCTGGGAGGGAAAGCAGCTGGCCAGGAGAGCCATCCCTCTCCAGGGGGCTCTCTGGAAGAGGGAGGGAACAGAGTAGAAGGAAAGAGAAAAAGGGGTGGTGTGAACTTGGGGGTGCTCACGTGCAGCTGGTTTGGAGAGCTGTTTCTAAATACATCCGTCCTGCCCTCCAATTTGCACTCCTTATGCCATGCCACACAGAGCACAAACCCCGTTTGGGAGGGGTGTCTTGGGCTATTGAGTCAGATTACTTCGAGAGTCCTCCAAAGGAGCTCACGCACTCTCCTGTTCCAGGGTGAGGATGACTCACTGAAGGGAAATTATTACTTACATTGGATTACTTTCTTTACAAATGCTCATTAATTTCATTTCCTAGGAAAGCTTCACTTTCTGTCTCAACTAGGAGAGTCATAGGTAGTTCCTAAAAATCTATCTTTGGGTTCACTACAAACTTGGCCCCTAGACCCAGTATAGATTGGGAACCATGATTCTCTCTCCATGTCTTTCTCTTTCCTTCTCTCTTTGCCTGTCTCCGCCTCTCTTTCCCTCATTCTGCCGCTTTACCTCGGCTCCTGTCTCAGTCCAATCCCACTCCATATAACCTCAGACACTGGATGAAAAGTTTCCATTTTAATTCTGACACTACAAGGCTATCTCTTTTGCAGCTCTGAATTTTTAGTCCTAAAAATGGTACTTTTTGTTAGATAGATGATACTTTTCTTGTCTAATGGACCAAGATGGCTGCAAAGATAATACAAATAGACTAATTAATTCCGCATTTCTTCAAAAGTCAGGGTAATAATGAGAAACTATTTGAATGGATAGAACCCATTATCATTTAAGGTCATAAACTTGCATCTTTGAAAAAAAAAACCCATCAGCTAGCTTCATACTAGTTCTGCTACTTTTGCCTGACACCTTCTAAGATTACCAGAATATTCTGATAACAAAAGAATTGAAAATGAGATTCATCACAATACCTTTTACAGCAGATTTTCCTCATCATTAAGCACCCTGTAACAGGTTTGAAGAGAGATTTCCTCTGGATCATTTGTGCTGGTTATTATTGTGTTTCTAGCTGTCTGATTTGCACCAATATCTAGACTTTACCAATGATGATGAGTGTTTCTATCAATGCCTTTGAGAAATATATTTTCCTTTCCACCAACATCCGCTCAACCTCTCTATCCACTCTTCTTTTTCGTTTGCCTTCTTGGTGCATTGTGCAAATCACCTGGCTTAACAGATGTTTGCTTTTTGGAGAATTTCTTATTCCTCCCTGGTACTATCCCTGATGAATCTTGGGTCCCTCTCCCCTCCTCATGTACAAGGGTTTTGGACACTTGTATTTGCAAAACCCTGTCAGATATATTTGCATAAATCCTTATTTCTGTCTTTTAAGCCACAGGCTTAGATTTTTCGGCACAATGCTTACTATGTTTTATGCAAGGTGTTGACCACACCTTGTATGAAATACTGCTTGCTTGCTTCTCAGTGGTACTAGGTCCTCAGGGCCTACATACAGGACCAGCTACATAATTTGTAGGGCCCATTTAAAAACAGAACTGCCGGAGTCCTTGTTCAATAATTATTCAGCATTTCAAGATGGTGTCAGCAGAGCACTGGACCAAGAGCAGGGCCCTGTGGAATGTCGCGGGTCATACCCCCATGAAACTCATTATTTCCTTAGAAGTACCTTCTTGTGACTAACCCCAGCATGACCTGTGACTAAGCCTTGGTTTGTTTCTTTGCTATTTTTAGCTTACAGACTGAGTAAGATCATTCTCTCAGTGCTTTGAAATATTCCACCAGTTTATGGCTTCTATTGTTGCTATAGAAAAGTCTGTTGCCAAGCTAACTGTTGTTTATTTGGAAGTGTTCTGTGCCCTGCTTCCCCCTCTGATTTTGCCCTTTGGCAACTTTTCCTTACAATGTGTCTAGTTTTGTGCCTCTTGCTGTGATCTAATTTTGCTTTCTGAATCTGATTTTCATCCTGTCCTGGAAAATTCTCAGCCTCTATCTTTTAAAATATTGCCTCTTGCCCTATTCTTTCTGTTTGGAGCCCTGGTGGGATGCATGCTAGAGCTTCTCATTCTATCGTCCATGTCTTTAACTTCACTTTCATTTAAAGAGACTTTCTGATGCACTCTAGGTGATACCCTTCCAAACCATTTCCAGGATCACCAGTTCTCTCTTTAGCAGTTTGATCTTTAAGCCCATTCATTAAGTTTTTGTTTTTAATGATACATGCTTCATTTCTAGAAGTTATATGGTCCTTTTTCAAATATGTCTGGTCTTTTAAAAAATACATTGTCTGATTATTTTCTCATCATTTTGATTTCCCCTCTTACATTGTAATTATTTTAGCTACAATTTATAGCCTCTTTCTGATAGTCTGATTATCTGATGTTCTTGGGATTCCTGAGGTTCATTACCCATGCTGGCTTTTGCATCTGTTGACTCTTGTTCTTAGCAAGTTTTGCCCATGACTCCTAAAGCATTTTGTAGTTTTTGATTGCAAGCTTCTATTTTAAAGAATGCCCACTAGGGGAATCTTAGTGGCAGAGGTCAAGGATCTGTTTCTGTAGAGAAGTTTCAATTTGCTTTAGCAAGTGCCCCTGTGGTATTACTAGACTGGGACGCTTTATGTTATTTAATTAGTTTGGGGTTCCTAGACCATACAGGTGAGTAAATTTAAGGGCAAGCCTGCATGAAGTGTGGCCTGTGTTATGAAACTCAAGGTGACTTTTTCCCCTGCCGCTGTGCAGGGTTCTACTGCAGAGGCAGCCAGGGTGTCAGCATGTGCTCCTGTGTTTAGCCTGCTTTAGTCTCAGGGATTTCCTTTACTGATCTCAGCTGTGCTTTTAAAATCATGTTTGTTATTTTTGTACAGCATATCTAGGTATTTTGTGGCCAGAGGTTTTTCATATTCTCCTCCATGATATTGCCACAAATGATAGTTCCTGTCATTCTGAATTTCTGAGCCCAGAAAATGCTTTCTCACTATGACTACGTATCTTGAGATCTCCCTAGATGTTAGGAACATCTTATGAACCCTGACCAAACTTATGGCAGTTCTATTGAACTTATCAGAACATATCCCTTATTTTTGGAAGCATGCTTTTATTTAGATGAGATGTTAGTTTTATTCTGCAAAGAAAACAGCTAAAATACTCTTTGCTAAAAATGCTTGGAGTCCACAAATTATTAGATTTATTTAGTACCAAAATGTGAGATGTTTAAAACAAATCTCAGGAATTTGAGGACACTGGGAGGGTTGCTCAGCATTGAAAGAAAAATGGAGGGAGAAAGGGTGTTTCAGTTCCCTGCACCGTACGTGCTCTCTGGCTTCAAATGGTGCAAGGGTTTTTCTCTGTTGTCCCATTCTTTTGAGGTTGAGTTTCCTGCCCCTTAAAAATCTTCTTTACCAGAAAATGAAACAGACTTCACCCCAAGAAGCCAGAGAAGTGAAGTCAGATTACTGTAAAAGTTTTTATGGCTGAGTCAGCAGGGAGGGCAGCTGGAGATCACTTCCTGTCTCACCGGAGAGGAAGGAACTACCCAGGAAAAAGAGGTCTAAGCTGGAATGGCCTTCGTGGTTTGAGTACCCCTTCAGGGAGTAGTAAGGCTCACTGCATGGAAAGTTCTGATGACTTGGACCAGGAAAGGAAGTCATTCATTGATTGATTCATTCACCACTCCTACTTCTCAGAGTGAAGTGAGGGCTTTGTGGGGAAATTAGCCAGGAAACTTTCAATACAACTAGATATCTGTACTTTTTTTAATTGAAAATCTTCTTTACTCTGCATGCAAAACACTCCATAAGGTTCTTTGTTTTTGTTGTTGTTACTATTTTGTGAACATGCTTGTAGAAAAAAACATGGTGCAGTGTTTTTGCCAGTGAGGGAATTCTGGGTCCATTTGCTCATCTTTCTTTTTTCTTTCAAATAACATTTATCTGGCATTATGCTCTGAGGGCTTTGTACCAGGTGCTGTGGGGCTAACATGATAAATTATGAATAATCTCTGCTCTTCAGAGTCTCCCAGTCTAATGCTTTGTGGGGAGGCCAGTACATATGCAGAAAGAAAATGCTAAACGGGGAACAATTAACCTTCAAATGATTTAATTAAAGAATCACAATGAATATTTTCATAACTTTTTTATTGTGATCAACTATACATAACATAAAATGATGCTTTTAACCATTTTTTATTTGATATTAAATACATTCACTATTCTCGTGCAGCCATCACTACCATCCATCTCTAGAAGTTTTTCATCTTCCCAAACAGAAACTCTGTCCCCATTAAACACTAGCTCCCCATTCCCCCTCCCCCAGGCCCTGGCAACTGCCCTCCTGTTTTCTGTCTTTATGAATCGGATTCCTCTAGGGACCTCCTCTAAGTGGAATCACACAGTATTTGTCCTTTTTTGCCTGCTTACCCGTAACTGTTGCAATTGAAGGAAATATGCTTTCCTAAAACAAACATCTCAGCCTTGTCCCTGTCTGATTCACCACTTGGCTAGGCCCAGATTCAGATGGTCAACTTTTCTTAAACCCCCAAATGTGCAACAGCCCAACCATCTCTTCCTGAGGCCTCCATCGCAGTGTCGTGATGTTAGTTAGTTCAAGTCAACAATGTCATTATACGACTTTGGAGGCTTCAACGCCCTGAAAACACTTCACAGCCTTCCCGTAGGTGGTGGTGAGGCGAGGCAAGAAGCTTGCAGGTGGAGCGGTGCACTGGCTCTGGGGAAGCCCTGCTGGCTTCCATGGCTGCATGTTTCTCAGTGGTCCCATGTGAGCATGTGGAGAGGACTGCCGTGTCCTCAGTCTGGATGCCTGCCAGAAACCGAGGCCCCCGAGGACGCCCCTCCAGACGTGTGCTCTGAGCCAGACTGTCTAAAATCTTTCCTCTGGAACCAATCAAACACTCGCCCAAGGGGCAATATCTCACAACAACTTTTGAGTCACATGTTATATATTCAATATCTGTCCTTTGTTGGGAACTGAAACATTTTGGTTTGTCTCATTGGAGTTAGGGAAAGACCTGAAGTCACAAGGAAGGCTGGGGCAAGTTTCCCACTGAGTTTCTGAGGTTTGCAGCCATAATGTACTTTACAGCAAGTGTGGCCCGCTGAGCGGGAGTCAGTGCTGGGTGGCTCACTGCCATGACCGAAGGGGCTCATTTTCTTGTAGATCACCTCTTAGTCTTTCAGAATATAAACTCCCTGTGGGCTGACCTGGTCACTGCTGTATCTGCAGTGCCTGTAGAGAGTTCTGGAACAAGTGTGAATATCTCCTACAAACTGGAGGGAGCATTTGTTGTCAGGATATTCGGTATATCAACATACTGACAATTATGTCATTAGAAACCAGAAAACAGTACCACTGATAAATGAAGTCATCCTTCTAAATCAAGAAATATTCTCAACTATTCTGGTTTTTAAAAAAACTAGAATAGAAAGAAGTATTTTCTTTCTCTTTCTTTTAAAAAATGTAATTAGTTATTTTATCCTAAATTAACATTACTGATTACTATTCTTAACAAATTTCATAGAGTCTTATGGTTGCATCAGCAAAATGCTTAGAATTGAAAGAGAAAATTAATTCGTTGATTTTTCAGAATGTTTTGTATCTATTTGTTCTCTAGTATGGTCAAATACTAATATTGCCGCTGAAAATTGATGCAACTTTTGTGAAGCAATTTCTGTAACAAGACCTCTGTGTAACATTTCCTTGTGTAGAATTTTGAAAAAAAAAAAAGCTTAGGTCTTAGAAAATATTAGAAAAGAACCACTCTACAGACTTACCACATAAGCACATTGTTTTCATTCCCCAATAGAGGATAATTGGTTTTGACTGGGCAGTTCCTCATTTGTGGGGCTGGGGCCTCACTTCTGATTTTGACCGCTGGCCAGCCACACTGTCCTCGTGGAAGTCATGCACTGGGATGTGATGTGGTTCTCAACTCCTGTGGGGCCTTGCACAGATGTGAAGTCTATTGCCAGCATACTGTTCTCTCAGGGAGGGTCAGGCAGAGCAGGGGGTAATGAGCAGCCCTGGAGGGAGGCTTTCTTGTAAGGGGCCCCTGGGTGTCATCTAGGAGCCTTTGAATCCTTTATTCTTGTTTCTTTCCTCTTATTTGTGGGGTTATCAGTACACATTCCTTTTTAACTTGAAGGGACTGCTTTGACAAATTGGCCCAAGATGACACCTAGAATTGAAGCAACGTTCTATGTTCCTCAAAGATTACGGCATTCCAGTTCTCCCTGGTTCATTAGGAGGGCTTCTCACTGGGCAACAGATCCTTGTGGGGCACTGACCACATTCCCACAGCCTGCCGGCATCTAGCAGGGCAAGGGCTTGTGAACACGGACCTCGTCTCTGCTCTCGTAGGTCCTACACCTGGCAAATTAATGAATGCCAGACCAGTATTTCTATGTGACTTGTGCTCACAGATAACAAAGATGGACAACAGTATATGGAGTGGTTAATTTTTCTTTTCTGTCAGACCTAGTTCTACCAATCCCTATGACAGAGTCAAATCTATAAGACATTGCGAGCTTTATAGGGGATAGAACATCTTTTAAAATGCAGAGTACTTTTACACCCCAATTCTGATCCCCACATCTCCAGCCCCTTTTGGACTAGACAGCAACCTCCTTGGATTCTTGAGAGACTCATCGCATCCCTCCCTCAGCTGTGTGACTAGACGAGGGGTACAAGTCAGTGTGGGAAGTGGGTCCACCCAGCTCGGCCACTGTGGTAGACAAGAAGGCTGTGGCCCTAGCCTCCCGGAGGTGGATTGGTTGGAAGTGTGGTGATGTTCGTGTTTGGTTATGCAGAGCAGGTGCTGAGGTAGGTGATGGAGGGAATTCGGAGGGGAAGCTGGGATCAGAGCCTTCCTTGGCCTAGAGATTCCTGATGTCACTGCTGCGGGACTGCTGACAGTGGCAGTCATCTGGGAGGCCATCCCCATGCTCAGATCATCTTCTGTGCAGAGAAGGGTAGCTGGGGAGGTGTTTCATGGCTGGGGTTGCTATCTGCATTGATGACTCTTGTTTCTCCCCTTAGCTGTGGTCCAGGGCCCCACTCTGGGCTGGTGGCTGGGTAAGGACATAGGTAAGCCCAGCACATTTATAGACTTTGTGGGGGCATTTCAGCATGGTGGTAAGAGTGGGGGTTTTGAAGGCTAATGGCCCTGGTATCCTGGCCCTACTCTTTATCCTTTGAAATTGCATGGTGTTCTGGCAGTCCCTTTTAGTCATTGGATTACTTAGGGTAACACCAGCAGTAATGAACCCTCAAATTTCAGAGGCTTGATGCTGGTGTTTCTGTCCTGTTCAGGTCTGTGGGGGAGTCCCCATGGTGGTGGTTAATGGACCTGGGCTCCTTCCAGCTTGTGGCCCTGCTGCCCCATGGGCCCTGGGGAGGTCTGTGTGGAGTGGAAGGTGGGAGGGAGGAGGCATCACACCTTATTGAGCTGGAGGACTGGGACGTCCCACTGAGAAATCTATACTACGGAAGGGAGGGCACGAGTGTTGCCGGACAGTTTCTCTGTCACAGGAATGCGGTAAACTTCCAAAGACCTCCGTTTCCTCACCTGTAAGACAGAGAATTAGAACCTACCTCTGAGAGTTACTATGAGGATCGGGGCTGGGACCCATCTAGTGTCTGACACAGGGTGGGCACTCAACCCATGGCCGGGATGGCCGCCAGCGAGAAAGGGGCTCTCAGCTGGTGCAAGGGCCCTCCGGCTCATCCCCACCCGGAGCGACAGTAAGTGCTTCATGCCCCTGCCCAGTCTTCGGCCAAAGGAAGTTTTGCAATGACTACCATGCAGTACACATTCTGTATTGTGATTATTATGTAGTTGCAGGTATATGTCAGAATGATCATTATGTAATATGTATTTTGTTTACAATATATAATTATGTTAACCAATGAATGTCTCACTCTAATATATGTCTCATGGATTAATATTCCTGGGGCATTGACATAGGCTTTTAAATACTTTCCCATTGTTTTCTGTCATTCAAAAGGTTTTTGTTATCAAAGCAATATAAGTCACTGCAAACATTGCCAAGACACAGACAGCTATCAAGTGGAGTTTAAAAGCCTGCTCTCCACGCTCGGTGCCCTCTCCCCTACAAGCCCGACTTGGATAAGCAACCATCATTAACAGTTTTGGTAAATCCTTTCATAAATGCTCTGTTTATATACATGCATATGTAAATCCTCTTTTTTTTACAGAAAAGCACATCATGCTAAAATGGCATTCTGCAACTCCTTTTTCTTTTTCCTTATTTCTACACCTTTTAACAGAGACACTGTATTCCACCATGGGAGTGAGTCACAGTTTATTTAACCGGAGGTGAGAGCTTTAGTGGTAAGTAAAAAGGCACCCGGCTCTTCTCTTCTTGATGTGAGCTAATGACTGACTCCCCATGTTTACCTCCCCACCAAACTGCTGATCCCCTCCGAAATCACAGTCTCATGTGGGCCCATCCCGAGTTCACGTGCCTCTTACCAGGGCACCCACCATCATCCCGGGAAGTGGACAAAGCCTGGTTCAAAAGTTCTTGCTTGTTCTATCAGGGATGAGGTTATGGAGGTGGAATAAGCTGCTAAAAGCCTGCAGGAACCGCTTGCTTGTGTTAGTAGCTTCCACCCTAGTCCAAAACAGCAAAGTAGTCTTTGCTGTCCTCTCCAGGGCACTGGAACACTTGTTTCACCTTCAGGGTTTGAGCCCAGAGATAGTGGATCAGAAAAGGAATCCCCTTCTGTTGCTCAGTCCATTTGGATTAAGACTAGCACGGTGAGAAAAACCAAGAGGTTCTCGCAACTTTTCTGAGAGCCCTGAAGAGCAGTAAGGCCACTGGGAATTCAGACATCTTGGTGGTTCTGCATTCGATAAGCCTGTGCAAAGATTTTGTGCATCACGTCACTGGCCCAAGTCGTGGGAACCCATCTGGCTTCAGCCCTCAAATACTATTTTCCAGTTTCCAGTCATTCGTGTGCCACCTGCTGATTTCCTGTTTTGCATCTCTGCATACCACCTTTACCGATTTATTTGGTATTTATGTATTTCAACAACTGCACTTACAAGTTTACAGTCTGTTTTAGATCTATCTTAATCTTCAGCAACATCTTGGAGTCACAGGTTGGGTGTCTAAGTTATATTTTTTTCTAATACACATCACAATAAATACAACTTAAAAAATTATTAAAGTATGTACTTCCTAACATCATCGCCTATGCCACACTGACAATTGCTGCCCTAGTAAATTCCACATCTCTTCAAGGGAGACTTCTCTCCTTGTACAGTTTGAGAGGAAGCCCTGTAGAGATCTTTGGAACATGTAGGATTTGAGTTATGAGAAAACAGACTCTGTTTATTCTCCTGCAGCCACACAGGATGATATTTTTGGCCACAGTGATCCTCATGGAATGTTTTTCTCTTTTTCTGGAAAGAAAATAAATGCCTCCCTTCCTAGTTACCACTGAGGGTAAGTAGTGAAGAGCGAGGAAGCACCCAGGGACTCCTGCTCTAGGAGATGTAGGGATGTTTTTACTGTCTCACATGCACTGAGCCAGGCTCACGTTAGTCTTATTTTTAGACTTTTGGGTTGATTTGGTGAATTTAGCCTCCCTTTCGACAGATCATATTAATGAACTGCAGATGGGTCCATAATTGATTCCTTTCTATCACAACTATTTCACAGGCAGGCAAATATACTCAATGACTCCTTGGTGAATAGTTACCTAGCTTCTGAACTCCCTGCTAGGTCTGGGAACATGTTTCCTGTTTGGCTTGACCATCCAAGAATGGACTACTCTAGACGGCCTTGCTGACGCGCTTGAACACGCACTTGGCACTGCGTGCTATTGCGCTGAGGATGTGGAGATCTAGGTGGCTCCACACTTGGTCACAGCGAGACGCTCAGACCCATTATCTTGGTGGGTGGAGCCAAGGGCTGCATTACTGGATGAGATTTAGAAACATTTCTTCCATGTATAAACGTGCTCACAAGCCCCATTCTTCCAGCAGTCTATCCAAATGAATTTTGTCATCTCTTGGCCACCCCTTGAAATACAGCCATATGTCAGGGTCCTGGAAGGTGTTTTTATTTTATGTCCAACAGATTTCCCCTTAAGAGGCTCTCGTTTTCCCCTTTGGTCTCATGTGAAACCTGGACCAGTTTACTCAGTGTGACCAAGTGCCGTCAGGGAGTTGGGGGGTTAGTATTGTGTTCTGACAAAATAATGGGAACATGAGTTTGCCTAGTGCAAGGTGCTGCCCATCCAGACCTAAGGGAGCCACAGATGTTGTTGACAAAGAATTGCTGCCATCCTTATATTGCAGCGGAAATGACCCAATCGGGCTGGGCATGTGCTCTCTTGACTGATGCAGAGAACCAAACGGAGTGATGGAAACAGAAGACAAAACTGTATCTTGTTCATGCTCCAGACAAACATTTCTCTGTTTTCTGGTGAGTTGCTCACTTACTCAAGCTGAGCAGATTTACAGCTTACCAGTCAGGCAGCTGGGATTTATCCACGTCCTAACCACGGGCCATATCCAGGGAGCCAGTTTTTCCCCCAGAGCAAGCTCCCTGTCACCCAGGATGCATGTGGTCACATCCTTTCCATATTAGATGCTTTGCACCAGGACACAATTTAATTTATGTAATTATCTGATAAAAGTAAAATCTGAAAGCTGAAGCTTCTGTATAAAATATCACTTCATTTTAGGGTCAAATTTTACTATTATTATCTGCCCTTTGGGTTATTTGAGCTCTTATTCATCATTGAAATCCCAGAGTTATTGTTTTATCTATTTAAAAATGAAGGTATAATTGACATATAACATCATATTAGTTTTAGGTATACAACATAATGATTTTATATTTGTATATGTTGCTAAATGATTGCCATAATAAGTCTAGTGAACATCTGTCACCATACATAGTAACAGAATTTTTTTTCTTGTGATGGGGACTTTTAAGATTTATTCTCTTAGCAACTTTGAAATATTCAATGCAGTATTGTTAATTATGGTCACCATGCTGTATATTATCCCCAGGACTTATTTATTTTATAACTGGAAGTGTGTACATTTTGACCCCCTTCACCCCTTTATTATTACCATGTACACTGTTCAACAACGTCAAACTTAAGCAATTTTAACTTTTGGAATTGAGAGCTCATGTAGCCCAAATAAGTTCAGGGATAGCTTTCCCAAAGTGGCAAACCTCAGCTATTTTACAATTCACCTGATCTCTCATAACATCTCCAAACTGACAGATTGGACAAAGCACATTAGAAGTGAGTCTTGCTGGTTTTGAGATGAACAGCCCGGTGTGAGGCAGTGCTGAGGGTGTCCTGATCCGTGGCTGGTTGCTGCCTTCAGGGACGGTGCAGACCGTGTGAGGGGAAGAGCCAGACACTCTCTCTGCTTCTGCCTTGTGGCTTCCAGGCCCACCTCTGCTGCTCTTGACTGTTACAGTCTTTTTCCTAAGGAAATGCAGGTCCATACCAAGAAGTGAACAGTTATTTTCATTTATCCTGAATTAAATTATTGGGGTGCCCAACCGTCAAGTATTAAGTGATGCCTGGATAGATGGCCATCAGAAAACCCTGTTTGCTTATCTTAATTCACTCCAGGCACCGACATTTCTAAAGTCCTACAGTAAGACTCTAGGAAGCCACTCAACTTCCCTGGCCTTGTTTTTATCATATCTAAACAATAACATGTAATGGGCTAATATTTTGTGGTTTGGTCTAGGTAGGGTATTTCCAATCTCTGTTGATAAGGAACTTTATTATTTTTCAAGGATGTGATTTTGAGAGTCCACTGGCTTGAGAATTAGAGTTGACTTAAGTAGGTGCTCATTAGGGAGAAAATGGGGAGGTCGTGGTGCATGGAGTTTAATCACTGGCTTCCAAATACTGAATGATGCACTTGGTTGCTATCATTCATCCTTAAGAGATTTTTTAAAAGCTCACAACCGGCTTCTGTTTATTTGAAATGAATCAACAAACTTTTCTTTTCGAAAAGGCCTTTCTTCCATGCCGATCTTTTCTTCTATTTGCTGCTGGGATTGAGACCCTTAGCTACTGAGACGACTGGGTGGTGCCCCTCCCATGCACATCACAATTTGATTAAAGAATATCTCATTCTGGCCAAAGGTCTGCCAGCCGCCAGAGGAACCTCAGTTTTGGCAGGGTATCATTCTTGCTTTTCGGGGGCTAAAGAATCTGAGGGAGGAAGGAGCAAAATGCCCAACGCCTTTGGGTTTGTGGACTCTTCCTTTTGAAGACTGGACGAGGCTTTGCAGCTTAGGATCAGCATTTGCAGGGACTTCTCCAACTCTGAGAAGCTGGTGGAAATTAGGAGGCAGGCTTGTGAGATTCTGAATCAGCTGGACTGAGGCTAGAATCCCAGCATGGTCTCTTCCTAACTGTTTGACTTTGGGCACATTTCTTACATCTGCTGAGCCTCGGGTCTTCACCTGACATGTCCCATTGGACATGACCATGCCTGCCTCATAGAGCTGCTGGCTAAAATGAAGAAGTACTTTGCACAATGTCTGGAGTATTACCAGAGTACTGGGATATTCCCAGTAAATGTTGGCGCCTTTCTGCCTTCACATGCAAAGGGAAAACTACTTGCCTCAAGAACCAAGACCCCTTGAGCAGGCCCGGGTGGCAAGCTCTGATCGGGTTGAGGCCAGGCAGTACAAAAACAGCAGAAATGGTTGCTCAGACCTAAAGCCACTGCTCCGAATAGTGCTGCTTTTCAGCTTCTGAGTGGCCAACATTCTGATTACCTTGGTGTTAGAAGCCTGACCCTTGATTTAGTTTTCCTGTCATTGGGAGATGGACTAAACTGTCCCCCACATGCCCACGGGGAACCGTCAAAGTTGAGAGTCGGCTGTGGCGCACAAGCAGTCTCTCTGTGCTTCTCCTGTATCAACAGCAGATAACAGTTACTCAACAAACAAATAGATAAATAAAATTACGGATGTTTACTTTGTGCCAGACACACCGTTAGTGCTTTCTGTGCTTTAACTAATTTCCTCCTGACTCCATCGTAGGAGCTCAAGAATACAATGACTTACCGATTCTTAGAGCTGCCCCTGAGTTCTGTGCAGTTTCCAGCCCTACCTTACAGATGAGGAAACAGTTATGTATAAGCACTTTATAGTTGACAAAACATTTAAATAAAGCACATATTTCCTGAATATAAAAGCAGCACATAATAGTGGTAGGAAATATGGAAAATAAATAGAATTTAAGAAGAAAGCAAAAATCACTCTAAATCCCATTACTCCACGAAGCTGCTAAACATACTTTTCAGATGGGTTACAAGGATGGAGGGTGTGATGATAATGGCATATTTTGTAAATACAGCAGCGAGAGCCACGAGAGAGCAGCCCACAGCCTGCAGCCGAGCCAGAGCTCACACACAGCTCCTCATGTCACTAATTAGACAAAGATTTTTCAAGTCTGATTCTTGGTTGGATTTGCCAGTTTTCTTCCACCTTGGAGGAAGTGCTGAAGGATTTGGTCTGAATCCTGAGTGATGGGGGCTGGGGTGGGGGTGCGGGTGCTCCTGTGAGGGTATGTCAGCCATTCCCGGATCTCTGGGGGAAGATGAAAGTCCGAGTTATCCCATTGTCCACATAGACTGAGTAACTAACATCTCCCACCTTTGCTTGCTACTATTTTTCAGATATATGTAGATGCTTATAATGAATGCAATCATATATATGTGAAAACATACCTAAATTCATTATAGATTTTTGTCATTATGTATTTTCTTAACCAAGAAATAGTAAATCCATAACCACTATCACATGAGAATGTGCCAAAGTTTGGGGGTTTAAAAAGGGTCGCATATTTGAGAACATGGGAGCTGCTCATAAGCAGGGCCAAGGCCAACACAGTGATGGACACTTCCTACACTGGCCCAGCAGAGGCCTGAACCCTGAGTGGGGCGCAGCAAGAGGACAGTAGAAATAAAGATGGAATTTTGTCCAATGAGACCTGCAAACAGCACACTCATTTAATGAAGGCTATGTTAGCACCATGTTGATGAAATACCCACTTAATTTGTTGGTTTTTTAAAATGGGTTTTTACCTAAATTCATTTTTATGTTGCCGAGATGCAATCTGAGTTTGGACAGTTAGCCTAATAGAAATGGAGGTGCTGACTTACTTTGTGCCTCGGGCCTTTCAGGGAGGAAGAGTGATGTAGCCTGGTGTGATGGTGGGAAGCGGCTCCCCCGCCAGGTTCCTTCTCTGGTGAAAGAAGAGGCCACCCAGTTGGGTGTCTGGGTGTGACTACATATTTTCCGCCTGGCAACTGGGACCCTTGCCCTCTGTCGTGCGTCTTCGTGTTTGTGCTGATTTTCTCTGCTGGATTTTAGGTTTTGTGCATCCAGAGCTCCTCTGCTTTGTTCACAGTCTTATTGCCTGAGTCCAGCACAGGACATGTTCAAAAATATGTTGAATGAATAAATCAGTGAGTGGATGAACACATGATTAGTTAGGTGTGACTCTGACTTCACAAGTTACAAGATTGAAAATGTTTGAAGGAGACTTAAAAAGTCCAGATCACTGTATATTAAACAGGCCTGTTCAGCTTTTTCTTTTTCTTTTTTGCCTGCATGGATTTCTAGATGGTCAGAGTGAACTAGGAACAACATATGCTCATTGTAAAAAAAACAGATTACATAAAACGGATAAGGAAAAAGCTAACCATCCGTCATGATCACACCTCCATGTGCCTCCTAGAGCAAGCCTTTCCAGACCCTCCTGGGTGTGCTCTGTGAAGTCTCCATGGAGCCCCAGGACCTTCCTCCACCCTTCTCTGCCCTGCTCTGTGCCCAGGGGCTGGTCCGTCATGGCAGAACACAGGCTTCTTTGCACACCCCGCCCGGTTTCCTGTTATGTTCAGCCATTGGAAGCATGGCCAGATAAAGCCTGAGGAGGGAAAAGAAGTCAGGACATTGCTCCTTCCCTACAGCTCCCCAGTAGTCCTTCCTGACTTCAGTTCCCACTTCCCGCCCCTCCTGTGTGGTTCCAGCTCTCATCAGCCTCCCAACACCCTATCTCTTCCTTGTTCTTCCTGCACATGGGGCCATAGTGGCTTCCCACCCCTGCTCGTCTGGGTGTCACCATCCCATTTGCTCACAGCTCTCAAAGGGGTCCCTTCACTAAAGCTCTTCTCTATGAACCATATGGGATGGATTCTGCTTCTGGCTGGAACCCTGATTGAAATGACACACACCTGTATTTATGTAAATGGGATCACACTATACATTCTATCTTATTACCTGCTTTTTAAAGTTAACAACACTCTATTATAGGCATCTTTTAATGCCAGGAGATATAATTACATTTCCTCATTATTTTACTTGATAAGATTTTCAGTAGGATTTAATGAAATCCCACAAATATTTATTGAGCTCCTATCCTGTGCAAGTCTTAGTCCCTGCCCCTAAGGGAGGCCAGTGCTATGTGGACCTTAAGACAAATGCGAAATAACTGGGAGAAAATAAGAGATACTAGGAGCCATAGGGCTCAAAGGAGAGAGAGTGTGGGGCATTGGCCATGGCTTCTTGGAGGAGGCAGTAGTCTACGATATGCTAGGGGCACAAAGACTTAAACAAAAGGGAGCTGGGAGCCTGCAGACATCCCAGGCAGAGAGGATGGCAGGAGCCAATGCTTGGGGCCAGAAACTTACACCTCTTTTTTTGAGCAGTGAGGAGTCTGGTTTAGCTAAGCAGGCACCGAATATTCTTCCAGGGTACTTTATTCATCTCCCCTTTAAAGCAGTTTTCTGGGATGAATGTCATTTTTCTGTTTCACTTCTAGGTTATAATCTTGGGGCCAGCCATTCTTCATTCACATGCTTTTATAAATCTCACACTTAGAATTGGGCAGGAATTCCAAGAAAAAATTGTCGAGTGTGTTTGCATAGACGATCTATGATGGGGACAGAAATTCATTGTTGGAGTGTGGTGGGTCTTGAGGGCCAGGCTGAATGGTTTGTGGGAAGCACTCTGGGGCCTGCCTTGTCCTGCTGACATCCCGTTTCTCTTCTCAGAGACTTCTTGCTCTTAGGCCTAAATGGAATCATAGATGCTTCTCAGACAGGGACCCTATCTTCTGAGAGGATGGGTCTCATTTTCCCATCTGTTCATTCTTCTAAATGTGGGCCAGGGGTAGGAAGCCCATCCCTCTTCATGTGAAAGACTGGGGAAAAGCTCAGCTGCCAAGGTTCCTGGCTCCTGTTACCCAGGGTAACAGGCAGCAAGTGCTTCTGCCGGATCAGGCTGGTCTTCGAAATGGATGACAAAATAAGACCTGAGTTTGGCTCTTCTAAGAGTTCAGAGGGTCCCTCTTTCCCACCCCTTTCTCTTCTGGGCAAGACAAGAAAAGCCAGGGAGCACCAGGTTTTGCCTCAGACAGTCGCATTCTCTCTCATCCTCTTTGCCCAGCCTTCTGCTCGGTGGCTAAGGGTATTGAGTGTTGGGCCTGGGCCTAGAACAATGTTCGGGACACTTGCACAGTGCTTGTGTACTGGTGACAAGGTGCAGGTGATGAGGGGTGACAACAACAGAAATAACAAAACAGAAGAAGAGAAAGACATGCCTGGGCGTGAATGTGAGCCCCACCAGGCGCTGCTGTGATGACCTTGTTACGAGGCGATGCACCACTCTCAGCCTCGGTTTCCCCATATGCACAATGCAGATGGCGATAGCCACCCTCCAAGTTGTGCAAATAAAGGAGAGAAAGGGCAAGTGGAAACACATAGCTTAACATAGGGACTCACCATATTTTATTGTTTTTCTCCATACACATTAGTACTCTCTTTTTAATTCCAAACTTCTGTGGGACAGAAATGTATCTTGCTTTGTGGATGGTTATTTATTAATATCATGTACAGTTAAAATTGCCTCTGAAGCATGTGGCACTTTGGAAGATGCTGGGGAGAAATCATGTGTATTTGGCTTTCAAAACAATTTCCCATTGTCTCTCCATCCCCAAAGCCTTAAAAAAAAAGACCTGAGTGTCTGGCTTCCATTTCTGAACCCAGTTAGCTCATTCATCACAAAATGCAGGGTACAAAGGTGAATGACCCTCCTGAAGTATGTAATGTGCTTTTCAGGGAGCAGAGCTTCTTCGAATGAAACCAATTTGCACGGATGGAACCTTAGGGTGTCCTGTTTCAATGGTCTAGTAAACATCCAGGAAAACCTGTTGACTAAATACTGTTGACTCCTGAATAATTTGTAAGTCCTTTCCCAGCTCAAATAACTATAAACTCCCACAAAGTGCTTTATAAACTCTCATTAGAGTATTATGAAAATCCTTTGAGCTCCGTGTGAGTAAACTGAGTCATGAAGTTGAAAGATCTGCTCAAAGCTATGCCAGGAGTGAAGACAGGGCAGGGCCAGGCTCAGACTTCCTGGCTCTGCATCTGGTGAAGTTCAATGTGTTGGGTTGGGCACCTCCAGTCTCCTGACCTCCCAGGGTCCTGCAGTGCCGCAGGCTTCCATTAGCAACTTTTCACTCAAGCCTGTTTACTGGGACTGGCCGTGGTCCTCTGGCTCCCAAGACACCACTGTCCAAGGGCAAAGGCTCACCTTTGACAAGGTAACAAATACGTGCTCGGCAACCATATGTCCTCTCCTCCCAGGGTCTGGTCTCACCCACTTGCCAAGGGCTGCTGAGGAGAGTCCGCAGATGGACAAGTAGATACAGCAGTAAGATGGGTTTCTGCTTTTCCATTTGTAGATCAGCTAAAAATAAGCAGAATTAACTGAATGTCGTAAACGTTTACTGGTTTTTGGCTGCCCTGCATTTGAACTCACTTCTTGTACTTGGGCTCTACCACCCAACAAGGAAACAGAGAATCCTGGCTCCTTGCTCTCCTAGACCCTGGGCAGTAGGGTGCGGGCACAGGACCCAAGCTCGGCCAGCTGGAAGCCCTGCTGGGGACTGTGAGTGATTGAGGATAAGGAGCACAGGATATTGAAGCCTCCACCCAGTGGCAGGTGGGGGTCCCAGCATCCCATATATGTTAGCTGGGGTGCTTTGGGGCCAGCAGGGTGCACAGGGTGGGCAGGATTCTGAGGAGGCAGCTTTGCCCTCAGGTTGCTGCTGTGCATGACCTTGGCTGTGGTTAACGCTGCCTGTTCCTGGTGGGCTCTCCTTCCTGCTTGTTCTGGAAATCTCTGAATGGATGTGTGAGTTACCAGTTATCCTTCCAACTAATTCCTTTCCTGGTGAAGTTCACCAGAGTCAAGAGTTTTGTGTGTTTGTATGCTGATAGGTACAGGTTGGGGAATGTGAGAGGTTTCCCTTTTCCCTTCTCCTTCCTATTATTGAAAGATGAAGTCAAGAGTTAGAATGTGATGATAAAGCAGAGATAGTAAATGTGCCCTGACATAGAAAGGCTCAAAAAGGTCAGGGGTTGATGTTTGAGGAAAGTCTAACTCATTGTTCCCCAACGGCCCAGAATGCACATCAACAACATTGGCCGGCACCCTGCCAGGACATCACATTGTGACCACTCTCACAGTTATCACATGGCCAGCTTCACAGCATGTGACTGCCATGCTAGAACCACCACGGTCATGGCTAAGTCAGCACCAGTGTGTACTCATGTCCTGTCTCCCTCTAGGTTCTGCTCAGCAGGTTGCTCCCTGTCCAGCATCCTTATTCAGCTTGGACGTGGAGCTGAGACAGGGCTGCCTACAGCAGTGAGTTGGGAGCCCCAGAGCCAAGCATGCTTTGTCTTTTGTGCTACTTATAACATGATGGTGCTGTCCAGGCCATCTGGAAATCTAAGAAATGTGTTTTTAACCTGTGCCAGGTAGAGGTGGGCAGAGTGACTCTCACAGGCTGTTAGAATAAGATCATATAATAAAAGCTAATTATTGTTGTGTGCTTATTATGTAAAATCTCATTTACTCTTCCTAATATCCCTATGAGAAAGGTGTTATTATTTATTATCCCAAATTTACATATGAGGCAACTGAAGCATAGAGAGGTTAGACTTGCCCAGGGCCACCCAGCTCCAGGTGGTGAAGACCGCCCAGTGCTCTTTACAGCGGTGCTACAGTACATCGTGTAGATGCCCGCATGCTGCCAAATGGCTTCCAAAGCGATCACAATTCCATGAAAAGGTGATAAGAAAGCAGATTTCTAAGGTCCACACCCAAAGATTTTAATTCAGTAAGCCTTGGGAGGATGCGGATGGGGGCTTGGAGACTGAATAGCTGACAAGCATCCCAGTTGATTCTGGAGACACCTGTCCGTGGACAGGTATTTAGGAGCCACTGGCTGATAGAAGAGCATATCCAGCCACTCCCTTTCCGTGCACTTGGCAGAGACTGCTTATTGATCACTGTACCCTTTCCTGACTTGGCTTCAGAATCCTTCTCATTGCAGGTGGGGACTGTTAATAACTTGGAGGTGGCTTCGAGGCAAAACCAATTTGTCATCCTCGTTCTAGAGTATCCAGGAAGTGAATTGAAGAAGTTGAGTTTTATCACAGGCCACTAACTCAACAAAGAAGGAAAAATAATGGGATAATTTCTGTGTCTCAGCTTTCTTCCTACTGTGCTAGGGAGAGACGGCTATTGGGCTTTTATTTTAAGCCTGGAGAGGGTTGATTCTTATCTCTAAATTGTTCTATGAGGTAAGGTGATCCTAGCAATTTTAACATTTTGTGACATTTTATGACATAACTGTCATTGAAACTGTTCTGAGTTTAATTTTTTTTTAGCTATCCATATAACCAGCCTCTACTGCCATGATTGGGTTAGTTTGCATATTTGGATTTATTTGTTAGGATGGCCCTAAACACCAAATCAGTTGTGCTGGATCAGTTGTCCTCCAACTGTGGGACATGGATACTCTTTACTCAGTCCTTAGAGCCAGGCTGATGGAGGCTCTCCTGTCCTTCCAAGATCAATCATCCTAGGTGCTCACATCCAGATAGGTAGTGGTGAGAGACACTGGAGATCACCCAGGAACTTTTTAAGATCATTGGTCAGAAGTCACATTGGCCAGAACCTGGTCACGTGGGTTTACTTACTGCAAAGGAGGCTGGAAAATAGAGCCTAGCTTGCCCAAGTTGAGAGGGAACTAGGTCTGGTGAACAGTTGGCCGGAGTCCCAAGGAATGCCCAAGGAGTGGGCATCAGGGAAACCAGAGTGGGTGGTGCTTGGGCCAATGGTACCTAATTTTGTGAATCCTGAAATATTCCTATATTGGACAATTAAAATGCATTCAATAGGACAATTTTCAATTTTAAATAGTAAAAAAAGAAGAAAACAAGACCAATGAATACTTTAGAGCTTTCTCCACCATTTTAATTTGGTCCTTTGTAATGTTTTTGGAGGTCTTTATATTCCTGATTTTAGAAATGCATATCTGGCTCACTTATGATCTTGTTCATTAGCTGCTCGTCTCCCAAACTGTTTCCTTGAACAGTAAGGGAAACCTTTCTGAATTTATCCCTGGCCTTCTCCATATTCTGAAATGAAGACTAGAGGGATGAATTAAAATTTCTGACCTCTGAACAAAAACGCTGGCCTGGGTCCTTCCCCTTGTCATTAAAGTGCAGTTTCTGGGATCAGACCCCAGCACTGCCCTTCCAGTGGCAGGTCCTACAGTTTCTGGGATCAGACCCCAGCACTGCCCTTCCAGTGGCAGGTCCTACAGTTTCTGGGATCAGACCCCAGCACTGCCCTTCCAGTGGCAGGTCCTACACTAATGCACCAGTCTCCTCATGCCTTTTTCATCCCAATTTACACATGAAAACACCAATACCAACCTCACTGGACTGTGGTGAGATGCAGGGGAGCAGTGTCTGATGCACAGTAAGCATGAAAATGATCTGTGTCATTACTGTCACTGTTGACTCCAAAGTCAATGAGCCACCCACTGGAGCTCATCTGTGCTCGGGCTGTGTGGCTAAGAAGGCACGTTTAAGCTCAGAACAAAGATGTGGTCAAGGGGAGCTTTCCCATTGGCTCACCTTGGAAGTGTCTCTCTAGGTTCTCTCTTTTTTTTTGGAGTGAAAGGGTTTATTACCCGGCTTGTTCTCCTGGTGATAGGTCGAGCACTAGAGTTACGTCGGCATTCAACAGTCTGTAGGTCTGTAATCCTCTGTCATCTCTGTCTCCACCCAGGGCACTGAGCTGAGCTCATTTTTTTTATTAAGGTATTATTGATATACACTCTTGTGAAGGTTTCACATGAAAAAACAATGTGGTGACTACATTTCCCCATATTATCAAGTCCCCACTCATACCCCAATGCAGTCACTGTCCATCAGTGGAGTAATCTAGGTTCTCTCTTGAAACAAAACCTGCATGTTCTTAAGCCCGCACCACACGGTGACTCAGTTTCCTCACTGATAAAAGGGGGTACAACAACAGCTCTAAACTTGTTTGTAAAACATGTTGAAAGCCTCGAAATAAAGGTGGTATTTAGTGTGAGTTCAAAGCATTATGTAATTATTTTATTGCCCTTTTTATTCCTGAGGTTCTTCTGTTTGCTCGGCTTACAAACCCAAGCCAGAACCATAAAATCACTTTTATGCCAGCGCCTCTCACATGCGTCTTGTAGCAACTGCACATTTCAGTCAATGCAGAAAGAGCTTAGGAAGACGACGGTGGAGACGGGCAGAGCAACCACACCAGCAATCTCTGCCTAATGGAGACCATTACTTTACACTGGCACTAGAACTGCTCTGTGATGGATTTTTTTTTTAGCCATCCAGATGATCAGCTTCTGCCTCCTGAATTGGGTTGGCCTGCACACATTGGACCTGTCAGTTAGGAGGACCCTAAACACCAAATTAACTGAGTTTCTCAACCCACTGTTCTTTCTTCAGAGTTCAGAGTCTATAGTTTGACACCATGATTTCTGAAGTCACATGACCCCAAACCATAGGATTAAAGAAGCTTCAGGATGGGAAGGCCTCCAGCAGGGGGCTGGTGTGACCATTCATCCGGGGTGGGGGGTCCTTCTTACAGCATTCTGGGCAGGCAGGCTGTAGCTTCTGTTGGCAAACATGGGGCCCACCCTGCCTGTTTGGGGAGACATTTCATTCTACTGTTGGGTAGATCTGGTCATAAAATGTTCCTTCCTAAGATGACCAGACATGTTGGTTATACTCAGGTAAGTCCCAGCAAGCCCTGGTCTCTCATGCTAGCTATGGGAGCTGCAGCAGGAAAGGCTGAGAAATCTCTGGCGGTCCCAGCCTCTCTAAGCTTCTCAGCAGTAACAGAAGAAATAACAGTATGCAACCAGTAGTTCCTTTCAGCTTCTTCCTGTACTTGGTTTTACAAAGCAAGGAGAGTGACTGCCCATTGAACTGAGTCAAAGCTGAGGATTAGTTCGTAGGGACTGAATCTGGAGGGGCGGCCTCCTTGTTGCTGTTCTGATTTTTTGCCTTCTATGTGCAGGCGAGGTAAGGAGCATCAGGCCGCTACATTTCGAAATAACAAGGGAAGCCTCTTCAGCATCTGTCTGTATCAGCAGGAGCTTAGCGTGAATGATCCATTCCTCAAATTCACTGAGTAAATCATTTATCCAATTGCCATTCAATAACCCCCTACTGCATAAACAGCCCTGCAGGATAAAGGAATTCAGATCCTTATGCTTGAGAAACTTACAAACTCCTTAGGGAAATGGGAAATTTAACTGGACAGAACTGCTGCACGCCTCATGCTTGGGAAGTCCCATCTTAGAATAGTGGTGAAAGACTGTGGGCTTTGGAGCCTCTACGCCTCCTCCTTCCTTTGGTCTTTGGGTGTCATGAACACACACACACACACACACACACACATACATACATACATACAACAAAAAACAACTTCCTTTTGCTTGGCAGCCGCCTCACCCCATGGGCCATAAGAGCCAGAGGAGTATGTGAGTGGGCATTGGGGTACAAGGCAAGCACCTGACTCAGGGAGGCCCAGCCAGGGACAGCTGGCTTGGGGCCGAACAGTGGAGACCAAGCCCTGTGGCTGGTGGTTGCATGCACTGTAGGGAGCCCATGATAAATGCTCTGTAAATGTTTATGGAATAAATGAATAAGTAAATGAGTAAATGAATCGGAATCCATTCCATGTCTATACATGGTCCCCACCTATTATTCTACTTCATTCTTATTCTTTGATGAATGCTTTTGTCTAGATGGTTCAGGGAATGAGATTTTTAAAACTCTTGCCCTCAGTCAGTCCTGGGTAAATCCTCAGACCCTTTTCCTAAAAGAGATTTTATAGAGCAGAGGATTCTAGAACCAAGGTCTTGTGGAATTCTCTTTCAGTCTCTAAACAAAGATAGGCAGAGGAATCTATTATTATCCATTAAGTTGATCAGTGTCCAAGAATATCCAGCTGTGAGTGCACTAATGTTTAGGTATTTCCTTTTAATGTGAGCCCAAGGCACTTGGGAAAAAATTTATATCCACTGTATCCAAGTAAGGCAAGCAGATGTCAAGAATTACGATCCCATTTAACAGATGGGAAATCTAAGGTCCTCATTCATGCAGCAAGTCAGGAACGCAGCTCAGGAGAGAAGCCATCTCCTGCCTGCACAGGGAGGTGAGCTATCATGCTCATGCCCATTGTCGTGTGCTCTAGGGATAGCCCTCCCGAAGACAGCTTTCCCTGGTGCAGGAGCTGGATGCAGGAGACCATTCGCTCACATCCTTCTAATGTCTAGAAGGGGACAAGGGTGAGTGTCTCTCCAGTGCGGCCTCCACAGCATTGCCCCAGCATGGTGCCGAGCCTCTGGGCCATCTGTGTCGATCACACACTCTCCAACCTTGCTGTCATCCTCTTGGGCCACCAAGTCGTGCCCAGGTGAGTCCCACACCCAGGTCGATCTTCCCCACCAGGATGCTGGGCAGTCTCAGTGCCTTCAGTCTCTCAGTGGCAGTTTGTAATTATCCTGGATAGTCTCTTGTTGCCTTTCCTTTATCATACCTGTGGCTGCGCCCTGGACCTCAGAGTCACTCAGAACAGCTTCACTGCAAAATGACCAGACTCAGAGGACTCTGTCTCTGATTATAGGCTTTCATTGCTATTGCCATTTGCCAATGACTCTTTCTGACTTTATTTGCCTCCCTCTGCACTCCAGGCTGTAGTCAGCCCATTTTAATATGGCTTCCTTCAGCACATGAAACCCCTGTCTACATCTCCTTGATTCTTCACTGCCAACCCCAGCCTTAGCTCTAGCTGCTCCCGAACTTACCTGCAACCAAGCCTATTTCCTGAGTGTCAAGCCCTTGGCCTGCTGCCCAGAGGACCGACAGCGCCACCGGAACGCCTCCTGAACACCGAGCACTCAACGTACTGAGACCTGAATTCATACTTCTCTCCCCAACTTGCTCTTCATCCATGTTCCTTTTCTCAACACGATGGCACCAGCACCCACCCAGAGGTTATTCAAGCCCAAGACCAGGAGTCATTCCTGGCACACACACCTCCCTCAGCCCCACTTCCAGTCGGCCCCTGGGTGCATCCCCGTTTGCCCATGTTGTCACCCCACGGCCATCTCCACAGTTCAGGCTGCTGGTCTCCTTGTTGGGCTCATGTCAACCTCCTCCCACCTTGCCTCCCACTCTAGGCTTATCCAACTCCACATGCACACCATGGCACGAGAGACCCTGCTGATACACAGATCTCATTCTCCCCCTTAAAACCCTTTGGTGGTTCCCTGTATCTCCCAGGATATATTTCCAATGTCATCAGGTCCCCATCCACCCCACAGCCTCTGCAGTCCTGTCTCTCTGATGTTTTTGTCTCTTGCCTGAGAACCTTGCACATGCTGTTTCCTCTGCCTGAAATGCGATCGCCTGTTAACTGTCCCCTCGCCCACTTTGGCCAGGTTAACCCCATACTCTGCGTGTCTCGGCAGATGTTACCTTCTCCAGAAAGCCTTTCCTGACTCTCAAATCTAGGTTAGATTCCCCACCTGAATTCCCACAGCACAGTGCAATTCCCCTGCAACCACCCCTGCAATGCCATTTATCTACAGCCAACATGTATTAAGCACTTGCTACATGTTAGGCTCTTTCTCAAGACAATGTGAATCACATTCAATCATCACTGTGCCCCTATGAAGCAGATACTTTTATTTTCTCATTTTACAGATGAGATAACCAAGTCGCACACACATGCTCAGGATTAGTAAGTAAGTGGCAGAGGGGAATAAGGATTGAGGCAGCTGGGCTCTTGATGCTGCACGGCAGTGACTCCCAATCCTGCCTGTACATTACAGTTCGCCTTGAAACAAACACACATGCTTGTGCCCTGCACCCAGACGTTTGTTTGGTGGTGGCGGTAGTGGTGGCGGGCGGTTAAACAGTTGGCAGGAGTCTGTAGTTCTAAAACTCTCCAAAGGTGTGTCTGATTTTGGGGGACGGAGACCCATTACGCTGTGTTGCAGTCACCTGTTTTCTTGTCTCCAGCTTGCAATGACCTTGGCAAGGACAGGGAACATATCTCTGCTGCTCCCCCTTCCCCTTCAGTGCCTAGAATACCACCCAGCCCAAAGCCACCCCTCAATACGTGCTGAAGGAGTAAATAAGTTGCTTTCACCCCCTGCTTTCTGAACGCCTGAGAGGCTAGAAAGAGCCAGACAACCTTGCCCACTGGGCCTGGAAGCTCACGTTGCTCTACCCAGCCCTCCCTCAGCTTGACTCCTTCCCAGCAGTTGTGGAGTTTCTGCATGGCCCGTGAGTCCTTGCCCTTCCCTGCCCTGTTCTCAGCAAACAGCCCCACACTCATGAGAACAGGAGCACCTGCTGCCAGATCTCTTGGCTGGCCTCCCCAGCCTCCCTAGGCCTTGTGATGTTCACTTCTCGATCTCTTTCCTTTGTAGGGCACAGAGGAGGCAGAGGCTGTCTTCTGGTGGAGGCTCCCCGCCTGAGCTCACAGGGCCCCTGCCCAGCGGGCACCCTCTGGCCCTTGCGCTCCTGGGAATGTGTGCGCCCTCCCCACTCCACTTCCCATCTATGGCCCCACAATGAACCAAGCCCTGCTGTCCAAATGCCTATCGCTTCCATCTGCCTTCCATATCCACCCGCGCTGCCTTGACAATGGGTGACCCACCAGCTGACTTGCTTTTCTCATCCCCTGCCCCCACCCACCACCATGTCCCACTTGGTAATTTCACTCCCCTCTCAGACTCGTCTCAGTGCTAATGCATAGAGTGTAAAAGCAACTGGGCATTTGAGGTTCCTCACAGAGAGGCCTAAACCTCGCTTTAAAACACTGCCTCCTTTTCTTCTCTCTTCTCTACTCCAAACATTTATCTCTCTTCCTTAAATGTTCCCTGCTATTCCTTTCTCTCTCCCATTTCTCCCTGTCAAAGCCTCATCCAGCCCCGAGCCCAGCGTTGCTGCAGCCTTCTCCAGAGCTCCATGACCATCGGCAGTCAAGTGGGCCCTCAGTTCTTTGAATTTATTCAGCAGTTTGTACTGCTCTTCTTGCACTTGCCAGAGATGGTCTTACCTCCCTAGTGGGCTCTACGCCCCTTGAGGGCAGGTTCTGGACTTTCTACCCGGAAAGCACTTGGTGCTAGCCTTGCACATAGAGAAGGCTCTGTACTGAGTGTTGGATCACAGAGCGACACTCTTCACCTAAGGCTTCTCTTTGGCCTGCAGAGACACATTGGTGTCAGCCGGCCTCCATCAAGAGGGTCCCAGGTGGTGTCAGGGAGCTGTCTGTGCAATGCAGGAGTTTGGCCCATATGTCTTCCTGTTAACATCTTGGGCCCTCCTGCTGTGAAAACACTCGTGGGCACAGGGACCTGGTGTGACAGCCTGCCTGCAAGAAGGAGTCTGCCCTGGGGTCCAGAGGGGTGGATGGGGCCAGGGTGGCCCCAAGGAGAGGCCAGCCTTTCCATGTGGGCCCCCTGGACACCCTCACTTTCTTCCAGCATGGAGTGCCTGGGCTCCTGTCCTCCCCAAAGAGGCCCGAGGAAGGAGTCATGCAAGGGACAGGCTCAGCTGTGGGGAGGCTGGAGCAAAGAAAGCCAATAAAACTGGCTTTATTTATAATGTTCCCGTGTTTGTTATTTTTGTTATCCCTACTCTGTTTCCTTAGAGCAATGAAACAAGGAAAAGGATTTAAAAAAAAAACCTTGTCTAAGTATGCATGAATTATGGCCTCACGGGCCTCGGGCTCCTCCTTCCCCACCAGGGCTGCCTGTGTATTCCTCTCCCAAACTGTGTGTTTTCCATCCTAACTTTTATGGCATTTCCCTCGATTAATGGTTAACTATTCATTTTCTCTCCTCCACTCCCATTATCAAAGAGTGCTTTGAATAACTATTAACTCTCTGGTTCACAGAAAGAAACCTGTTAATCATCTACAAGCCCTTAGGCAGGAAAATTATTCTTTGTAACCTTCTACCAACGGCAGGAGAGCCCCCTGTCCCCCAGGAGCTGACCTTCAGCCACACCTGGGTCTAGAAGCTGGCAAAAGCCCCATGTAGTTGTGTTACAAGGGCTTATTAGTAAGCCAGGGTCATAAACTGCCAGGCGGAGGGAGCTGGTGCTCTGCCCCAGAGCAGTGAGGGAGGGCACCTTCCAATCCAGCCACCCTTGCTCCAGGACCCTATAAAGAGACCAGGCCGCACCTCTATTTTAAACAATTGTTTTGCAAGGGAGGGCTCATCTATTGTACGTTCTTTGTTGCCCGGAGACTCGGTGTGGCTGTACGTGCTGTTCTTTCTTGGATCCATAGTTCAAAAGTGCTCCTGACCCAAACACACACATGGTGTTGCCCGGCCTCCCTTGTGTGGGGCTGCGAGGGCGACTAGGAAGTGTCTCACTGCAGCAGCGCCGTGCAGGGGTCTGAGAGCCAGACTCAGCCTTGGGCGGGACCTCCTTCTGAAGTCCAGCGGCGGTGCCCTCCCGGGGAGGGGAGGCAGGAGCAGGAGGAAGAGGAAAGCTTGCAGCGGGGCCCTCGGGCGCCCGTTCCCTCCCCAGGAGCGGAGTGATCAGACAGTTGAGACCAGCCCAACCTCAGGAGTGTGAACCCTGTGTCCCGGGTAGAGGGGCCACCCTGGGGAAGATGCCCCCTTCATTCACAACGCCCATCTACGGCCGAGAGCGGAGCCCAGGGGAGGGGAGGGCCGTCGTCCAAATTCTGGCTCGGTTTGGCTGAGCACTCCGACCCCTCTTCTTAAGACCAGGCAGACGGAGGGAGAGGTGGTCCATCAGAGAGCGCACAGGTCCTATCAGACTTATTGCGGAGGATGCTGCTGGGCCTGGCAAGCGCGGGGCACTGGCTGCCCACCCTCGGTCTCTGCGCCCGGTTACCGGCCGGCGCTGCGCTCCCAGCCCGCGCGGCTGCCCGCGGCAGCTCCAGACACTTCCCCGTTAGGCAGCCTCCCCGAGGGGGCTGCCCCTGGCAGTGACCGCGGGTGCCCCGCGGCCGGGCTCAGAGCCCAGCCTGCCCCTACAGGTGCATTCGCTGCTTTCTGGGTCACCCTTGTGATCTGGTGTCCAGGCATTTGGCAAAATTTAGCAAACGTCTCCAGTGCTCTGTGTGCCCGTCCGCTCTTTACACGGACACCCTGGGGCATGTGGGAGGGGCACGTGACCCTCGTCCAGGCACTGGGCCAAGCGCCCCCGGGAGGGATGGCGGCTCCTGGAAAGGCTGCATGACTTTACCTCCCCTTTCATCCATAGCCCTCTCCCTTTAAGCTGGTCTGACTTCTCTTTTGGACTCAAGAATCTGAGCAGAAGTTACCGTTCCTTATACACACACCCACATCTAGAGTTGCGCAGCCATATATGGTAGCCGCCAGCCGGTGGCTGTAGAGGGGTGGAACGGCTGGTCCAAACGGTGATGTGTTGTAAGTGTAAATGACACAACCATTTCAAAGACTTGCATAAAAAGAGAACTCATGTTGAAATGATACTATTCTGGATAAAGTGGGTTTAATTAAATGTGTTATTAAAATTAATTTTACCCATTTCTTTTTACTTTTTCTAATGTGTTGACTAAAAAATGGCCCACGTGTGGCTCACGTTATGTTGCAGTTGCTCTAGGCTATCCTGGTTATGGAACAGTTCTCTCGACTCTTCCTAACATCCTGCACTTCCCTGACTGCCCTCTGGTTGCAAGTCCTGTACCTACTGCTCTCTGCTTGTCATCCTCCTTTCTGTCCTCCTCTTTCCTGCCTCCTCCCTGCAGAACTTCAAGTCGTTGCCCAGGGTCCAGGCCCAGAGCCTCCTACCTGGCAGCCTCTCAGATGGAGCAGCCACTGGCTGTGTGGCCATCCCTGCCCTGTGCATGCAGCCCTAGGCAGCTTGGCCTGCTTGGCTGTGACTAGACTGTGTGTGCTCTCTTTGAGGGAAGTCTTTGCGCACAGGTCCCTGGCAGCAGGTATGTGCTCACCCACAGGTGAGTGAATGGCCTAAAAGGGTGGGGTGGTCAGAACACGTTTTTATTTATTTATTGCAGTTGCAATTACCAGCACTTGATAGAAAGTGCCCGCCAAACCTGGGCTTCAGAACTGCGCGGCATTATTCAAAAGACATTTTTAGAAATTCTTATTTTATTTAAAACACTAGCATTTTAAATCAAATACAGTGTCATAGATCACAGTTTCACTTATTCTATGTGAAGTGGTTGTGGGAAGTCAAAATGCTATGAAGCGTTGGTTGAGGCATTGGTATCACCTGAAACCACACTAGCACAGCGCATGAGCCCCAGCTGGCTATTAGAACTTGCAATGCGGCTAGTCCAAATTCAGATGTGCCATGAATATTATATACCCTCGGATTTTGAAGTCTTAGTATGAAAAAGAAGGAATGTAAAATATCTCACAATTAGTTTTTTTATTTATGTTAAATATCTTTCATATTTAATATTGAAATGATAGTAATTTTGGTTGAGTTACCCATTCAAATTAATCTCACTGTTTCATTTTTAAATGTGGCTACTAGAAAATTTTAAATGACGCGTGGCTCACGTTATATTTCTACAGGACAGCGCTGTTCTAAGGGAATTACGCTTTGTTTCGAGACACTTAAAGATGTATGTGAGTATCAGTCACAACCAGCTTTATCATGATTTAGGATCCTGGGGACTTTGACTCTTCTAGCCACGTCACAAAACTTACATCTAGTTCTGTAAGAGTGAATTCTCGTTCCTCCAGCCAGATGCTGCCCAGAGGACCCACCTTGACTTACCCTCTCCAGAAATGGCCCCACTGGCCTGCTGGGAAACTCCCAGGTTCTGCAGAGACTTGCCAGATAATAATTACAGGTGTGTGAAGACCCTGCTTCATACCTTAGTTATAATTATTTACCTTTGCCAGGCACCTGAGGTGTGATGGAAGATTAGCTGAACAGAAAAGGAGACTCAGCAAGCAGATCACCTTGAAGTTGACCTGTCAGGCAGATTTCACATCATCTGCCTGTTTCTGCCTCAGGACCTGTGATTAATTTTTGGGGAAAAAGTACTGCAAATTCTGCCTCCAGGCCACAGTCCAAATCCTTGCTACTCTCTCCTAGGTTCTGGAAGACAGAATCAAGGCATCTACAGAGCAGGGGGATTTTTCCCAGGAAAGTTTTCCACCTGAATTAGCTTTTATGACACCTTCAAGCAGTCTCTAAGAATTTGGTCTTTTAACACACACATTCACACATATATTTGTACACATTAAAAGCCACATCAGACTGTGTGCTCTTTGAGACCCCTGAAGACAGGGTCCCCCTGGGTCATCTGCTCCCCTCCCAAGCCCTCTGGAGCAGGGACCCCCAGGTTAGAGGCAGTGGGAAGAATCCTGGTGAACCAAGTGTTCCTGCTCGTTTGCATGAACTGAGCACCCTGCTTGCCCACCCCACACACTGAATAGTGTTGGGAAGAAGAGAAGAAACATTTATTAAGGGGGAGGAAAAATTAGGGCCTTTATATTAAAGTCGGAAGATTTTTGAGGTTGGATCAGCTGGCCAGGTGCATGACCAATTTTCTTGGCTCCTTGAAAGCAGAGAAGTATTTGAAAAATAATGGAGTCCTATAAGTAAAAACCCATTTATCTTGGGAATTTAAAAAAAAAGTGCTAGCAATGGAAATTTTCCGATGAGATGTATTTCTTCTTGCCTGAGTGTCTTGAATGCCCGCTGGATTTGTCTCTCTGCTAGGATACTCACACTTGCAAAGCTGTGCTTTTCGAGGTGAGGAGATGAAAATAAAAAGGTCTGTGAGATGTATTTCTGGGAGGCCTGAAAACAGGAAACAAATTGGAACCACAGCATGTGGAGCAAGGATGCTGGGCTCAGGGAGGATGTTTGCTTATTTGGACAGACAGCCAGCATCCCATCCCGCCCACTTGCTAGGAGCGCTGCACTTTGTTAACATCCCATGGAAACCAAGGCTCTCTTTGGGACTCGGTAGGCTGGGCTATTTTTCTCAGCTTCAATTGTTTTTATATGGTTACCTCAGGTCTCCTTCTGTTTGGGATATTTTCATATTTTTTATTAAAAAAGAAACCCAGAACATCTTGATTTTGAAAAGGCACATTCACCCACATTAGGTGCCAAGAGCATACACGAGGTTGCTTCACTATTTTGTGTGTCAACAGCCAACATTCCCCATATGTGCAGAGAAAGCTGAGAACAGAAAAGGAGGGAAAGGCTCAGTCCTTGCTCTCCCTGCCCTTCAACATCTCCTGGTCCTCTCCTCTGACCTTTCTGACGTTCACTTCTGTGGCTTTGAAGGGAGGGGACTCAGGTTGTAAATGTTAGATGTGCCAATTCTGGAAGGAGGAAGGCATTTCAAGATGCCTTGGGGAGGAGGTGAAGTGAATGGGGGATGGGAGTTTGTCTGTGAGGGGTGGCTGGTACTCGGCAGGTGAGTGAGGCCAGCGTGGATCCCTCCGTGGCCTCCCACGGCTATCCCAGAAGGCAAGAGTGGCCACAAACAGCCCCTGGGTGCCGTCACGGAGCCATGTGGGTCCCATCTCACAGGAGGGGGACAGTCTGACAAGTTCTAAATCAACGCTGGAAGGTACAGACTTTGCGGCCATTGAACAGTTTTACTACGTTAAATTGTTTTTAACAATTTAAATGCAGAAGATGCTGCACACAGTCCACCTCATGGCATGGACTCAACTTTGGGAACCGTCTTTGCATTCTTACTTGTCTGCATTCCCCATCCAGTCACCACACATGATTACTCTTGCCTGACTTGTCCCCTCCACCCTCCCTTCCCATCCCCATGGCTCTTGCTGGGGCCAGGTGCTTAAGGAGGAAGGGCCAGCCTGGAGGAGGCGGCTGGAGCTGAGTCCTGCGTGACTGCTGGTCCAGAGCTGCGCTCAGCAGTCCCTTCAGCCCCTCAGCTGCACCTTGCCCAGCTCAGACACAGAGTCACCAGAAAACTTGCGGAATCCTCAGGCCTGGCAACACACTCAGTGACTGAGAATTAAAGATGACCTACCCCTCCTTTCACAGACAGGGAGGCTGAGGCTCAGAGATATCAGGTGACTTGCCTGAAGTCATTTAGCCAACTAGCAGCAGAGCCCGAGGCGACGCCCAGCTTTTCGGATTCCCCGCAAGCTCCCCCAGCCCTACCCAGGCCGTGCTCCACACCAGGGCAGAGAAGTTGCCTGGACAGTAGGTTTGGTTTTATAGCTGAATCACACAGACGCAGCTGAGCACATAGGGTGTCACTGAGTGTGTTCCCAGGCCTGTGGACACACCCCAAGTTTCCCAGAGACCCTGCTTCTGACCTGGGCATGCGCGCATATGGAGAGGCAGAGGAGGGCATTTGGCAGACAGTTCTGGATGAGCAGCCATGCACTTTTGTACCAGGGCTGGCTCCTACAGAACCAACTGTTAACTATTCAGGAATCTTGTGAGTCACTTAACCGTTGAGAGCTTAAAAATGGTCCTGGCGGGAGTGTTTACACCCAGAAGTTGGTAAGTGCTACAAATCAGTGTTTCTTTTTCCCCGCCCCAAAGAGTTGATTTACCAGCTCACCACTGATTCAGACGTAGATCCCAGTTTAGGGCAAGGAAGATTTCCAGGCAAGATTTTCCCTGACAGCTAAAACATGAAAGGTGATCCTGTCATGTGTAAAGAAGATCATCAAAAATGAAAAAAAATACTGCCTGTCATATGGGAGGTAAGTGTCACTGAGGCATTTTGCACCCGACTGAGAGGAGCCCCAGGGAATAGCACAGCTGGCCAACCTGATTAAGGGCAGTGAGGCCTCGATGGGACCCTGGCGACCACCTTGGAACAGCTTCTCCAGTGTCCTCCACGAGCCAGTGGGCTGGGTGTGCCACTCTGTAGTGGGGCAGCGGCTGCTGTAAAGGGCAGGCCGAGTGGGTCACCCACCCCCTCCCTGTGTCCATCTGCAAATCCTATCAATCCATTGCCAGTGTACATCTGAATGTGCCCTCTCCTCCTTACAGCGCCACTTCCCACGGGCAGGTACCATCACTTCTTTCCCCAAATACCCCCTTCCCCAGACTCTTGTCACCTCTGCTCTACTCTCCACATAGCAGCAAAAGTGATGGTCTTGGAAGAAGAAGAGGAGGAGGAGAAGAGGTACGGGGGAGGAAGGGAGGAGATTGTATTATATCACCCCTCCAGCTCCTTTTGCTCTAAGCTCCTCTGTGCTCACTACTCCTGCCACACTGATCTGCTTTCAGTCCCTTGATCACTGGCCAGACTCTTTGCTGCTTCTGGAACTTTGCACATCGTCTTCCTGCTGCCAGGAATGCTGTTTCCGGCTCTCCCCATGGCTTGCTCATGACCTGTAGGTCTCAGCTTGAGTGTGCCTTTCTCAGGGGGGCAGCTCCCACTCACCTGATGGAGGCCCTGGAGGGCTAGCAAGCAGCCTTCACAGAGAACCAGTTATAACAGAGCACTTTGGGGTTTCTGGGTGAAAAGAGCCATATAGGTTCAAAACGTCCCTGTTCTACATGCCGTGGTGGTACACCTCACGATACTGCTTGAAAGTTCTTTTTTGGTGACCAGCGCATTCCGTGTGCATTCGGGCAAAGGCTGTCAGGGAGCAAGGGGGCCAGTCAGGTGATGGACATGTGGGAGCTGGGCTGGGGGCAGCACACATTCAAAGCGGTTCCAGGCTCCTCCTAAAGCTTTGACAGGCCTCTGGTTTGTTATTGGAACTAGCACCAACGATTCACTTTAAATAGATCCTAAGCAAACCTCACAATTTGTTTTTCTTGAAATGGTCCTGAGAAGTGCTTTCCAAGAAACAAGGGAAAAAAAGGAATTCATGGTGGTAACTTTGAGGGTCCGAGGGGGAGTCAGTGGTTCATCTCCAAAGGCGAAGCCCTTTCTTGGTGCCCAGCATGTGCAACGGACAGTGAAGAAACAGGTGGGCGTGAGGCAAAGAGGTGTGCTCTGCGGCCGCCCACAGGGCCTTCCGGGAGAGCTTACAGGGAGCCCGGGGGGGGTTCCCGGGGGAGGGGGCTGTGTTAGTTTTCTAGGGCCGCTGTGACACATTACCACAACTGGACAGCTTGAAATAACATATCGTCTCACATTTCTGGAGGCTATCAATCTAAAATCAAGGTGTCACAGGGCCCCGCTCCTTCCATCAGCTCTATGGGAAGAATCCTTCCTTGCCTCTTCTGGCTTCTGGTGGTGGCTAGAAATCCTTGGCATTCCTTGGCTTGCAACTGCGTCACTCCGATCTCTGCCTCTATTGTCACATGCCTTGTTCCCTCTGTCTTTGTGACCAAATCTTGCTGTCCTCATAAGGACCCCAGTCATTGGGTTAGGGCCTGCCTTAGTCCAGTAGGACCTCATCTGCCAAGACTCAAATAGGGTCCCATGCACAGGTACTAGGATAAAGACTTCAACATAACTTTTTTGGGGATAATTCAACCCGCGAAAGGAGGGATCTCCTTGCCCCTTGCAGATTTCACAAATGTGCTGAGCCGATGAGAAAACACCACCTCCAGTTTGAGTATGATGTGATTTCAAAGTCTGGGATGAGTAATTAACAAAAACATTTTGAGCTTTGAAGTAAGAGTCCTTCCTCCAGAAGCTCCCAGATACATGTTGCATAGGGCACTGTGGCAGCTGAGTAAATGGGCCCTGAGGTTGTCCCCATCCTAACCCCTGGAACCTGTGATATGTTACTTTACATGGTCACAGGGACTTGGCAGATGTGATTGAGCTAAGAATCTTGAAATGAGGAGATTATTCTAAATTATGAGTGGGCTCGGTGTCATCACAAGGGTCCTTATAAGAGGTAGTAAAGAAGGCCAGAGAAGGAGATGTGACTACAGGAGCAGAGGCTGGAGAGAGATGGATTTGAGGATGCTATGCTGCCAGCTTGGAAGATGGAGGAAGGGGCAAAGAGCAAAAAATGTGGGCAGCCTTTAGAAGCTGAAAAATGCAAGGAGATGGACTCTCCCCTCAGAGCCTCAGAAGGAACCAGCCCTGCTGACACCTTAGTCTTATCCCGGTGAGACTAATGTTCACTTCTAATGAATAAATTTATCTTGTTTTAGGCCGCTAAGGTTGTGGTAATTTGTCACAGCAGCAGTAGGAAACTGATATAGTCACAGAACCATCTGTCTATTGTTTCTATTGAGTTAACATCTAGAATGGTATGTTGCATGTGGAAGACACTTAATAAGTATGTGTTGGTTGGATAAATTGAGAGCATATTACATCCTTTGCGGTATGCCAGACCCTTTGGATATGTCACTGTCCTCATATCTAGGAGTCTCAGAGGAGAGATGGATATTAAATAATTTTACAGATTAAGCACACATAGATGACATGGTGAGTGCTATGACAGGAAACTCCAGGGAATGAGGAGGAGGAGAGCATGGGGATCTAACCTGGATTCTGGGGCCAGGCAAAGCTGTCTGCAGACACACAGTTGAAATGAGGACTGGACGTATCTTCTCTTGGTTCCAGTTTCAAAGACAGTAACTCTGTGCAAGGAGGTGACCTGATTTCAGCTCTCCCAGCTAGTTTCCACCATTTCTTTAATGGCCTGGGGTCGTCATTTGTTCATGGGAAAGACGTGGTGCTGGCTAAGCCTGGCTGCGAGCTTGAGTGGAGATACATTCTCATCTTCGTTCTGCTGTTAATGCAGCAAGCACCCCTCCATAAATCTCCTGCCCTCCCTGCAGTCCATTTGCTCTCCAAATGCTGAGCGATGACCTCCGCGGCACTCGGGGAATGAAGTGAGGTTGACTGGGACCGGAGGAAGGAGCACAGCCGCCTGTCTCCGCAGCCTTCAAGGACACTTGGCCGTGCCTTGTGCTGGCTCAGGGCTGCTGAGCTTTCTGAAGCGGGTCTGAAGCCAGGGGTCGATAAACGTTTGTTAGGCGCCTCTGTGTTAGGGATGGGAACTGGGGAGACACTCCGAATGCCCTGAACCCAAGCAGGTGCTGACACTTGGGACGGGCATTGCAAACACTCGGGGTACTAAACACGGGGTATTGTCACAGAAGTTATGACAGAAGCGAGGCTCAGCCAGCTCCACTGAGGAGTCCAAGGCAGCATGGAAGGAAGGATCTGGAAGGATATCAGAGTTTGGTAAGTGAAGCTGGGGAGGTGCCATCTGGGCAGGGGTGGTTGGGCAAAGGCTCCCCACACTCCAGGGCTTCCCACACTTTGCATGGCTGGGGACTCAGCTTCCCGTCACCTCCCTTTCCTCCTCACCCAGCCAGGGCAGCAGCCATCATTTCTTGAGCCCTTTCTTTGTGCCCGGCACTGTGTTAGAAGCTGGATACACCCCATCTGCATTCCACAATGGCACCGTCATGACCCTGTCCTCACCCCATCTTGCCAGTTGAGTCTCAGAGGTGCGAGAACCCAATCTCAAAGGGCTGCTAAGATCTGAGCTCAGCCTACTTATATGCAAAGCCTGGACTCTTACCACTGTCACCATGGTGGATTTGGGGAAAGATGTAGGCTGCGGTCCCTCCCCCACCTGGCCCCTAACAAGCGCATACCTAACACCCCCTGGCTTAGAAGGAAGCCATCACTGGTGTGTTCAGAACTGTCCCTGGGTGCAATTGTGTGGCCTGGGGTCACAGGACAAGGACTGTGCGTCGCATTGGCCCACTGTTTAGGGGGCACCCCGGAAAGCTTCTGAGGTTCTGCCAGGCCTGCTGACCACAGGGAGCTCTCCCTCCTCTACTGCTGCAGAGGACGTTTGCCACGGGGCCAGGCACATGCTCTCTGGATGTGCTCACCGAAGCCTCCTTTGGGAGGAAAGCCTTTTGAGCATGGCAGCGGGAGCCTGGGGAGTGGGGGGGCAGGGCCGGTTGCCAGAATATTCTGCAGGCTGCCACTTGCTACCCGCCAACCAGAATCCCTGCACTCCCCCTCTCCTGCCCCTGCATGCCTGCCCTCCCAGCCCTGCCTTATCAAGTGGGATCTTGTAGGAACTGCTGGCACCTCAGCAACTTTGGGGAAAACACCCCAGCCAAACAAAAACTCCCCATAGAGGGCAGAGGCAGCCCCTGGCCATGGCCTCAGGACAGCACTTCTTGCTCAAGCATTGCAAGGGAGCCAGATGTCTTCCTCCTATACTCTGGGGTGAATCATTCCCCCAGGACACCCATTTGGAGGAGGACCTTGGCCCCATAGGGGACATGGCAGCTGAGAATTGAAGGGGTGGAGGTAGGATCAAGGAAAGGACTGTAGGGTGGACACCTGCCCCCAGCCTGGACTTCATCATCCCAAACAACGTTCCTCTGGAACCAGGCAGGAAGTTCCACCGAGGAAGCCGAAGGGATGGAGGCTGTGCTCAGGAAGAGCCAGAGTGTACGGGCCTCTCCCCACTCAGCCATGAAGGTGCGGCTGCCCGGAGCTTCCCTGGCCCTTGTTTAAGCTCCTTCGGGTCTCCAGGTTGACGCAGGCCCTCCATTTTTCCTCATGGCCCTTCCTCCTGGTCTAGACTAGCTTAGCTCAGGGTAGGACAGTGGCCAGCAGGATGAAGGCCTGAGATGGAGACAGAGCCCTCGGCTTCCCCAGCCGCCCCTGAGAGTTTGTGTTACTGCTTAGCTGCTGCATCAGGGGCTGTGGATCTGCCACTAGGATGTGCCAATGTGTGTTCACTTTCTGTTTTGTTTCATTCATGGTTGTCTGGGGCCTTGGGCATATTCTGTGTGTGTGCAGGTGTTGGTTGGGGATGGGACGGGAGGTAACGGGCAGGAGCAGACTGGCCCCAGAACTTCCTAGCACTTACCACACACTCTCTGACATCGGTTGTTTGTCCCTTCATCCCCTGTGAAGGGCCACGTGCTCTAGCACGAGAGGCAAATCTTATTCTCTTTGGATCCCCAGCTAATGAGACAGTGTAGGTATCAATCTGAATTGCTGACTGCATGGCAGATGGATTGAAATGAAGTCATTGAGCTAAACTGTGAACGGGGGCTCCATGCTACTTTGGATCCCCTTCTGTGACAGGAAGAACACGTTGGTAATTATAGCCAAGCTGGAGATCAACCAGGTCAAGGGGGCTTTGAGATCTACTAAGAGATCCTGGTCTACTGGATTAAGGTTATGTGTCTCAGGCAGCCACATTTTCCTCTAAAATATCAGTAGCAATAGCAAGAAGCTCTGTGTGCCAGCCACTGCACTGTCTTTGTGCACACACTATTTCTAATCCTTATCATCTGCATTTCTCAGGTGTGGAAGCTAACACTCAAGAGAGATTAGGTATCCTGCTTTAGGCTAAAAAGTGGCAGAGCCACTCCATTCAATTCATTTATCAACCAATGTTTATTGCACACCCACTACTCATCAAGCCACAAGCACCAAGCCAGAAGAGCAGTGAAAAATCAGACAAAGATGCCTGCTCTCACGGTGCTTCAATTCTGGTGGAGGGAAACCAAACAGTAAACAAAATGATTAACAAAATGTATGGTGTGTCAGAGGTTGGTGAGTACTAAGGAGAAAAATAAAATAGAGAAGGTGGAGAGGGGCTGGTGGGGAGAGGGAAGGGGCTGCTGCAATTTTGGACAGGGGCCAAGGAAGCTCTCACCTCACTGGGACATCTCCCACTGGAAGGAGGTGGGGGAAAGAGCATCCCAAGGCCCTGGGGCACAGGAGTACCTAGCATGCTCCAGAAACAGTCTCTAGAAACAGCAAGGCCAGATGAGACGACTTCAGGCTGAGGGTATGTATGCAGGGGGTGCAAGCAGGCCACAAAGGGCCCTGAGGACCTTCCTGTTACTCCGAGGGAAGTGGGGAGCCAGTGGAGGGTTTTGAGCAGAGAAGTGACAAGATCCAGCTTAGGTTTTAACAGCATCCTTCTGCTGGGCTGTGAACAGCCTGAGGGGACAAGAATGGAGGCAGGGAGACTGAACAGAAGGCTGTGAAAATAATACAGGAGAGGGGAATGGCAGCTCCGATCAGGACGATAGTGGGGTCAGGTTCTGGATATATTTTGAAAATAGAGTCAAGAGGATTTGCTGACAGTTTAGATGTGAGGTTAGAGAAAGAGTTGTCCAGAGCAACTGGGAAAATGGAGTGGTTGGGTGGGAGGATTGGGGGGATGGGAGGGTTGGGGGAAACCATAAATGGCAGAGAAAATCAGCTCTGTTCTGGACATGTTGCACTGGAGAAGGCTAATCAGACGTTTGTGTGGATGGTCGGATCTCCGAGACTGGAGATAACTCTGGGATCATCAGTGTAAGTGTAGCATTTAAAATCATAACACTGCATGAGGTCATTACTGGGCGGGGGTAGGGAGAGAGAAAAGAAGAAATCTGAAGACTGAGGGTAGGAGGGGCAGGAGGGCGAGGGAGGGGCTGTTTCCAGAGGAAGGAGGCATCAGCGGGGTCCAGGGCTGCCAGGAGGTCCCTTATGTAAAATGGGGACTGAGAGGCAGCCCAGCTTGGGGCAGCCCAAAGCTCCTGGAGCGCCGCTCCCGCAGTATTTGCCTGACGACAGGCTGAGAACCTTAACAGAAAAAGACCCCGAGCCCCAAGCCACGGTGCAGCGCCTTAACGCTCGGCATCACTAAGCCACCCCAGTGCGACTCAAGCACCACCATGCTCCCTTCAGGTTGTAGCCAGTGTGTTTCTGAAAACGGAATGGACAGGAATTATTCCAGAGTATATGCTATTGTAACTGCTCTAGAGGGCCATGCTTTTTAAAGGAAGACTACTGCAAACCACCCACCTTTTAAAGAAAATTGTCACCCTCTATTTTCTCTATTTTACAAATTAGGGTTTATAGATAATGAGTGGAATATACTTGTCCTGGGATTTGATCTGATCTATTAGAAAATCACTGCACCAAAATCACACTGAATGGTACTGATAATCATGCTGAATGGTATGGGGGGAGAAGTCCCAAAATAAACTGGCCTGAACAAGACGGGGGTCAGCAGAAGTGACCAACAGAGAGGAGGGGATCTGGACCAGCCTTGGCCAAGTGATCGTAGATAAATCACTGACCACAGTTTTCTCACCTATTAAATGGGAATAATTCTGATTCCTACTACGCTTACCCTACAGAGTAAGGACCAAATGAAGATGTTGTGAAAGCATCCTGTAAAGTGGAAAACCCACTTGAAAATGCTATTGAGGGCTTTGTTCAGTGGCTGGCACATAGTAGGGCACAATAATTGGACGCTGTTCTTGACTCTTACTGTGCATTTTAGATACACATACGAAGAGCAGGATAAATGTGAAACATGTTGGGGACCAAGGGAGGGGAGGGAGCACATGGGATGCTGGCTCGCCCGCCACTGGAGTGCCTTGCTGCTGGCCCAACTCCAGTTGTGCAGAGAAGGGCTGTGCTTCACTGTGGACAATGTCCACAAACGTGAACTTCCCCCTTGCCTACCAGCACAGCTCTGATTAGGGTTTCTACTTCACTGCACCTTTCATCCAAGGATGCTCAGGGAATTTCCACTAAGACACAGAGCGCATCCAGCATCAACACTACCCTCATCATTAGCATCATTTTGGCCATTGGGGCAGTTGGCAAGGCGATGGGTTGGCACCACCAATGGACAGAATCCTTTATCTTCTTAGTGATTATTTTGTAATGAACAATTCCAGAACTAAAAGTATCAGCCCCTGAGGAGCTCACTTCATCAGATCTGCCTAGACTGCCACCTCTTCATCACTTTCCAGCCTGTGTACGGGAGTGATGACTGTCTCAGAAGGAAATGCAGATGAAGTTCCTGGATATTCCCAAGCTTTGTCTGAGTGTTCATGCTCTCTTTGCTTGGATATCGTCCCTCCTTTCTCCCTGTCCTTTATGGCCTCTGCAGTTGTGGGTTTTTCCTTTTCTGCTCAGCTTTGGACCACTCATTTGCTTTTGGAGAGGTTTGTCCTCTTGTTACAATCAGAGATTGCGGCTTGTCCTTCTCAGCTACTTCCACAATAACAGAGTGTGGCTGGGCACATGGCTCTTAGTTAAGACTCCGTTTCCTACTACCCCATGCAGCATGGCAGGGTCATGTGACTAACTTCTGTAAATAGACTTTATGCTTTCCAGCAGTGTGTGCGATTTCTGGGCCCTTAAGGGGAGGGGCTTGTGCTTGTTATTCTACTTCTCTGTTCCTTCCTACTGCTGGAATGTGGATCTAGTGGTGAACCCTCTTGGACTAAATGGATGAGGGCCACATACTCGAGATGACAGAGCAACAAGATGGAAGGCACCCAGGTCTTGACCTAAGAGCTCTGGACCACTTACTGTTAATACGTGAGAGAAGAATAAAGTTCTGCCTGATCTAAGCCCTATTATTTTGAGGTTCTGCTGGAGTGATGAACCTACATTCTAATACATTCTTTAGGCTCTTTGACTGACTTGGCGGATTCTGGGTTACACGAAGACAGAGAACATAGTTTTCTCACCATTGGGTCATTAAGGCTGGCGCAGAGAGCGTGATTTGTTGGAAGTATACCTGAGTTTCTGTGTTTCTCTGGCATCCTGACCTCTGCTTTCCAAAGAGGAGGCAGCTTCTGATCCGTCGCTCACTTGGACTGCTGTGGCCTCTGTCATGGGCCAACTATGGAATGTCCTCAGGAAACAAAAAGTCGGAGGAAGAGAGTCCCTGTCCAGTGGAAGGACTCTTGGGGAGTGTGAGCCTCAAATCAGGCTAGGAGATGTAATCTTCCTATTTGTTGAGTAAACAGAAAGTTATTTAAAGGATTCACAGGATTTCCCAGCTCCACGGAGAGGAAGTCTTCATGCACATATGAAGCCCATTTGATAGTCGGAGTCCAAAAGAGGCATCAGGTAGGTCTGGAGCTGTGAGGATGGATAAAAGAACCCACTGGGGCCTTGTGGACGTTTCAGAGTCTATGACTCTCCCAGGGAACAATGGTCCAGGGCTCTGGCCATCTTGGCCTACAGTTCCTTTTGGTCCCTGAATGGCAGTGCCCCCGCCTTGAGCCTTTACTCCTGATAGGGGCAGCCAATGAACACCTTTCCAGACTTTCTGGAACCTTTCTACAGATTAGTGCAGTCTGTGCTGATATTCCTATAACTTCTCATCCCAGGGCCATGTCACACTGTTCCCTCTGCATGTATCCTGACTCCCCTCATCCCACACTTCATCCGTCAGGTTCCAGCTTCCATGTTACTTCCTTGCATTATCTGACCTTCCATGCCTGGAATGGGTGTCCCTCCAAAATATTCCCAAGTGCTTTGGCCATTTTATTTTCTCTATTGGTCACTGAGCTCCAAAGGACAGGCCTAAGTCCTGGTCACTGGCCTTGGTCCCTGGCCCCTGGAGGAAGAGGAGGACATGGTCTTCCTTGTTGCTTGGCCAAGCTGTTGAACTGGCACCTTCAGTGAGGCTCCTTACTCTTATTCTTAGCGAAAAATACTTTCAGATGGCGGATTATTTCTTTGTTTGCTGATTCACCCTCTAATCCAGTCCTCTAATCTCCCTGCTGATCTTGGCACCAAATCGCAGCTCCTTGCCCTAAATCCATCCCCTCATGGCTGCCACAGTGACCCAGAATCCTCGTGTTGGCAAATCCTACCCCCTAGCACCCTGCCACTGTGGTGCAATTCCTGGTGCAGGCTGCCAACTCCTCGGTACATGTTGCTTCTATCTGAGGAATACAGCAGGGAACATACCATGAGGATGAGAGGAAGGCCAGATCATGGTGTTCCAAACAGATCTCAATTTCTGGGTGCACAGACAGATGACGGGTGGTTATTTCTAATTAAACTTTTCATTTTGAGATGATTGTAGGTTCACATCTAGATGTAAGGAATAATATGGAGAGATCTGTGTACCTCTTTCTTACCCAGTTCTCCCAGTGGTAACCTCTCCAAAACTGTGGTACAATATATCACAATCAGGAAATTGACATTGATACAGTCAAGATACAGGGATCATTTCCATTACTATAAAGGTCTCTTATGTATAGCCACACCCCATTCTTAACTTCTGACAACTGTTAACCTGCTCTCCAGTTCTATGATTTTGTCATTTCAAGAACTTTGTATAAATGGAATCATACAGCATGTAACCTTGACTTCTTTTCACTTAACATAATTATCTGAAGATGTCTCCCGGTTGCTCCACGTATCAACAGTTTATTCTGTTTTATTGCTGAGTAGTGTTCCATAACACAGATGTACCACAGTTTGTTTAACTGTTTGCCTGCTGAAGAACATCTGGGTTATTTCCAGTTTTGTATTATTACAAATAAAGCTTCTATAAACCTTCATGTACAGGTTTTGGTGTGAACATTAGTTTTCATTTCTTTGGGATAAATTCCCAGGAGTACTTTGCTGGGTCAAATGATAATTGGCATGTTTAGTTTTATAAGACACTTGTCAAACTGTTTTCCAGGATGACTGCCATTTTACATTCCCATCAGCAGTGTATGAGTGGTCCAATTTCTCTGCATCCTTACCAGCATTTGGTGTTGTCGCTATTTGTTATTTTAGCCCTTCTGATAGATGTGATATCTCATTATTGTTTAATTTGGATTTTCTTAGGGGCTAGTGATTTTTAAAATCTTTTCACATCTGTCTGTCCTCTTCCTTTAAATTTTGTCATGTCTTTTGTCCATTTTCTAACTGGATTGTTTTTTTATTTTTCTGTTGAGTTTTGAGAGTTCTTTATATATATTCTATATATTCTAGATACTAGTCCTTTACTGATAGATGTTTTGCAAATATTCTCTCCCAATTTATAACCTATATTTTCATCCTTGTAACAGGATCTTTCACAGTTCAAAAGTTTTTAATTTAATAAAGTCCAGTTTATCTATTTTTCCTTTTATGGATGGTGTTTTGATATGAGGTCTAAGAACTCTTTGCCTTTCCCCAGATCTCAATTATTTTCTCCTTTTATTTCCCCTATGCATTTTATAGTTTTATGTTTTACATATAAATCCATAATCCATTTTGAATTTTTGTTTAAGTTGTGAAACTTTAAACTGGAGTTCCTTTTTTTTTTGCCTATGGATTTCAATTGCTCAGCACTATTTGTTGAAAAAACTGTCTTTCTTCCAAAGAATTGCTTTTGCAACTTTATCTAAAATCAGTTGGACACATTTGTGTGGATTTACTTCTGGATTCTCTATTCTGCTCCATTGGTCTATGTACCTATCTCTTTGCTAATACTACACAGCTATGATTATTGTAGCTGTAAAATAAATTTTGAAACTGGGTAGACTGCTTACTCCCATTTCATCCTTATTTTTAAAATTGTTTTAGCTATTCTAGTTACTTTGCTATTCCATATGAGATTTATAATAATCTTGTCTATGTCAAAAGAAATATGGCTGAGATTTTGATAGGAACTGTGTTAGTCAGCATTTTAAACATGTAACTACTGTACATGTTTGTTAGATTTACACCTGAGTATTTCATTTTTTTCAAGTGATTGTAAATGATACTACATTTAAAATTTTGGTGTCCAGTTGTTCATTGCTATATATGAAAATACAATTAGGTTTGTATGTTTATCTTTTTTCCTGCAACCTTGTTGGACTCATTTATTAGTTCTTATTTTTTGTTTGTTTGTTTTTTATTCTTGGGGATTGACTATGTATATAATTATGTCATCTGTAAATAGACAAAGTTTTATTTCTTCCTTCCCAAACTGTGTTCTTTCATTTCCTGCTGTATGGAACTTCGGTACAGTGTTTTGAATAAGAGTGCTGAGAGTGGATATTCTTGCCTTTTCTTAATCTTAAGGGGAAAGTATTCAATCTTTCACCATTAAAAAAATATTAGCTGTAGGGTTTTATAGATGCTTTTTAGTAAGTTGAAGAAGTCCCTCTCAACTCCTATTTTCTGAGAGTTTTTCTGCTGAATGGGTGTTGAATTTTGTCAAATTTTGAGGGGAGGGCAATAAATATTTTGTTACTCCAAACTCCTTAGCGAAATCATGCCCGTCAGTGGGCATGTTATTTATTGAGCACCCACTGCAGGTTCAGTGCTGTGCTGGTCCCTATGAAACATACAGGAGCTTGAAACTTGACCCTTGTCCTCGAGCACTAAGTGGACATGATTTCTATTACACAATTTAGCATATACTGTAAATCTGCAGAAGATCCACAGTAGAAGAGGCCAGAAATGACATGTCCAGAGTTGGCATTTAGACTGGTCATTGGGAATGGGTAGAACCTGATACACCAGAGAGTAAGAGAGGAAGTTAGAGACATCTAGAAACTCTGTTTTTCAACAAGGATGATAGTAAGTCAATAATTAGCAGGATACAGCTACCTTTTGATTTATGGAGATAGATTAGCTCTGACAAATGCTTAATCCTGGGCTTCCTCTCTTTCCTCATCCAGCTGAGCATTTGGGCTCTCTTTCCTGCCATCAGTCAGCATGTTCAGGGAATGCAAACTAATATTACTATTAGCTAAAGAAAAACATAATTAAGGAAGGCAATCTGTTGTCCCTAAATTGTATCATCTATTCCAAACTAAATATGAATGATACTTGTATTGTCTTTTGCTTGTAGATATCCACACCACTTCTCCCCATCTTAATGAACAGAATTGGCTATGTGACCATCATATACACATCATATTTAGTAAGCTGTCCCTCTAACAAGTTAACTAAACTCTTGGGAGGCAAGAGTAATGCCTCAGAGATCACAGACCCCATGAGAGCTGATTCAATGGACCCATCCATATTTTTATGTGTTTAACATAAAGCAATGATGTAATAGTGCTCTCATCTACAAAATTAAAAGTCCTGGCACATTATCACAGGTCGTGCTTTGGGGTGTCTTTCTAGAGAGTTGATGGATTTGCATGGATCTGGCCCTTCTCCCTCACTTTGTCCTGCTGGGGACCAATGGCTCATCCTTGAGGCAGATGGCCAGGGTTAAGGGTGGAATATGAGGCCAGGAGGCAGAGTGAAATTAATTGTTCCCTGCACAGGGGGATTGAACCTGTGACCTTTACCTCATTAGCACAGCACTCCAACACAGCAATTCCCAACCTCAATTTGGTATCACCCCAGGGTGTTTCTACTTATCTCAAGAGGAGTTGTGGAATTCCCCAAACAAAATTAATTTTAATTCACTTTAATTTAAGCATTTAATATGGGCTATGCAGTAAGTACTTTGCAGAAGTGGAAGAGAATGGCTGATGTTAAACAGTTAAGCAACTATGGCTATGATGCATTTTTACCCAAACACCCAGAAACACCCTCTCTAAACCCACTGAGCCAGTCTGGGGAGGAAGGAGGCTGTATGTAAATAGCAGGCATGGAATTTTAAATTATGGGGGACAACAGCCTGATCTTACCAAACATCTGCATTTCATAGGGGCCCTTTCATGCGGTCAGCTGGGTGCCTTCTAACTGCCTGAGCCTGATGGCCATAGTTCAGCAAGGTCCAGCCAGGTCCTCCCTTTTTCTTCCTAGGGACTGTGATGCTTTGCACAGTCTCAGGAATTTGATGCAGGAACAAAAGCCTAAGATAATAAATTAGCCTTTGTTATTGGGGCTTTTCCCTGGGTCAATACGCAAGATTTATCCCCTATGCCAGCCTGGAGAGTGTGTGTTTCAAAGGGTTCCAGTGCACTCTGGCCTCTGGCTCATTTTGGAGCCAAGTCGGGTCTCAGCATGCCCTTTGCAGGGCAGTTGGGTAACCTAAGTGTAATGCAGGGGGAAGGAAGAGTAGATATGTTATTTAATAAACATCTTTAAAACACTGATAACAGGTATATGCATTTATTAAAGAATAGTAAGTAGTTTCTTATACTGGAAGTGTACCTTATAATTTAAAAAGGACTTTCACATATATTATCTCATTTATTCTTTATAAATCTGTCAAGAATTACTATCTTCATTTTACTGATGAGTCAGCAGACTCAAAAAAATTGAGTGACTTGCCCAAGGTCACACAGCTAGTAAATTGCAGAATGCAGGACCAGTTCCATGTCTTCTCATTACTGTGCCTTTTCACAACAGTACACTGATCTCAGTTTATAATTAACATCCATTTACTTTTGGCAGGGAAGGGTCTAGTATCTCCATTTTACAGGAGAACAAATTAACACAAAGATGTAATTAAACTTTTTGGCTCCTGCCTCTGTTTCTGTGATGGCGTTGTATCCGTTTCTTGTTGAAATATTTTGCAGACTAATTCTGGCTCTGAGTCCAGAATCTCCCCTGTCGTTGTCAGTGCCATGATCGTCCTTGGGCTCCAACATGCCCTGTTTACCCTCTGGAGGCTTCCACTGGCTGCGTCAGGGTTGGGAGGAGGTCGAACATGAAGAGCCCCTCCTCATTTACATAAAACTTCTCTTGCAACTGCATGATCTCAAGCAGCTGCTGGCAAAACATTTTCCTTCTCAGTCATACAGGGGCATTTTGTTTCAGATCTTTTTTGCAATCAGATACTATGAAATTCTTCTAACAGCCTGAGCTTGGAGCATACTTTCCCAACTGGGCCCTTGGACATGTCCCCTTCCCCCCAAATAACTAACTCCCCCAAGGCCCATCTGGATATATGCCTACCCTGTACCACCCTACCTGGAAGAGAGCATGATCCCTTTTGAAAGCCTCCACATTCACTATCTAGACTTCTTTGGCACTTAAGTTTGTCTTGCCAGTGTGCCTCGGCCTGGGCAAGTTCACTATGGATTCAGTGAGACTGAGGAATGACAATGGAACGTTCTTGGGGTGAAAGGGTTAAACCCAACTTTATGCCCACGGTGGCAGGTCAGTCACTAGAATCATGTCCACTCAGAGCGAGTCTGTATGGAGCAAGCCGTTCTCTGCCTCTGGGCCCCTCTACTCCCGCAGCCGTCTCAGTCTCTCCTTGCTCTGCATGCCACCACTCCAGTCTCTGCCCTCCTGCAGCTGTGCAGCCCTGCAGCCCAGAGCACTGGGCAGAACTCTTTATACAGAGTCAACAGCAATGTACGGCCCACACGTGTGTAGTGAGCCAGCCAACCAGGGCCAGGTGAGAATCCTGGCCATAGGAACCTTCACTTTATCCACAAAGGTGTAGTAGAAAATGGTTGTATTTTTAGCTGCTCAGTACTACAGCCTCTTCCTAGGTTGAAGGAATTCACTGAGGAGCACTGAACAGCCAGAGCAAGAGTATGACCAAACTTGGCCAAGCCTGAGTGAGAGATGGCTCTACAGGATTCAAGTTCCACGAGAACAGAGAGTTTTGTCCTTTTGGTTCATGCCTGAATCCCCAGTTCTAGAACAGCTCCAATCTTCTAATAAATCATTTATTCAGTGAGTGAATGGACAATGCAAAGATGAGATTAGAATTGCGAGCAGTCCATGTGGTGGAGGCAGCCAGCAATCTCGGCTGTGTCCATGGATGGCATAGAGTCGTTTCTGTTCCCAGGCTCCTTTGGCTTATGCCCAGTTTACTAATCCTGGTCCTCTAGCCTTCCTAATGATTCCATTTCCTGCTTAAATTATCCAGAGTTGGTTTCTAAGGCATGCAGCCAAAAACACTGACAGTTGATTAACCATGTATATGTTTTATCTGCCTAACTTAGACTATAAAATTCTGAAGGCTATGGAAGGTGCCATATCTTGTTGCTTTCCTCATAACATCTAGAATGGTGCTTTGCAAATAATGGTTCTCAAAGTATGTTTGCTGATGGTGATAAGGATGGTCTAATATTTGTTTTAAAGGCCAGGCATCCAAGAGGTTTGGTGTTCTGAGGACCATCTTCAGGACACGCACACACACATATACACACCACACACACACACATTCTTAGTTGTGAGATATCGTTTGCAAGAGACCAGTGGGTAATGGAGTGGGCCCACTGAAACTGGAAGAAATTCAAGGCCATGGGCCAGCTACATCACGGAAACCCACATCCAGTCAAAAGTTCTCATTGGCAAATCAAACCCAAAAGCTGTCACCAAATTCTGCTCTCTGGCAGTCCCAATCCAACAATGATCTGAGAGAGAAAAGAAACAGAAACCCAAGTGAAGTCCACCAAGGTGTTTTTTCAGGCAACCAGCAGATTGCAGAGAGAGTCAGCATAGATACGGCAAGGGAAGGACACTCCCCTGGCAGGATTCCATCTTCAAATTAGGCACCACTTCAGAGGATCTCAGCCTTCTACCTTACGGGATTTATTTTTTAAAAGATTCAACATTTGTTCTTAATTATTCTTAATAAAACTCTTTCTTCATGTAGCACCATTCATTCATCCACTTAGTATTCACTCATTCAATGAAACCTTTGTTTTCTGTGCACTGAACCCTTTCTCTGGCCCCATTTGACAATAAGAACTTTGATGAGCAGGTAAACCATTCTCATCTGTGTATAAGAAAGATGAAGAAACCCAAGTAGTTAAAGATATCTCCCGGCTCATCAGTACCAGCACTTAGGCTCAGATACTCAAGCTCCTAATTCTCAGCAGTAGTCCCTGTGTCTTGCCAATGGTTATCAGCTCCCAGCAATTTCACTCTTGATTCGGTGAGACCGAAAAATGACAATGGAATGTTCTTGGAGTGAAAGGGTTTTTTACCCAGCTTGATTCTCATGGTGGCAGGTCAAGCACAAGAATCCCGTCCACTCAGAGCGAGACTGCATGCAGCAAGCCGGTTTCCACCTCTGGGCCTCTCCATCCCCGCAGCCGTCTCAGTCTCTGTCCTTGGCACTGCCCCCACCCCCCCCCCCCAGCCTCTGCTCTCCTGCAGCGGTGCAGCCCAGAGCACTAGGCGGAGCTCTTTATATAGAGTCAATAATAACACATTGCCCACATGTGTGCAGCGGGCGAGCTGACCAGGGCCAGGTGAGAATCCTGGCCATGGGAACTTTCTTTTCTCTACAGCCTGGATAAACAATTATTGGGAAATACTGAGTAGGAAAAATATATCTTCCTTAATATCTTATGGTGTTTTAGGGCAAGGCTAGTGGTAGTTTTGTAACTCTCAAATACTGTTTGGAAAATTTGTAGTGATTTTTCAGGATGAGTTACCTCATAGTGTTACCAATCAACCTAACGTTCTCAAAAGAAATCAGCTTTAGTTTGAGTTACATAATATGTCATTTAGCTGGATTTCCTCTGGGCAGGAGGGCAAAGTTGCCTTATCTAAGCATCATGACATGCAGGTAAGGTCCACGGCTCCCAAGCCGGAGGCTCTGGGACTAAACAAAAGGCAAGGGCTGGATAACTCAGGTAGTTCGGAGGAACTACCATTTGGAAACTTATTTCGTAGAAAAAGAGAAACTTGGGTTAAAGAAAGAGAAAGAGAGAGACAGAGAAAGAGAGAGGGAGAGAGTGAGAGAGAAGGGATCCCAAATGGGAAGAGTTTCCAGAGACGGTTCTTGGGACTTTGAAGGAACCACCAGTGTGGAGGATGGTTTTCCTAACTTGAATGATTACCAGAATCACCTGGGCTCTTTTTAAAACTACAGATTCCCTGCCCCCTTCCTTAAAGAGTTGATTCAGTGGGTCTGAGTCATGGCCCAGGAATCGGTATTTCTAGCAGAGCCCCAGGTGATTTGTATAATTGGGAAAGATTTGGGCCAACTCTGGGTTGGAGGATATTGCTTCTGAAAATGAAGAAGCAACTTGACAAGTTAGTCCAAGAGTGGGACCCTGGGTCAAAAAGACAAGAACAAAATCAACATGAAGCTTAAAAAAAAATGTGAATTGGCAAAAAGCAGCTGTATCCCGTATTTAATGATTTCCCATGACTTCCAGAAAACAGCTGAGTCTGCAGATCCCTGCTCACGTTCAGAATGAATGGAGTCTTGTGCTCCTTGGGAGTCCATCACAACACACGCATTATTACTGAGGTGCTCCAATGAGCCATTCCTTATGAACTCTCCTGTCACCCAAAGTCCCAGGTTGTGTTTTCCTTGGACGCTGTCCCTTCTCCCTCCTTGGAGACTGACAGGCTGCAAAGGCTGCTGCCTGTGCTCCCTCCGTCTTTCATTAAAGTCTCAGCTCCACAGACTTCCTCTGGATCTAATGGCTACACTTCCCCGTCATGGGGCCTCCTGAAGTCCTGGCTTTGGGACTCCCGTGGGAGGCAGGATGCCTGAGCTTGTCTGGGATGGCAGAAGCTTAATCTCTACCCCCATTGTGACCACACCCCCAGGCAGCTGATTTTGTTGTGTGTGTGTAGACCAGGGGCCTGTAAACAGTTCAAGGCTGGTGTCCTGCAAGGCCTTGACAGATCCCAGGTTTGGGGCTGACTGGTGTGCCCAAGAAGGGATCTGGCTGTGTTGCAAGCAGCCCAGCCCAGATAATCCCAGAGTAAACAATGAGATGGCTGAAATCCCTGACAGTGATAGAAAGCAGCTACTGTTGAGTCAGACCATCCTTTGCTGTCCTTTTCATGTACAGTATTATCATTTGTATCTCAAAGCAATCTTCTGAAGTAGTTACTATTATACCAGTTTTACAGATGAGGACAGAGACTCAGTGTAGTCAAGTAATTTAACAATGTCACACAGCTAGCTAGTAAATACATTTTTTAAGATCGAAATATAATGTACATAAAGCTGTAGTGTGTTGTTTAATGGATTATCACAAACGTGAACACAACTGTGCAACCATGACCCAAAGCAAGAGCTAGAATATTACGAGCATCAGAGAAATCCCTCCATGCCTTCTCCAGTAATCAGCTCTTCCTCAGTGGTAGCCATTTTTGTCATGAAAGACTAGATTGCTCATTTGTGAGTTTCATAAAAATGGATTTGTGCACTATGCATTCTTTTTATTTGGCTTTTCCCCCCACTTATTATTACTAAAGGTTGATCTAATGTTGATAAGGGGTATAAGTAGTTTTCTCATTTCCAATGCTGTAAAAATTTCCATAGTTTGAATCTGCCACAATCTATTTATAACATTTGTTTGCTGCTGGTCATTTGGGTAGACTTTTCATTTGAGCCTAATATAAATAATTCTGCTTGGAACATTCTTGTCTATGTCTTTTGGTGTATACAGAAATACATTTCTGGTATTATATACCAGGGAGTGGAATTACTGTGTTGTATGGTAATACATTCTATTTTAGTAGATACTGCTAAACAGTTTTGCCAAGTGGCTGGACCAGTTCATACTCTTAACAAGTAGGAGAATCCAAGGGGATCAATATCTTCACTAGCACTTGATATAGTTGGTCTTTTTAATTTTTCCATTCTGGTGAATGTATTTTAGTTTTCATTTCCCTGATGACTAATGAAATTGAACACTTTTTCAATGTGATTGATCTTTTGGATATCTATTGGCCCATTTGTCTATTGGATTGTCTGTCTTTCTTGGTGATATGTAGGAGTCCTTTATATTTTCTAGACATGAGTACTTCGTTAGTTATATGAATTGCAAATATCCTCTCTGTGGCTTCCCTTCTCACTCTTAATGTGTTTGTTTTTGATGAAAAGAAGGTCCAGATTTTAATGTAAGTCCAATTTATCACTGCCTTCCTTTTGGATTCTGCTTTATTGTTTCTGTTATATAGAAATACAATTGGTTCTTACACACTGACATTTTTTATTCAATGATCTTGCTTGATTTACTTATTAATTCTGATAGTTTTTCTACAAATTGTTTTGTATTTTGTATATATGCAATTATGTATTCTGTAAATACTGTCAGTTCTGTTTCTTTCTTTCTAATTCTTAAAATTTGATTTCTTTGTCTTGCTTTATTGCAAAGGCTAGGACTTCCAGTACAAAAATAAATAGAAGTGGAGACAGGAAGAATCCTTTTATTCCCAATACTGAGGGAAAGATATAAATATTTGAATATTAAGTATATCTACTAGAGGCAATATTGTATATATTCCATCATATTAAGGTATTTCCCTTCTCTTCCTAGTTTCCTAAGACTGTTCCTTTTATTATCATTATGGGTTTAATTTTATCAAATGCTTTTTCTAAATCTATTGGGTTGATCAATGATTCTTTATTCTGTTACTGTAGTAAATTTTATTGATTGATTTTTAACACTGAGACAGTATTGCATCCCTGAAATAAAACCCATCTTGGTTGTGAAGTATTGTCCTTTATATATATTGTTGGATTCATTTGATAATGTTTTATTCAGGATTAGCATCCATGTTTAGAAGAAAGAAATGGCCTATAATTTTTTTATGTTATCAGCTTTTGATATTAAGATAATATAGATCTCAAAAATGAGTTTAAATGTCACTTGTTTTCTATTATTTGGAAGAGTTTGTATGAGATTAATGTTATTTCATCCTTAAGTATTTGGAAGAATTCACTGGTGAAGCCATCTGGTCCTGGAGTTTTCTTTGTGGAAAGATTTTTTCATTATAGATTTCACTTATTTAATAGATATAAGGCTATGAATTGGTTCAGAACAGCCTCTTATCTTATTTAATAGCTGTAGGCTAAATTGTTATGTCTTCTTTTTCATTCCTGATATTAATTATCTGTGTCTCATCCTTTTAAAAAAATCAGTCTTGTCAGGAGCTTATCAATTTTATTAGTCTCTTTGAAAGATAATTTTTGGCTTTGTTGGTTTTCTTCATTGTGTTATTGTTCTCTACTTCATTAATTCCTGTTATTTATCATTCTTTCCTGTATTATCTTAGGGTTTAATTTGCTGTTCTTTTACTAAAAATCTTAAGATGGAAACTTAGTTCATTGTTTCTTTATCCTTTCTTCTTTTCTAATGATGCATTTTAAGGCTATAAATTTCTCTTAAGCATGCTTTGACTGCATCCTGTACGTTTTGATATGTTTCAGTTTTATTATCTTTTCATTAAAATATTTTCTCATTTCTATTTTGATTTCTACATTGACTCATGGGTTGTTTAGAAAAATGTACTGCTTTATTTTATATCACATTAATACAATCAAGGACTGAGCCTTTGAAAATGATTCAGGTTTTCTACAGGTTGATCTTTTTCTGGATCCCTGACACTCTGTCGGGAGCTCACCTGAGAGCCTGAGGTATTTACCCAGGTTCCTCCTCCGTGCTGAAGCTTGAGATTCTTTTTTGTTACCCCTGGAGTCTCTGGTCAGCTTCTCAGCTTCTCAGCTGCTGCTTAAGAATCAACAAGTGCCAAGGAGGAGAGTGGCTGAGACTCATTGCTCTGCTCATCCCTTGTTTCTGGGATCTTAGCTCCTTAGTTTATCACTGCATGGGTAGTTTTTTGATGCCTTCAACCAGATTAAAAAAATATATATTGTCCACATTATTTGGTTTCCTGGCAGGAAGGTAGTCTGAGATCAGCCTGTTTGCTGTTGCCACCAAGGAAGATGCCCTGGAGCCAGGATTTAGGCACAGATCTGGGCATGCCCAGACCCCAGAGGCAAAGCTGCTTTGTGTCAGGTGGGGCCTTTGGGGGTTGGGGGTGAGGTGGGGACCAAATGTGGAGTAAAAAAGGGATGTGAAGTCCTCCCTGCTGCCCAGCTCTGTGTCTTCCTCAATATTCTTGATCTAGTCCTTTAGATTCAGCATTGCCATTTATCTGAGTTCAGTTTTAAAATGTGCTAAACACAAATTTTCTTATTTCTTTATAAAACTAATCTTTGTGGGTCACTTACTTTCTGATAGTTGTTCACAGGACCTCTGGGATCCTGGCTACCTCTTCCCCAAGTTCATCTTTCCCTGGTCTGAAACCAGTAGGTGGGGAAACTGAAGCAGACTCAAACTGTCCTGCAATCCTTTGTCACTCTCCGTTGGCTTGGCGGCCCCTGAGGGGAATTCTCTGCAGGGCTTCACAAGCAGCTGCTCTTAAGGCTCTCCCACAGTGGTTTATTTTCTGCCAATGTGAATGCCATGACTGGCCATATCTCCCTTTTTCTTTTGGCTGCCAGGAACCCCAGTATGTAGAACTAATTTATGGTTCAACTCTAACAACTACATCAGTGAGTGGAGACTAAACGTGACTGCTCCTCTCTGGTTGGACTTCTCATTCTGTTTTCCCTAGCTCTGAATATATATATATATGTACACACACACACACACACACACACACACTTTACCATGTTATTGTTTTCTCTCTGTGTACCTATATGAAATTTGAGTTACTTCAAGTCTATCAATCTGTGTGTAACCACTTGGAGTTTTTATTTGTGTTTAAAAATGTTCAACAATGGAGACATTTGAAAGACAATAGAATGGATACTGGAGAAACATAGACAGGAGCAGTACTGCAATTTCTAGAATTCACTGTGAAACTGGATTTTTATGAATCTTTACCATACATATCTGTTGTTAAGAGTTTTTGTAATTATATATCTATTGCTTTATACAAAATACACTTTTCAAAAGTAGAATTAATAAACAGTGTACTTTGATTAACCAGGAGCAAAGGTAGATGGACAAATCTGGGCAGTGTTGTCCATTGAGCATGAAAATATGAAATCAAATTTACAACGTCATGGACACATTAAACAAGTTAAGCATCAAAAACAGAAACTATAATGTTGTTACTCATTATTGGAATAAACCAATATGTAAATGTGTTTTTCCATTTTTCCAAAAAAATACATTAATGTAATAGATTAATGTATTAAAGAGATTTTAGATTAGAAGTACTCACCCATTACATCTTTTTTTTTTAGTAGAAAGGATACCGGGCCCACTACATCTTTTGTACTGTAATACTTATTGTATTTAACTTTTTTTTCTGATGGGCATGACCATCTATAGAAAGATGCTTTTCTTTTCTATTATTATTGTAGTCGCATTTATGATTGTTACTAAAAATAATGTTGCCATATAACAGCAGAGGTGGTAAAATATCCTCTCTGGGGGTCAATCCATGAGCCATACTGCTAGGCATGGGTAAGTGCTGAAGAAATGTCTGCTAACCTGAGTTCTGGCTGGAGGTTCTCTGACCGCATTCTGCTTTCTTGGGGATAAGCTGGTCTTTGCACACCTTTCCTCAGGCTGATGCTTTTACATTTGGTTGGCACTGGCCTTTGTTATTGAGTTCTGGGCTTCTCTTTGAGTCCCCCACAGGGCCAGGCCTGGAGGACAGCTCTGTGTGAGCAACTTTCTGTTTGTGATTCCCTGCCAAGGAGCGCAGTCAGCTGCCTGGGTTGCATTCTCGGCCCAGCTCATCTTACTGCGTGGTCGTAAAACAGGCCACTTCACCTCTCAGTATCTCTCTGTAAAACCCAGATAATAGTACTTCCCAAATAAAGGAAGGGTTTTCTTCAAGCCCCTGGAGGGCCCTCAGATGGAGCGCACTACGGCAATGCCCAGGGCTGCCTGGGGACGGGCACAACCATCATGTGACTAGGTAATGTGAGATGTGGCTCATTCTGTTTTGTCTGGAATGAATGTGAGCTGGTCACAAAGCACTGGGAACTCTCGGTCACATCAAAACCTCATGGTAAGCTTGGATTGCCTTACACCCTAATAAAGCACACCAGAAAAGAGCAGTAGTTTTGACCCACCCAGTTCTCAGTTAATGCGCTCATTTGATTTCTTCTGCTGAGTACAAGATGTGTAAGACATGACCCAGTTACAGGGGGAGGCAGCACAAGCTACACTGAGAGCCCCCGGAGTTGGGGGAAGGACAGCTTTCTCTGTGAACTGCAGCAGGCAGGCCCTTGAGGAGTCAGGCCAGGCTGGGTGGGGCTGGACCTATCACTGTGTGGAAAGGGGAAACATCAATAGCTACCATATATCAAGGTCCTACTATGTACTAGGACTATGCTACATATGTTTTTCTATTCTAAACCCTCAAGACAACTGAATTAAATCCTATTAATATTCTAAAAACAAAAACAAACAGAAAATACCTGCTAAACTTTATACAATAGTTACCAGAGTGAATGCCTACCCATTTGGGCCCATAGACCTAAGCCTGAAATTTTGGCCTGGGGCCTCCTCACTAACCCCGAGGCTTTAAGACCACACAGCTTGGGTCTGCAAAAGGCAAAGGGGAGGCTTACATTTCTCATTCTGATCCAGACCTCCAGAAGTGGCCCTAGGGCTACACGCAGACTCCTTCCGTATAAGGCCTTGGCTAGGTCTCCCTTAGCTTGACAAACTTTTGCCCAGAACCCTCTGATCCTGTTTTGACTAATGAAATCAAAATCGCAGTGGGTCACTCATCTGACTGCTCTATCACGCCAGTCAGAGGCGGGGTCTTGGCTGTGTTTTCCTGTGAGCTGGTTATGAACTGGGGGGTGAGGGAGGGGCTGTGAGGAACTCTGGAGTTTGAGAAGATGAGGGCAAGCATCTTTCTGGCCAGGGGTTCTTAGGACACCTCAAACCAAGTACTCTGGACACGTAGAGAACCGGCTAGGGAAGAGATTGCTGAAGAGTTTCCCTTGGCAGGAGAAGAGGGAAGGTCCGCAAGACTGGCTGCATGTGCCGCAGCCTCAAGTGGCCTCCTAAAAGCTGGGGTTTCCAGAGAACCCAGGTGAGGAGATGGCTCTGCTCCCTGGTAAGGAATCTGTTGTGTCAATAGCTTGGAGACGTGCTTGGTTGAACTGACACTCCACTGGTATGTGTGTGTGTGTGTGTGCGCGTGTGTAGGCATATGCAATCTGTTGGAACGCTTTGGGTGGGTGTGGCCCTCCCAGGAGTCTGCATGCTGAGTGTTGATTGGATGGGTCCTCCAGAAGAGGTTGCATGTTATTCAGGGAACTATTGTTGCCCACAGAGCCCTGGGTTGACTTGCTCCCTTGGGAGCTGATGTTTAGGGGAGGGTGGAAGCAGCTGGTTTATGGAAGCATCAAACAACGTGAGCTGCAGAATCTACCAAAATCTCAAACATTTCTCACCAAGCATCCTTTCTTCTAGATTTTGAACTCATCTGTGTTTCAAAAGCAATTTCATTTAAATGGCTTATTCCCCTTACTCTTAATCCATGGGAAGCTGTAACTTGCAGGCAATAAAGCAAACTTCCCTGAGATTCATTCACTAAGGCTGCTGGGAGCCAGACGCTCGGCTGACACTGCATGCCACCAAGGGCGTGGTAGACCGGAAGTCAGGCGCCCACACTCTCAGGCTCTCAGGAGAGGGTCTAGTTCCCTGTGAGACGACACAGTGTGCAGGTATGTGGCTCTGCAACCCACTGGCACAGGTCTCAAAGCAGATTTTCTGGCACCTTCTATTCCTAACTGTGCCAGATTGTTGGTTACTTAGGACAAATTGTTCCAGTGTGGGGACTGGAATTGTGTCATTCATTACCTTAACGTCTCTGAGAAGGCTGTGGGGCCTCCCTCAGCAAATGCTTCCCAATGAATGAGTGAATGAGCTCGCTGCCTTGGCCATTAGCAAATTCAGTAATTTTCTGCCAACCCCACAACTTGCACAAGGAGCCTCTGGAGGACCCTTACAAGCCCTTGAACATGGTGATGCCTCCGTTCATCAGCTAATATCTTGTCTAGACTCTAGGAATTCTGTGAGAGAGAAAAAAACACAAAGAGACAAAAACCCACCGGAGGACGATTCTGCTGCCTCCAGACATTAGGAAAACCGCTGGTCTAATTCATTCGCTATGGCGACTTTTTCATCCATAGGACTGGCGCTGCCTGTATAGTTCAGTCTATAGAGGCTCCTTTCAAGTAGGCCAGCTGCTCGGCGTTCCAGGCTTGCAATGTGGAGGGAAGATGTGGTGTCCTCTTGGAACACATTTGTTGGTGGGCAACAAAATCCAAAAGCAAACACCCACAAAATCTAACTAACTTCTTTGTTTTAACTTTCCAGATCTGAGTACCCATCTGGGTTCTTCAGTAGGTTCTTAAGACATCTGGGGGCCAGCGATGGAGGAAACTTGCTTATGTTGAGTGCTTCTTATATGCTTGCGTTGTGCTAAGACCTTTTCCATATGTTATCGCGTATAATCCTCCACAAAAACACTGCCAGAGTGGAATTATTCTTCCCATGTTACAAATGAGCAGACAAGCTCAGAGAGGCTGAGTTACTTGCCCAAGCTCACACAGATGGGAAGTGGTAGTTCCTGAATTTGAATCAAGACAGTGACATCATCAAGAGATGGTTTGGGAGGCTTTCGTCACAGCCATCATCTATGGCAGCAACCTGTCCCCCAGGAAATGCAAGGTCTAAGTAAGAAGAGCATGCAGGGGACAAAATGAGTCTGTGACCTGTGTCCCTCTGTCACCTCTTTCAGTGAGATTGCCGCTCCAAGCCCTGTCTACACTGACGTCTTGGAGTCCACACTAAGTCAAAATTTGTCTGGCTCCAAAGACCATGTTCTTCCCAAAACAACCAGGATGTCCGTTCTCTGAGATTCCTACCAAGACCTTCATTTTCCTAAAAACTTTATCCAGAAGGGCCCACCAAACAGCATGGGATTCCCCATAGTGGAGCCTGGCACCTTGGCCTGCCCAAAGTCACCAGCCATTAAATGCCCACATGTCCTGGGGCACAATGATGCCATGCATCCTGGTGGGTGACCATCACTGGAATGAAAAACGCAGGGCTAATGGCGTAGATTAGCGTTTCATTTACTTTGAAACATCCACTGGCCGAGGTCCAGTTCATTTTGGGTTTCAACTAAATGTATTCAGCCCCTAAATGCAGGAACCAGGGTGTTTAATGTGGCTGTCCTGATATAGGCTGCTCCTGAGGTAGGCTGCAGCCTTCCTTCTGGTACTGTGAAATGCACCCAGCTGAGGTCAGCCACGGGCTTGATTCCAGACAGGAATTAGTTTTCAGAGATTACATGTTCACGAGTGAATATCTTGTCATGGGCTGACTGGGAAAGACACAAACAAGCTGATTCCAGAATTCACAATTGTAATTAGGTATAAGCCCCTCCCCTCCACCTTCTCCCCTCCTTCCTGCAGGAAGGTAATACCTAATACCATGAATAATTTACATTCACAGATCACCTTATAATTGCAAAGCATTTTGACATCCAGGACTTGGTTTTGACCCTCGAGTATTATTGTGCTCATTTTATAGGTGACAAACTAGGGACAACAGGAGGTTAAGGTCTTTGCCCGAAGTCACGGGGCCAGTAAGTCAAGGAGATGAGAGACTCAGATCTGCAGATTTCATGCCCAGCACTCTCTCCATCAGAGCAGAAGTCATTTATTCCACCACCCAGGTTCTCTCTAAAAGAGCAAAGGGCTAATTTTTTGAGGAGCCTGCTTAGTCCTGGGAAGTTAGTCGCCTTGGCCTGACTAGACCAGTGCTTCAGAATTTAACCTGATGCTCTTTGTCAGCTGAGCTGCCAGGCAGGCTCCAGGTGTGGGCCTAGCCTGGAGAAAAGAAGTGGCTTCTGGGAGCCACATACCAGGTCACCTGAAGGTGTGTGGCGGGCCACCATTCAATGGGACAGGCCAAGTGTGGGGAGAGATGGCGCCGGAACTAAGTGGTGATCCGTCAGCTTCCTCAGGCGTCCCTCAGCCCAACAGGAGCCTGAGAAGGTGGCAGTCTCTGAGGTGGTATCCCGGATCCCGGGCAACCTGGTAGTCTCCCAGACCGGATGGTTTTCTGCTGAGGCTGTGTTGGGACTGAAGCTGGGGATCCCTGAAGCACCATCTTAGGAGCTAAAGGTGCACCGAGGGTGCCACGAAGCTTTCTAAGGCACCTGTGGGCTGTGTCAGGTAGCGGGCCTCTCTGGGGCCGGTGGCTGTGGCTTGTGGGACAGGAGCTCGGTTAGGCTGCATGCCGGATGGGGCAACGTTCCCCCTCTTCTTGCAGCCTAGTCTTGCCCAGGCCAGCTCAGGGGCTGCTCTGGGGGCTGGGGTGCAGGCTGCCATCTCAGAGGCTGACTGTAGGGAGCTCCCTGCAGGCCAGGTAAGCAGTGGTCCACTAGGCAGAAGCCACGAGGCCCCCTTCCTGCACTCCTCGCTGCTTGGGCACATGCCCCTGGAGGACCGCAGCCCTTGCCCTCTGCCTTTCATCACAGGAGCGCTGCTCCCCAACATTAAGCACCCCCCTCTATCCAGCCAACACTGTGCTCTTCTGATTTCAAAATCCTTTCACTTTCAGAGCTTGACATACATGGGTGCACGAGTATCTGGTGAATAAATGAACAAATATCTCATGTTACACCCATACAGTTCTGTGGGGTAGGCATTATTATCCTCATTTTTCTGAGGCCTAGCGATGTTCTCCTGGTCTCACAGCCTGCACTTTGCAGAAGTAGGACTCCTGTCTTTCTGCTCCCCCCACATACCCCTACCTACCCAGGTATCAGCCAGAAGGGCTGATTCTGCCCCTGAGGTGCCCACTGCCTCTAGTTAAGCTACATGGTGGATTGGAGAAGCTGGTAGGCCAGCTGGGAAATAGAAGGAATTTCGGGGACTGCTCTGAGTGTCCAGTGTGAGTACCGCAAGCTCCCCCAGTCAGGGCTAGGACCCAGTGTCACTCGCTGAGGGGGTGACTGACTGCAGCCCTGGCAGGTGCTGAAGGAGGCCTCCTGAGGGCCTGGGAGATGCCCGTGGGGCAGTTCAAAAGATCTGCTCCAGGGGTCAGAGGCCAGCACCCTGGAAGTGCCCTACTCTGCAGTGTGAGTTCACCTTCCGGAGCCAGCGTCACCCCTCAGTGCTGGCTTCCCCTCCTTGCTCCCTGCCAGGCCTGCCCCAGCTTGTGTCAGCCCTGACCACACCCCGTCCTTCAGGGAGGCAGCTCCACCCACCTGAGCGTTGCAACTCCTCCAAGGACTCTGTCTGCATCGGGGCTCCTCACACTTGAACATGGGATTGGTAAGATGTGTTTCTTCCTGAAGTGGTTTCCTCTTTATTTGCAGTTGAAAACTGTGACCGCGAAAGTGACTTCCACAGCCCACTGTAATAGGCACTTGCATAATGCCTTGGGGACAGTGTTTTGGGGAACAGGAGGGGTTGGCTGTGTTGTCCCAATCTTTGTGAGATTCATTTTGGTGAAGCGAGAAAGTCTTAACCAGGTGCCGTCAGACTCGGGGAGAAGGGATTTCCTAGGAGAGAAACCAGCTTGTGCACCTGCCCCTTCTCATTCACCTTCTGCTGCTCACATCACAACCCCTTCCCCGCAGCCCAAGAAAGGGCGAGTTTGGATATTATTTTAGATTACTCTTTCTTTGCTTTGCAAGATGTCCTGTATTTGTCCAACTTGAAAGTGAAGCACATGGACTCTGGAGTCAGATGTCAGATTGTGTTCATATCGCTGTGGCATCGAGTCACTAGCTTTGTGAACAGGGGTGCTTCCTTTAACCTGCCTAGAGCCCCCATTGTAAAGTGGGGAATAAGGCAATGCTTACCTTGTAGGGTTCTTATGAGGACTAAATGAGGCACTGCACATACAGCTTTGGAAACAGTGCCTAGGACCACCCTGCCTATCACTCCTATCTGCTTGGCTTCTCTTTCTGTTGGTCTCCACTTTGCACTATTGTTTCCTGATATTTGAGATGGTCAAATCCTCAGTAGCCAGACAGGCTGATTCACTGGCAATGTGTGTGCACTGTGCCTTTTTCTCTTTCTGGAAATGAGCAACATTTCCCCAGGCTGCCCACCGCAGGAGTGAATGTGGCATCTTAACCGCTCCTGGTAGAGATGTGTTTAGGACACAGAAACAGGTCACTGAGACCCTTGCAGTCACATGCAGTTTGCGACTGGCTCACAGGAGTGGTTGTTGTCACTTGTTATTTATTGCAGGCCCAAATCACGGTTCCCTTCAGCCATCCCGTCTGCTGCCTGAGTGAAAGGTCAGTGTGCCAACAGCCTCCAGGTGGGAGGTGACTTGGTTTCCCGTGGGAGACCTGGCGCTCTCCAGCCTCCCCCACCTCCCCACCCTGCTTAGCCACTATGCGCCAGCCACTGCTGCAGAATCAATCCACAGAGCCCTCTGCCCAGCAAACCACAGCAGTTTATGCAGGCCAGGGTGGGCTGTCCATTTGTAAGCAACCAAACCTCTGTGTGTGTTTGGCCTGTGCTGGGGAAACACAGGTGATTTGAATGACGTCAGGCAGCCAAAGCAACTGAAATATTTCAAAAGCAACTCAGTCAACACAGCCAGCTGGTGTCAAGCTATAAAAATGTGGGGCCAGCTTATTTCACGAAAACAAAGTAGCTGGAAGGAATGCCTCTGGCACGTGGCCCTCAGCCCCCAAGTGCCTCAGTGGCCAGCAGACTCTCAGCGAGTCCCAGCTGGACAGAGGCTGAGCTTCTTCCATCCCCCGGGAACGCTTCCTCTGGGCACCCCGGCTCCGCACTGGGAAGCTGGCTGTGGGCCGCCTGCATGCTGCTCTTCCAGTGTGTAGAGGCACATGAGAGAGGCCAGAGGAGTCAGGGCCGCTGCAGACACAGCTGGGCCAGCT
>JAVSCE010010835.1:0-87450 GCA_032199065.1 Smutsia gigantea
CTAACCCTAACCCTAACCCTAACCCTAACCCTAACCCTAACCCTAACCCTAACCCTAACCCTAACCCTAACCCTAACCCTAACCCTAACCCTAACCCTAACCCTAACCCTAACCCTAACCCTAACCCTAACCCTAACCCTAACCCCTAACCCTAACCCTACCCCTAACCCTAACCCTAACCCTAACCCTAACCCTAACCCTAACCCTAACCCTAACCCTAACCCTAACCCTAACCCTAACCCTAACCCTAACCCTAACCCTAACCCTAACCCTAACCCTAACCCTAACCCTAACCCCAACCCTAACCCTAACCCTAACCCTAACCCTAACCCTAACCCTAACCCTAACCCTAACCCTAACCCTAACCCTAACCCTAACCCTAACCCGAACCCTAACCCTAACCCGAACCCTAACCCTAACCCGAACCCTAACCCTAACCCGAACCCTAACCCTAACCCTAACCCTAACCCTAACCCTAACCCGAACCCGAACCCGAACCCTAACCCTAACCCGAACCCGAACCCGAACCCGAACCCGAACCCGAACCCGAACCCGAACCCTAACAACCCGAACCCGAACCCGAACCCGAACCCAGACAGAGGAGAAGCCATGTGGGCACAGAGGCAGAGACGAGACGGATGTGGCCACACTCACAGGGTCACCTGGAACCCCCAAAGAGCCTCCCCTGGAGCCTGTGGAGGGAGCGTGGCCCTACCCACACCTTGAGTTTAGACTTGTGTGCTCCAGAACTGAAAGAAGCTAAATCCCTGCTGTTATAAGCCATCTGGTTTAATGTAATATGACATTGCAGACATGAAAACTGATAGCCGGGGAAACAGCATGCTCTCCTCTGTGCCCTGATGGAGTAGAACAATAACATAAAATGCTGAGACTTGGGGACTGTGAATGGACGATGCATAAGATTTCTTGGCAGCCTATTGTTGCCTTTCTAAAAGTCTATCATTATGTCAAAATAAACATCAACAAAAATTCTCAGCAAACATTTTATGTTCATGCTTGATAAGACATTCTCAGCTAACTAATGGTGTCGATTCCTTTGGGATGAATGTGATGAACTTGGTGCAGTCATACCTCCCTTTATCTCAGGTGATCAAAAGGACATTTAGGCACAAGTAACAACAGCAATACTAGACAAAGGAGGTCACAGCGAACTGAGAAGCTCTGCACAGTGGAAACAAGCAGCTCAGTGGGAAGGAGACCCGCAGGAGGCGCGGGGAGCCCAGGCAGCCTACCTGTAACATGGACAAAGGACGGGAAGAGACATTTCTCCAATGAGAAGCACAGTTGGCCAACAGATGTAAGAAAAGGTGCTAACACCTGTCATCATGACAGAAACGCAAACCAAAACCACAGTGAGATGCCCTCTCCCACCCAGTAGGATAACCACTATCAAAAACCAAAAGCCAAGTGTAGGTGGAGAAACTGGAGCCCGTGTGCACTGCTGGCAGGAACGTAAAATGGTGCAGCTGCTGTGGAAGATGGTATGGCGATTCCTCAAAACACTAAACATACAATTACCATTATCACCCAGCAATGAGATCTCTGGGTACATGTCCAAAAGACCTGGAAGGGGGATCTCAGAGACATTTGTATAGCCGTGTTCACTGCAGCATTATTCACAGTGGCCAAGAGGTGGAAGCAACACAACTATCCACTGACAAATGGACAAAGGAAACACAGTCCAACCACACAGTGGAGTACTGTTCAGCCTTAAAGAAAGAAATCCTGTCACATGTCACAACATGAGAACAACATGCTGAGAGAAACAAGCCAGACACAAAGGGACAAGTCCTGTATGCCTTCACTGCATGTACAGTCCCTTGGAAGAGATTTTGGCAGTTTCTTTCAACACAAGTCTCACCTTAGGATCCAAGAATCATGCCTCCAGTATTTAAACAACTGCTTTGAGAAAACCACCATGCAATTATACACAGTAGCTCTATTCAAAATGGATAAAACCTTGAAATCAGTAGATAATGAATTCAGAATGAATAAGTAAATTGTGGCACGTCCATGTGATAGGGACCAGAATATGCCACCCTAAAATAAGCATCTTGGACATAGGATTATTTTAAAAAACAGCAGACACAGAGGAATCACTAAAAAGTGACTACAAGTTGCCCTTTTGTGAGAGAAATCTACATTAATAAAGGAAATCTCCATTTGTACAGTGTCTCCCTCTCTGTACCAGGAATACAAGGATGAATAAATCCCTAGAAATCCATGTCAGTGGAGAAGGCCTGGACTTAAGTATGCCCTTATTTACTGTGCTTTGCCTGATAACTTCCCTCAACTGGCTCCCTGCCTGGAAAACTTTGGTTTTTACCTGAAGATGGAATTTAAGTTGACGGCTTGAGCTATTTCCTGGAGTTCACTGGTTTTCCTAGGCATCCCCCACGGATACAGCCAGTATTCACGTTACTGAAATTCTGGATTTTTTTCTCCTCTTCATCTCTCTTTTATTACAGATGGTCTCAGCCAAGAACATGAAAATGTAAAGGAAAAATTATTTTTCCTCCCCTACACATATAATGCAGTATTATTCAGCCGTACAAAGGAATGATTCACCAACCCATGCAGACACGGATGAAACTTACATATGCTTAAAATACAAAATTCAAACGTAAATTTAAAGATTAAATTAGTTTTATTTAAAAGAGTCATAAACTGGGAAGCACCCACCTAGCAAGAAGAGGGGTGACCCATTTAGCTGCAAGAAAGGACAGGTTTATAAAGGCAGAGAGGGAGGGGCAACACAAAATTATTAGCAAAGAATGCATTGTTTTAGGCAAGGTCGCTCTCCTACAGGGAATAGAAGGGGTCTGTCCTTGGATTGCCTCCTAGCACTGACCAGGAAACTCCAATCCGGCTGGTTAAAAGTTATACTTTGCAGTTGGGAAGGGGCTGGGGGAGGCTGGTGAAACTGCAGTTAGGTTAGGCCTTAAGTCTTGGTTCCCTGACATGGAGACTTAGCATAAGTGACTTCATTTTGCTCCTGTGACTTTAGGAGCCAGGATTCTCCTGTTGGAGTGGGAAGTTACAGATAAACAAGGAGAGAAGGTTACAATATCCATGTGATACCGGATGAGGCTGGAGACATCTGAATAAACTCACCCTTAGCTAAAGACAGTTCCACACAGAAACCTTTATAATTAGGTATGTATGCATAGGTTGGAACTGGTGCATATATTTTTTCCATTGTCCACTGAGCACATTTAGCTGCAACATGTAAGTTTTTATTACCATTCCCTAAGGAGCCAGGGCTGTCTGAATAAATGGCTAACACTAGGACTGAGACAGTAAGTAAAGAAGCCAGAACAACAGTGAAGTATCATAAATTAGGGAAGTACCAAAAAAAAAGCGACAAAGACTGAATATATCAAAAGGGAACAGGAGCCGACAGAAGGAGTTCTCCAGAGCCACAGGAGCCATGATTGGAGCGACCAGACACTAGTGCTGGACTGTCACCAAAAGCCTAAAATAGTGATCTGGGCATTCACACCAGTAAAAATAAGTTATTACAGTGATTTTTATGCATGGAGTTGGACAGAGATATATTGCAGAAGAATTCTGAATAATTTATGTTGACACCCAGATATCCATTGTGGAGGTGTAGCTGACTCCCCTCTCCAGAGGAGGTCTTTCTCCTAAAGAAGACACACAGAATGGACATGGGGGAAAGTACCTTCCCAGTGGAAAGACCCTATAAACACTACCTCAACCAGTGACCACAGATAATGTGAACAGCAACAAGTTGCCTTGAGAGCATGTTTAGAAACAAGCTACATCAACCTGGAAGCTTACAGGAATTGGATGATTTCCTAGTAAAAAAACACATTGACAGAATGTGCCTTAAAACAAGGAAAATACAAGCACAACATCCAGGGACCTCTTCCCTAACATCTCCTCTCACTGTTCTGGGGCTTCTCTATCCCAGAACAGGGAAGGAACAGGGACAGATCTGTTTGCAGCCCCCCTCAGATCTGACCCCATGCACTCCTCAACTCCCGCCCCCCCCAACCCCAGCCGGCCATGCCCCACCCAGGGAGGACTCCAGGCAGAGGGAATCTCAGGAATTATTGATTCCGATGTGTCAGCTAGGACTTTCTGATTGCAAGGGACCAGACACACTTAGAGAAGTAAAATAAACTACTTATTTTATGAATTATAAAAATTAGTGACTACAAGAGGCAAGTTTAAGAAGGTACCTGGGCCTGCCAGATCCAGGGGCTCTCCCAGTATGACATGGTCCCTCTCCGGCCCTCCAACCTAAGTGCCTATGGGGTAGCCCCATTCATAGGCAGTCTCCCTCACTGCATATGAGGCCTCCAGAAGCTCCAGGTGGACACCCACTCACCATCCATTCTAAGGCAGTGTTTCTCCTTCCCTCGGGTTCCATGAAAAGTCATGTCGTTCAATGCCTTTGGCCTGGCTCCAGTCGCATTTGCATTCTTGACCCAATCAGAGCACCCAGTGGATGGAACGTGGGGTTGGCTGGGCTGGAATCACACACCCATCTTCAAGGAGGGTGGAACATAGGGTCTGCCCTCTGGAGCTGATTGGACTGGAGGCAGGTGAGATGTACTTTCCAAAGGAAAGCTGAGGTGCAGATTTAGACATGAGAACAGGTACCGGGCATGGAAAGCAGCACACTCCACATCACTGCTGGCCCAGTGCACAGCGGTGAATCCAAAGCCTGAGGAAGGAGGAAGTTCATGCAGGGTCGGGGGTTGCATCTTCCCATTTGCTGCCCCTGTAGCCCTGCCATGGACACAAGAAGCTCATCCATTGACAGAAAAGGCAGCATTAATGCTGGTAGTAAACATAACAGGCATCTCCCTGCCATCTGGAAGACAGTCGCTCTCAGGTCTCTAATTTTCAGTGAGTATGAATGTCAAAGGCTTGTTACAGCTGGAGGGCTGAAGGACTGCAGGGCTGTATGTGTGTAACTCTGCTGTATGGCTGTTGTGCCCAGGACCACATTCAGTGCTCAGAACGTTATTACCCCCCCATGGCAGGCTAACACTGTGTCAACCACACTGGTGCTGGGAATTGAAACATCCCAAAGGGCTGTCTCTACTGCCCAGTTAGCTGTTCAATTGCCCAGCCGCAGGGTCAGCTCAGTAACTGGCCAAGGGGGCTTAACAGGGCCCAGACTTGCCTGAGTAGGAGGACCATGGATGCCTGCTTGATGGACAGAAGCCAAGGGCTGTCCTGTCTATGTATGATTGTCTATGGCTGCCCACCAGAAAGGACAAGAGATCCAGTCAGTCCCAAGAGGGCCCTGCCAGCCCTCAAGAAGGCAACATCTGGGAGCTGGCAGGTCACTGCACCCAGCCCTGTATAAATCCACACATGCATACCAAGGGCCCTTGTGTGACAGGCACCTCGGGCTGCCCAGAAGTACGGCCATCAACATCCAGCCCAGGTGGGGCAGGAGGAAATGTGATCTCTGGGATCTCTAAAACATGTGATGGAGGTGGACTTGAAAGTCAACACCAGAGTGCACATTTCATTCTCCTCCTTTCAGAGCCCAGGACTGAGATGGGGGAAGGGCAGAAAACCACCAGTCCAGCCTAACCCTGTCTCATGTGGTACCTTGGGCAAGTCCTGTCTATCCTGGAGGCCTCAGAGAGATGGAGCGGCAGGGGAAATGGACTACTTGTGCTTAATGCCAGCTAAACCAAAGCCCTAAATCTACACCAAACTCCTTCAACTTAATTATTATTCCCCTCCATGTTTTATGTATATGATGTCATAATCTACATCTTTTTAATTTGCATATCACTTACTAATTTTGTATATGATTGATTTTACTCCTTTTGCCTTTAGTACTTCATACTCACTTTTTAAATGATGGGTAGCTACATTTCACTGAAGAAAGACATCTCAATTTAAAAATAATTCCATCTAAAGAAGTACCTTTAACATATCCTGTAGGATCAGTCTAGTGGTGATGAATCTTTTAGCCTTGATTTCTATGGAAAACTTGTTCTCTCTCCTTCAATTCTGAATGCTAACATTGCTTGGGAGAATATTCTCCATTGTAGGCTTTTTTTCCTCTCAGTAATTTGAATATTTCATGCCCCTTCCTTCTGGCCTGTAAGTTTCTGCTGAGAAATCTGAAAGCCTTATGGAGTTTCCCTTGTAGGCGACTGTCTGCTTTTCTCTTGCTGTTCTTAAGATTTTCTCTTTATCGCTGATCTCTGCCATTTTAATTACTATGTGTCTTGGTGTGGACCTCCTTGGGTTCATCTCGTTAAGGGCTCTCTGTGCTTCCAGAACCCCTATTATGAGAATATTGTTTTGTTTGCAGGTGTCACAGAGATCTTTTCATGTCTTCTCATTTTAGAAATTTTTTTCTCTCTGTTCCTCAGCTTGGTCACTCTCCACCACCCTGTCTTCCAGCTCATGGATTCTTTCCTCTGCATCCTCCAGCCTACTATTTACGCCCTCTATTGTGTTTTCATTTCCTATTGTATTCTTCAGCTCTGACTGGTTCGATTTTATATTTTCTATCCCTTTGTTGAAGTCCTCCATGAGATTATCTATCCTTTTCCCCAGTTTAATGAGCACCATTATGACCATTGTTTTGTATTCTTTATCAGGTAGATTGCTTATCTTCATTTCATTTAGCACTTTTTGTGGTGTTCTGTCTTGTTCTTTTGCTTGGAACATATTCCTCTGGCTCCTCCTCTGTCTGGTTCTCTGTGTTTGTTTCTATGTATTAGATACGTCAGCTGTGCCTCCTGGTCTTGGAAGTAGTGGCTTTATGTAGTAAGTATCCTGTGCTGCCAGCTAAATATTTTCCACAAATGTGGGAACACGTTTTGGAGATACAGAACATAATAAAATAATTATATGAGAAGAACAAACACAAATATCAGTTAACACAAAGTTATTGTAGCTGGCAACACTTAAAATTGGTAATTTATACTTTTTAAAAGTTGCACAGCTGCAAGCTGATTCATTGCCCATTAGCCATTGAGCAATTTAAGAGGAAACAATATTTTTTATAAATTGAAATCTTAATTTAATTATTTAAAGTACAATTATTTAATGTGATTTACTATTTGGACTGTATCAAAATAATATGAAAAATTTAAAAATTAACATAATTTAGTTTTCCTGTGTAGAAGTGTATATTCCACTTTTGGAGAGAAAAAAAAACCCTGATACATGACCTACATTCACAGAATGTTTTTTTGCTGCATACATGTCCTGTTTTACAGTTAAGACTTTAATTTATAAGAAGTAAATTATATGGCCTTCAATTTAAGAATAGATGAATGCAGAAATACTATGTTGAAGGAAAATAGAGACAAGCTAAAAAACAAAAACAAATCAAAATACAAATAGTTCTGCAGCTCTAGAGAATTTTAATAAAAAGTAAGTCAACTTTTAAGCTAGTTAACTTTGGGATTTGAATACAAAAAGTTTAGCAGTATCATCTATGTGGGTGACTGTGAGGGTTTTCAAAATCCCCATGTATCCTTTATATGCATGTTTGGTGTACTGAGTTCTGTGTCCATCTCTGCATTACCCAGTCTCACAGAACTCAGATTTCTGCATGAGTTATGTCTGCAGTTTTGTTTTTATTTTTCCAGAAACAGATTCTCATATCCTCTGTGTTTTTCAAGCATCATGAAAATTCAAAAAAAACCTATAAAACAGGCAGGTGAACTGTAATCTGAAAGATTCTCAGTGCAGTCTCCCTACTTCAAACCGCTCATCTATGCACCTTCATGGTACATTATCTCCCCTGAGCAGTTTTTCAAGCATATTGCACATCCCCTGCATCTTTGCTGAGTACCCTTACTTCTCATTGGTTTTGCTAAATACATCACAAGATACAAACCCATTTCACTGCGGGTACAGATCTTGAGCCAGCAGGGCCTTAAATTTTCAAACATGTGAGGGGACAGGTGAGCTGGCCAGGAGCTCTCTGCAGGTGTACCCCTTCAGGGCCTGCCTGAAGTGAGCAAGCCCTGGTCTCACTGTTAGGGAACCTGAAGGCTGGGAACGTGGGCCCATCCACTGTCCCGGGTGCTGGGGGACTTGGCAAGGCCTCACGGGTGCTGGGCTGGTGCACCCCTTGCACCTGATCTTCAAAAGCCCTGTCTCATTAGTCTCATTGGCCTCTGCCCAGTGGCTGGAGGTCAATGCTGGCCTAGTGCATGGGGGTATTAGCTGTGCAGGCCACACTGCCTCAATCCACACATGCCCACCATCCCCAAACCAGGCTGCCCTGCCTGAATCCAGATGCTCCACCACCATCCCCTCAACCCTTGCCTGCCTGGTCCCTGTTAAAAGGGTGAAGCCCCATGGTGCGGTCATATTACGGAATGTGACCAACACACCAGATTCTGCCCTCATAGATGATGTCATTTGGCAGGAATGGCAAGTACATGGGAAATTTTTTGAAAATGCCTTCATAATTGCCAATTGACTAAATGTTGCAATCGAGAATTCAGTCTAAGAGTTCATTTTGAATATATGGGCTCTAATAATTTAGAGATGACAAAAAGCTTATACAGGTATATATCTTTAAAGCAACTAATTAAAATTGCTCTAGAACCAGCTGGGCACAGAACTGTAAGAGGAGTTTAATGAAATGGAAAAGCTTGAGTAATGGTCAGAAAGTGTGAAGGGAAAACGGTGACTCTGCCTCAAGTGGCCTGGGATGGAGCTTGAGGGGAATGTTAGACAATGCAGGATTATCTAGGAGCATGTGTTGCCATTTTGCATTAAATCCTAAGAAGAAAGTCATTGAAATATATTATCTTATTTGGGTGGAAAATGGCATATTTCAGATATTCCCAGGTTACAACAGAATGACGTGGGCAGAGCAAAGTGAATACAAGAAGCATATGAGAGGTTGTATTTAAGGTTCAGTTTGCAGCTAATGAATATGAGTCATAAGGAAACAAACTAGGCTTTATAGCTCTTTGAAAGAACATTCAATGTTAAGCAGTGATTCCAGCTGGCCTACTGAGGAGAAAGGCGTAAGGATAAACCACCTACTCTGAACTTTGGGAATGAATCTATGGTGGGGCTGTTGCCTGTTTGGGGAGGAGCTGAGGAAAGGGCACCTGGCAGAGAAGGTCATTGTTCCTTTTGTTTTGGGGTGGCGGGGAGCGTGGTGTGAGGCACTGATGTTTGAAGTAACCAGGAAAGCAAATTAGACAGAATCATGACATAAACTAAGAAATTCTTATGAAGAACATCAACAGACCTTTTGTGATTATTGGTAGGTAAAGCAGATGAAATTTATTAAGGATTCAAAAATTTGAATATGATGGACAAACTTGACCTACAGTCAACACATATTGAACCTAGGTTTTATTCACAATAAATTGTTTAATCACTGAAAGTACATATTAAATGATTGAAATAAATTGATATCAAATAAAGTTTTAATATGAAATATTTCAATCAAAGGGACTAACTTTGCTAAGTCATTAAGTAATAATATTTTTGAAACAGTACATTAAGGAATTCTAAAATAGTAAAAACTTTAAAACTGGGTAATATTTCTAATGAATAATTACAATTTTTTCACTAAAAGATAATGAAAATGCACCATATCAAAGATGTGCACTGTATTTGATTGAAGAGTTAGGAGAGGAAATCTCGTATAAGAGTAAAAGATGTCTGACTGTGTTCTACATGTCAGACTCTGGAGTTTAAAAAAACATACATGATTGATTCAGTTAATGTATAATAATAAAGTATTACATTACTAATACAATTTAGAACAGGTAAGACATGTACTAAGATAAAATGAATACAATTAATAAAATAGTGCAATAAAGAGAAAAATGTAGAAAGACACACAAACAATATTAAGAATAAAAAGTAGATAAAACCATTCATAGAACAGAGATTGTTTAAACTTCTTGAGACTAATATAAGCAACTTTATACTAATAAACTAGAAACTGAGAGGAAGAAGTGATATCTATTATATACAGAACAACAAAACTGGACTAAGGGGAATCAGAAAGTAGAAAATCATAAACAAACTAAGGATTTTAAAGCATTAACTGAAAATTATGAATGTTTTAAGCAACTCTTTTCCCATATTTTAAAGATGGGAATAAGTCAGGAATAAAAGAAAAGCCACTGAAAGATTTCCAGTGGCTATTAATTACATACATTATACCAAATCTTTAAAATTAAGCCAATGTAAGGTATTAATTTGGACATAATAGTGTATAAGCATACAAAAACACAGAGAATGGTTTACTTCAGAAATACAGGACATGCCAAGCAGATAATTCATATCAACCAATATAATAAAAATTAAATGACATCATCACATTCATTGAAAAAATCACTTATAACATTGAAAAATGTTATAAGCAAACTAATTTAGATAAGAGATTCTATCAGAGAGACTTCAATTATTAGTCATACCAATTCAGGCTACAGAAATAAATTATACAAATGGTCAATGAGCACACAAAAATATACTAATTTGAAATCTCCAAGTGTGATGCTCCAGCTTTGTTTTTCTTACTCAATATTGTCTTAGCTATTTGGGGTGTTTGTAGTTCCATAAAACTTTTATACCTTTTTCTGTGAATAATGCCACTGGAATTTTAATAGTGATTGCATTGAATCTGCAAATCATCAAGTAGTATGGACATTTTAACAATATTACTTCTTCTAATATATGAACCCAGGATATTTTTCCACTTATGTATGTCTTCTTCCATTTCTTTTATCAAAGTCATATACTTTTCAGTGTATAGATCATTCACCTCCTTGGCTGAATTTGTTCATAAGTACTTTATAACTTTTGATGCTATTTTGTAAATAAGGTTGTTTTCTTGATTTACTTTTTGGATATAGCATTGGCAGTGTAACAAAACACAACTGATTTTTGTATGTTGATTTTGTATTATACAACTTTCCTGGATTTGTTATTAGTACTAACCATTGTATTTTTAATGGAATCTTTAGGGTTTTATACATATAGGATCATTTCATCTATAAACTGAGACAATTTTACTGCTTCTGTTATGATTTTGATGCATCTTATTTATTTCGCTTTGCTTAATTTCTGTTGCTAGGATGTCCAGTACTGCTTAGACTAGGAGTGAAAATTGTGGGCATCCTTGCCTTCTGCTAGAACTTAGAGGGGAAGCTTACAGTCTTCCCCCCTTATTGAAAGCCATTCATAAAGGGCCTTTATTATGTTGTGTTAAGTTCTTCCTATACCTATTTTTACTGCTCATTTTTATCATGAACAGATGTCAAACTTTGTGAAATGCTGTTCCTGCATCTATTGAGATGATCTAGTGACTTTTATTATTCATTCTATTCATGTGGTGTGTCACATTGACTAATTCATGAATGTTACACACGTCTTGCATTCCAGGTGGAAATCTGGGAAACTCTCTGTACTTTCCTACAATTTTACTGAGGACCTAAACTGCTGTAAAAGACAGTTTTCATTATGAATAACTACTTAGTGACATTAAGACCATCATAGATTCAATGTGTTAGTATATAACAACTTTGTTAGAAAGTTTGACTAGTTAAAAGGATAAACAAATGCAAAACACTTTGACCGGTAAACACAAGATATACATTATTTTCAAATACCATAGAAGATGTTTTAAGTGGGCAAATTTTAAGCCTAAAAAAGATCATAAACTTCATCCAAGCAGAAACCCCAGGAGTGATATGTTCTTACATTCTGCAATGACAATCTCAGCTATCACTTCAAAGTGTGAGCAACAAGTAACATGTAGCAACAAACACATTTCACTTAATATCATTTAAAATATCCATTGTATTAAATATAAAGATCAAAATGAGGTTACTCTACAGAGACAGTGAGGTGCCAAGGAGAATCATGGTGATTAGAGTCAAAGGACCGTCTATCAGAAAAGTGTAGAATAGTGTAATTAATTCTACCAATACTAACTTAACATTACAGAAAAATACTGATTCTGGCCATCGATAGTATTCACTAAAGTAGAAAACTGTAAATTCAAAAATTGATTCAAATTATAAAAATACTTTCAAATGTTAAGAAAATAATCACACAATGAATAATTATATGATAAACTGGAGAGGTGTTCAAATCAAGAAACTCAGGATGTCTCATGACACATCACTGTCTGTTAGAGAATGTCTAGGTGAAATACTTTATTCATAAGGACAATATGAATGTTTATGCTTTTAGAGGAAAATAATCCATATTCCAATAACAGTTTTAATTCATGCAATTAAAAATCTTCAAAATTTATAAGAATTCTTAAAATGGTCAACAGAGCTGAAAGGAAAATATAAAAATTTTCCAGCACCAGAAAAGATTCAGAGGATAAATAAAAGTGATAAGCCAGTGATCCATCAGTATACTGGCTGATCACAAGGCAGGATTGATTCCTTTGTCCCAGGTCAATGGGAAAAAACAAATAAATATACTGATTTGAGTCTGAAAGGTGAGATCTTCAACCACAAGAGAATATCACTACAAGGGTGGAAAAGAGAAAAACAATGGAAGGTCTTTATCACTAGAGATGTGCCACAAAATTCCAGAAAATTCTAAGACTTCTGTTAGCACTGTGCTTTACTGACCCCCCAGAATCATCAAAATATGAGTTAAATATGACACTCTTTTTATATAAAGTCTTTTGATGTCTTTTACCATATTTTCCCAATGCATCATAGTAACAGAGAAGTTTAGTCTCATACCACCTGCATCAATTATTGGATTTGGAAGGAAATGGTGAACACATTCTCTGTGCATCATGTACTCTGCTCACAATCAGTCAATTCCCAGCCTCTCAGACATTCTTCCTCCTAAATCCCTGAAATGAAGGAAATTTCCAAATGAATTCTACTTTAGCAAACCAAACTTTTCTAATTCTCACAGACCCACCTTATTAAGAGCCATCCTTTCCCTGTGGCTTTCCCTGCCACACCTAAAGTCCATTTGTCCTGAGGCCACAGAGGCCAGCCTCTTGTTTCAGAAGCTATGTATCACCATGTCTGGCCCCTGAAACAGAATCTTCCCCTCTGTCTTCAGAAATTATTGATAAGAACTCTACTTACAGCAACATGGAGAAAAGGAGCCTAGAGGAGGAGAGACGTGGAGGAAACTTTATATACCTATGTGTATAGATTCTCCCCATCCTTGTTTCTTACCCACCCCCTGTTCCAGGGCCTTCCCTCAGTAACCCTGTTCTCAGTGTCCCCACAGTCACCTTCACTGCAGGCCCTCCCACTATTGCCACCCAGGCACCTGCAGGCTTGACCTCCCACCTACTTCAGATCCTGACATGGACATGGATACGACTCCCCCTTCCTATGCTTTCATCTTCACTTCTCCCCCGGTGTCCACTCTGAACGCCCCTCTCCCCAGGGCTCCTGGCTCATTCCTCATAGCATCTTCAGTCCCACACAATGCCATGGGCAGCACAGCTGCAAACTTCAACCCTACTTTTGGTGACAATGCTTTGGATACACCACCACCTTCCCAGGCTTTTTCCAGTCTCCCATCTCTGGGAAGATTCATTTTCCAGTTTACGTGGCACCTCCTGGATCTCAGAACAAACCACACAGTGGCAGTATGGCCTCAGCCCGTGTCCCCACCTCTTTACATTCCAAAGCAGGCAGCTGACAAAGTGATTTCCACCCATCTCTTTAACCCAGCAATCCCCATTCCCAGCACTTCTCAAAACTGTGGTGAGTAGCAGCCTGAACACTTGCATCTGCTGGGAAAATGGATGGCCCCAGGCTCTCCTGCTGCCCAGTAACCCAGCGGCCACAGAATGCAGTCAAACTTCACAGTTTTCACATCACCAGTCTTGGCATCTGGCACCACTGCGAATGTCCCTCCAGCTTCTGGTATGCCCAGCACCACAGCCACCAACAGTGGGTTTAGAGGTGCTACCAGGATGCCCAGCAGTGGGAACAGGAGTTCACTGCTTACAGGTGCCACACCAGGCCCACCTGTGTGGCCAGCTCCTGCAGCCCCCATGGGTGGAGTGAGACCTGGGATCAGTGTATCTGCCCGAGGCCCCACTTATTCACACGCATCCCAAGTACTCAACCAGATGTCACCCAGGAAGAGGGCACATAGCCCCACTTCTGTTCCTCCTGGTGGCCAGACAACCTGGGCTCCGTATGGCCACAGTATGGCTGATTCAGGATGACAACCACCTCAGTCATAGGACACCCTAGGAATACCACCTTAAGTCCGAGCATGTCCTAAACAAAGATGGTGCGGCAATGGGAGGCAACACCACTGTTCCCGTGATGGGAGGCCATAGTGTTTCCACATTCCATCAATGTGCCTGGAGCCCACCTGGACATGTATGATCTCCTTTGTGTGGAGGAACCACCATCGTGGGAAAGAGATGTGTGTCAGGAAACACATCTGTTAACACCTTCCATCAGGGCAGCTGGGGCTCTCCTGGGCCTACCATGGCCACTGCAGCTCCTAATGCCAGCGACATTCCTGTGTCTAATCACCCACCTCTAGTTCCACCTCCATCTCCTGGGCATACCACAGCCACTGCAGCTCCGAGTGCCAGCACTATCCCTGTATCTAATTATCCACTTCTAGCTCCACCACTATCCCAAGCACCTGGGGCACACCTGCCCAGAAAGCGGGTGACACAAAAGTAGGGGACAACATCATTCCCGTGATTGAAGGACCTGGTGTTCATGTATTCCATCAGTACAGCTGGGGGTCACCGGGCCAAAACACAGGTGACACAGGTGAAGGCAAACATCTCACCTGTAAAAGGAGGCCACTGTGTCACCACCTGCCATTACATCACTTGGAGCCCCCTTACCCAGGGCACAGGTGGAGGTATGGGCGATAGCACCCTTCCTGCTATGACTGTACATCCTCACAGACCCCATCAGTGCAGGGTACCTGGGGCCCTGCTAGCTGACAGTACCATCATTTTTAGAAACTCGTCTATTCTCAGCCCCAAACCTGCCCCCCATTGCTCCAGCACCATGTGTGGAGGCTCCTGGTCAAACAGCCACGTCTGTGCTCTGGGCACAAGCTGTACTGATCACAGCTTCACAGGAACCACCACTTGATTCGTCCTTCTATCATGAATCTCAACAAATATGGAGAAGATGTTTGTCTGCAATCTGTATGTAGCATGAATGGACTTGACTTTATGGGAAACTCGACCTGCTCTCTTCCTACAGAAAGCCAGGAGTGTGCACCTCAGGAGTGTCCATGTTGTAAGGACAGTTTTCTCTAGTCTTGGAACTACTAAGGTGCCTGTGGCTGTTTACAGGGTCTTCATTTCCTGCCCATTAAAAAAAATGGGCCCTTATCTTTCCCAGATTATGTGTATATGTTATATATTCACATTAAACCTTGTTCTTGTTAATATGCCTTTGCTCTGTTTACTCTTCGATTCAGCTACAGAGGAAGAACTGACATAAGTGAGTGATAATGTTTTGAGCCACACCTAACTATGCAAACTGTTCCATGCCCCAGTGACTGGGATGTGGAAGTAGCTGCACTTTATGACTGTGCATGCTCAGCCTGAGGTCTGTGTGCTGAGCGTTTAAGGGATGACAACCCAGTGGGGAGGCAAGTCCAGGGAATGGAGATTGGGCTGACTTACATGGCCCCTTCCCTTCCCTCTTCTCTCCCACTGCTCTGAGCTCACCAGAGGCTAGGGAATCCCTGCTGTAACACAAGAAGCCACTCTGTCATTTTGGTTTTTAAAAATGTTTAGTTCTGTGTGTGTGTCTTATGTAATTTAGACTGGCCAATCATCCTCACACATTCCCACCTCCCCACGAGAGAACAGATTTGGCATTCAGGTACTCGAGGCTGGAGGAACAACAGAAGTGCTCCTGCCTACTGTATGACTATTGAAAATTCAAGCTTACTTAGAATTTACCATGTAGCTTAAAAATACCAGAGAGGTCCTCTTTAATGACTGACCTGACTCTAACCTAAACTTTTTGTCTTTCTGTAATCTAAAAATACTTTTCGGCTCATATATATACCACAGTGCTTTCATCCCAGCTTCGTTCAAAGGATTCAAACACTGACAGAAAACCTTCCAGCAAAAGACCAACTGTTTACTCCCATGTGTCAGATTAGGCTATGCTGTGCACTCAAAAATTGAGGACTTTCTCTCCTCTGGCACTTCTGTTGAAAACTCAAGAGCCAGCAGTGGGCTCTGCCAGTGTGGCCACCATGGGACGGTAACTGATCCGTGATCGTGGTTACGAAGCAGGCTTCCTATGATGGCTGGAGTGCATGCTGCTTTTCGATAAGAGGGTATATATAAAAGTGACTTAATTTTTATACCTTCAAGTGGACTTTGTTTGTTGTTGTTAGACCACATGCCAATCTTGGAGGGTCAGGGGGGCCTGGAAAACACAGACATCACCCTAAGGCACCAAGCCCCACCGCGGCCTTGTAACTTCCCAGTGTGATTAAGTGAGCAATTCTGCCTCAGGAATAATTTAAACAAACTTGAAAATTTTGACAAAACTTAACAACTGTAAAATCTATGTGTGTGTGGGGGGGGGGGGTGTATGGGTTATCACTGTACATGTCTTTCAACCTTTTTTTCTACTTTGAAATTCTCCATAAAAATTCTTGAAACCAATGTGGGGCCAATGACAGTAAAGACAAGCCCCTGGGCTGGGCAGAGGGATGGGGTGTGGGAGGGAAGCACTCGGCAGCCTTTCTTCCTAGGGTCTTACCCTTTACTCTCTCACCCCAAATAGAGATGTAATAAACAACACACTGAGTGGAGCGTAAGGTCAGGGCTGGATCAGATGGTTTCCTTTGAAGGCCTCTGCCACATTCCACAGCCTGAAGACTTGTGGTTTTTTTAAACATTAACAAATACCTTTATGGTCATTAATACTGGGGATGTATTGAGAATGGATTTATAAATGAGTGATGTATTAATTCACTTTTCTAAATTAACGGACCAAAGATTTGAAAAGCTATGATGAGTGTATTATATTTTATTTTTCCTAATACTTGTTTTTTAATTGACTGGTGTTTTTCAGTTGTCTGCTTTTCAACCAGGTTTTCTCCCTCTCATTACCATTTGCAGGCTCCACCTGGTGGCTATTCTGTGACACTATTCCAATAGGTGTGCTTTGTTTTTCTTCAGATTCTTTTTAACATCATGTCCTTGGGATAAATCACAACTCATGCAGCCCACTGTAATCCCACCTTATATGCTTCCCAGTATAATTTTTAGACTCCTGACGCCCACTTTCCACTTAGGTGAACTGTGTACTATCGGCTTTTGCACACACACGTTGCTCTTTGGCCTCTGCAAGCCTTGTTGCTTTCCGCCAGGGATTCTGGAAGTTCCTTTCCTTTCTCTTGGAAGATGTTCTCAGTTGCTGAGGCCAGAACAGGTGTTTCTGTTCTGTATTTCCCTGGGATTGAACAGTACCGTCACACTGCACTGATTTATCCACTCACAACACTGCTCAGGACATTCTGAGGGCTTATTCAGCACCTGTCTGTACTGTCTGACACACACACAGCAGGTGCTCAGTGAGGACCTCTTCAGTGACTAAGTAAATAATGTACAAAAGAACAAATGATTGAAAGGGGAGATAAAAGGGGAGAGGAGGTAGCTTATTTTGAAACAGTTTTACTGACATGTAACTCACCCTTGTAAAGAATACAATTCTGTGGTTTCCAGTTATCCTATTTGTATTTATATTTGTATTTGTATCGGCCAATTTTTTTTTGTACCAGCCAATTTTTAAGAGCAACCTACTTAGAGGGGAAGATACTGAAGTTACAAATTCACAAAAACTATCTTGACTTTATTAAGAGAAAATGTTTCTACTGTTGTATAACACAAAACATTAAATACACTATTTAAAGCCAGTAACTTAACATTTAAATTGAGACGATATAAACATGTCAAAGGAATGAAACACAGATCTTTCATGATGTGTGAATCATAAATTCATCTTTTTTCAATCCAAATGTTCATCTGAAGTTGTCTGTAATGGACACATCTACACTTGCTGCGCCTGTCAGTCCCTACAGCAACCGTCCCTGGGCATGTGGGAGTGTGTCTGTGTGTGTCTGTATGTGGTGTAGCCGCTCCCTATGTGGGGGAGGTTGTAGGTTGGGGTTTCCAGTGCCACACTGCGGCTTTCTTTCCAGGAAGTGTATCCACATCTTTGCTTCATTTTGCGAAACAGGAATGAGAAACCTGGTTTGTATTTTCTCTTTTCTCTCTTTCCAGGGCAGCTGCCACAGAGAGTACAGAACAAAATTTTGGTTCATAAAAGGATTTAGAATGGCACTTTCTGCTGAAAATCCAATCAACCAAAGGGTAGGTCAAGCACTGTATGATGGGAGATGCAGTCACTGCACACACGGTGTCACCTGGAATCAACCCCTAACCAGGCTGGGGGAGTCAGGCACAGGCACAATTTTAACAAAATATGTGGACAAGTATAAAGCATGGGATGACATTAAGGGGGATAATGGCTCTCAAATGATGACCTTGTCTTTCTGACCAGGGTTCAGAGCCGTGGCAGCACTGGGAGCACGGTTGCCAAGTTTCATTCCATGAGAAGCAGCGGTGACTGTGTCTGGTTAGGCAGAGAAGGGGCTGCTCAGTTTGGGGAGAGCACAGGACACGTCTGGGACAAGGAGGAGACTGCAGCAGAGAATGGGCATCAGATGAGCCCGTGGAGGAGAAATGAGGACCGGGTGTGGGGGACCACAGTGAATCTTAGAGAAAACAGAGGACCTTCCTCAGGAGGCTCTGGAAACTCCTGTGTCCACAGTAAAAATGATGCAAGACTCAGAAGAACACTGCAAGTGGTACTGGATAAGGATTTCCACGGCACCAGCTTGGCTTGAAGGCCAGTGACGGCTTATCAACTCAGGCAGGAGATGAGGGGTGGTCTGCGGTCTGAGTGAAAAGGGAAAAGGGACATTTCCCGAGAAAAGCTGTCAGCAGAGGCTCCTGTGATGGTGGGTGGAGGGATGAATGTGTGTGCAGGGCGCTGGCCTCCTGGCCGAGGCAGTTGGGGGAAGGGGCGCAGAGACGGGAGCTGGGCGATCGGCCTGGAGAAGGCTCCTGTGCCAGTGGGGGAAGGGTCGATCTGTGCAGAGGGGAGGTGGAGAAAAATGACCCATAGGCAGCCTGTCCCAGGAGGGCACTGGGTCAGCAGCCTCCACAGCACAACGAAGGGAGGGGCCTCCAAAAAAAGAACTGGCAACCGGCTTTCCTCTGGCTTTTAGGAGCACAGACACAAGAGACTATGAGAGAAAGTATTTTTATAAAGAGAAAAGGTAGTGGAGAAACAAGCTTAGACCAGTTGTTCCAGAAGAAAGAGCTGTGTCTGACCTTTGGCAGGGGGGAAGGAGCCCTGGCAGAGGAGGGGATAAGGAGCAACATCCCTAAAGGCCTGGAAAGGACGGGGGAATGGCTGAGCATGAAGGGGGGCAGAGGCGGCAGGAGGGAGGGTGGTGTTTTAGGTCTGTGAGGGTCCCTGACAGATGAGCAAGGGGTGACCGGGAGCTGCCTGAGCTTTCCCTCTGTGGGCCACAGATGCAGCCATCTTGCTTCCGCCTCTGTGCTGTCCTCAGGCCAGCCTGTGAGTCCACCCAGGGCCCTACACAGAGGCCGCAGGGAGGAACCAGCCCAAAGAGGAAGCTGAGCAGAATTCTGAGGTGGGAGGAAGGGATGGGGGGAAGGAGATGGTCAAAGGAGCTATATGAAGCACAGAGGAAAGATCCAGAAATCTAACAGTCTTCATTCCCTGCAGAGTGAGAGCAGACATGGGAGTCAGGAGCCTGGAAGACTCCAGAACCTGATGGCAGTTCAATAGTGGTGACGATTAGTGGTCCAGGTGAGGCTCTGTGCACATGTGGGACAGCCTGCATATGTGACACTCGCTGCACACTGTGGACAGGATGGATACTGAGCCTCACCAAACAGCTCTGGCAAGGCATGTTGGAAAGAAGGGGAGCAGCTGATGGAGTTCAAGGGACCGACGGAAAACAGCTCAGCAGCTGCCTCCAGGCTGCACGTGTGGCTGAAAGAAATGAGGCTGGTCAGAGTAGAAGTTAGAGGTCAAGGGACTAGAGCTCAAAAAGGCAGGGGGGGGGGGGGCAGAAGGGAAGAGGTCAGATGATGGGAAAGGGTAGGGGGCAATTGTCAGTGGGTGAGATTTCAGAGTCTGAGCTCTTACAGGACTGAGCTGGCATGCCAAGTGTTAGCAAAACTGTGAGAACAGAGCCCTAAAAGCAACAAAACCACAATGTTGATGTCACTGAGGATGTGGAGGACCCCAGGAGACAGTTTCTGTTGTCCTTGAGGGAGATGGAGGTCACCTAAAAGGTCATCAGGTGCTGGGGTGGTTAGGTAGGGGCACCTACTTTACAATGACATCTAATCTGAGAAGGATACTCGTGCATGAACACTAAGATGCTTCTGCACCTCTTCAAAAGTCTTGAGATTTATAGATGGCACAGTCACTTCCAAGATGCCATTCCATCCGCTGGAAGAAGTAGACGGTGGTGCTTTCCAGCAGTAAGCCACTCAAGATGGCCAAAAAGGAGAGCTTTCGGTTGATGTTTAGGGTCACTGGAAAAGAAAAGGCAATAAGCTATTAAGATTTTAATTAAATCATACTGGCTTGTAAATTATGGTAGTGTGAATGAAACTGTTTTGTAAAGCTGTTTTTAGAAAGTCTCTGTTCTTATTAATCAATGCTGTTCCCTTCTCCCACTTTTCTGTCTGCAAACCTTTTGAGAGTACCAATCATCTGCTTATAACAAAAGCACTTAGCTTCTCCCGCTAAAATGCAGAATCCCATGAATATTAAATGAGAAAATAAAAAGTAGATTCTAAAGTTATAACAAGACTAGCAGGAAAAAGTTGACACTATCAGTTTTAAAGTTTATGAGGTGATAAACACTGCGGCAAAAAAGTTATCAGGTTATAAGGCTCATTAAGACGCACTTCTCACAATGTGTGGGGAAAATGGGAGACACACAGGCTGCTCACCCCTCCCTTGGTATATAGTATGCATTGTCCTGGCTTGACAACTAACTGGCCATGTAAATGTGGACAAATCATTCTTAACATGGAGGGAATAATGGCGGCTGCCCTAACTGATCGCACAGGATAGAGATAATGTATATGAAAGCATTTTGAAAACAAAATAATACCATATGGTTAAACTGAACAGAGACTGGATATGTGCTCTGCATAAGGCACACAGAAACGGAAGGTTTTGTTACTGTTCTATGAAGAATTCCAGTGTTTACCAGGTTATATAAAACTGTGATCTAAGCAGCTTGTATAGAGGTTGAAAGCTGAGAAGACAGAATAAAACACAAACATACCTCTAATTGCCTGAAAATGTGATGTAAGAACAAATACTTTGATGAGCCGGAGGCACAGTGGTGTGTAGTCGTGTTCCCAGATGACAGCTGGAATCAGCAAGAGTTTTCCATAGCTGGATAATAATAATGCTTTCAGCAGCAGAATAAAGCCGGGCTTCTTTTTTGCTGTCATGGGTCGTTCTATCCACAGGAAAATAAAAATGCCAATAAAAAAGGCAGCTTGTTCTAAGGAGGAAATTGCAAATAAAAAAATATCAACGTCTCTATGCAAAACATATCCCCTTAAAAACAAATAAACCACAATTCCAAAATACAACTTATCAACTGACTTCAAGAGAAATGCTTTATTGAAATGAAGCTTTTCCTTTATTTTCTTTTACTTTAAAAGAAACTACTGCCTTTTATGTGAAATACTGTTGGTATGAATTCAGAAACAGAAACAATTCTTTCATGACGTATTTCATCACCCACTGAAGAAAAAGTAACTCCATTAGAATTGTAATCATCAATTTTTGCAGTTCTTTCTAGGAAGTTAGATTCTGCTCAAGCATCTTCAGTGTTAGAGCTCTCCACGGAAAGAACACAACAGGACAGTGGAGGCTTTTAACTCTAAAAGGTGAGAGCATCCTAAGAAGTAAACATGAAGACAGTTTTCTTTGTTAGTTTTTCTACTATTTATTGACTGCCTATTATCTACAAGATTGTGAACACTGTTATATAAATTAAAAACTCCCCTTATTCACTTATTTTTTAAGTGCAATTTCTTATACTTCCAGAAAGTGCAAATATAGAGTCCAGACCAGAAGCAGCAATAGTTCTGTTGGTGTCCGAGTCAGAAAAGAGCACAAGCTGTTCTGTTCCAGCAACTAGGAACTTAGCATTTCTTTTGATGGCATGATTTTTAGTAAGATGGTTAGTTCTCTGAGTACCCAGCTGCATACCTTTTGAGTGGTCTGTCCCCAGTTCTGTTTTTTTACCCATAAACTGTGTTATTTAGGTTTCTGCAGAATCAGGTTTTTCTGGAATATACACATATTATAGGAGAGACAACTGTATTCTTCCTGAAATGTTTTATAACAAAATATAGCCAGATTAAAGAGGTTCCAAATACAGGTGATCAGGATCAATAAATAATTTAGGATAGCTGACCTAGGTGAAATTTCTTATATTCATCAGGGGAGACATGCTAGCTCTCTGAAAAATAACTGAGGGCTTGTCAACTGCAAGCATCTGCTCAAAAAGAGAGATCTCACAGCCTGGGCTTTGAACAAAAAAATAACAAAAGTCATAAAGAACTCCCTAACAGGAGTCATCTCACAATAGTAGTTGTCTCCTGTCACTGAAAATAAAGCTAGATCATCTTGTAGAATTGGGAGAAAAGGGTTTCTCACACTGGATATAACGGAGGACCTGATAACCTCCACACTGTCTAAACTAGAACTTGGGAGGTGGATGAAGAAACTGTGCCAGTGCTCTGCCCGGGGGCAGATGTTACAGAGCCCAGTCCCAAAGGCCTGCAGAAGCAGGTGGGTCCAGTGCAGCCACTGCCTACCTGCAAACACAGATGCGCACACAGGGTCCTTCCTCATCTCCAGGCTGACGCTCACCTGCCACGATGCTGTGGGGAAACCTCTGCCCTTCCTACTTCTGCTTCTACAGCTGTAGGTAGGGGAGAACCCCTAACCTACCAAAGAGGACGCTTATGAAAAAAAGCAAGTTGATAAAATCATAAAAGCAGTGTTTAGATTATAAAATGCCATTAATTATGTAAGATATTCCTAACAAACTATTTTAAGGGTATGTAACTGAATTATGAATTCATAATTCATATAAGAAAGTTGAGTAACACTAGAAAAAAATTTCTGATTGAGGGTCAAAATACCTACTATGGAGTAGGGGCTATAGGAATTCCAAACTCAGAAAATAAGCTTGGTTTGTCTTTTGTTTTAAAAATTATGGACATAAAGGAGTTTATCCTTAGAAATTTTAAAAGGCTTTGCTTTAAGGTTTACAATTTCATTAGATTCTAAGCCTTGACTTAGGTGATGTATTCAAGGGTGTTTTTAATATTATGTGTGTTTGGAAATTCTCAGCATACAAATGGATTTTAAGACCACAGGACTGGACAAGAGGACCAAGGGATAGGGCAGAGAGAGGAAAAAAGGACAGCACAGGACACAGTCCAGACATATGACACTGAAGTGGGCTGGAGACTTACCATTCCTAAAATAGTATTTCCTTATAACCACTGAATTTTAGAAGCAGAGAAGCATGGAAACCAATAACCTAAGTTACAAATTCAAATTCTGAAGAAAAGCAATTCCTGAACTTCAAGAAATTTGGCAGAGTAGCCAATTTCCCTGGATAAGATCAGATAAATAATAAGTTTTCCCTATTTAATACATTGCATTAGTAATATATAATTAGTACAATACATTGGATAATGTCTAGCAATTATCAATCTGTTTTAATAAAGACAGATTTAGGAAATCTTACAACTGGATAATGAGAACTTAAATTTAAGAATTTTATCAATAATATTGTCTCAAAATATTTTATGAAACTCTCTGATAAGCAACTATTTCCATACAGTATGTGTGGTAAGAAATAAAAAAGATAATTTAAGAAGATAATTTAGACAAACTCACCAGAGCAGGTTAGTGTAGAACTGAAAACAGTCTCAAGTCTATATAAACTCGCTCCTCTTACTGATGATTAAGGCCAGGTACCTCACTTTTAATCAGAATAGTAAATTCTAATTAATTAAGAATAGAAAGCACAGCTTCTTCCTACCTAGAGAAGCAATTGCAAACATTCTGTAGAAATCCCACTCCTTGGCATATCGGATAAAGTCATCAGGATCGGTGTTCTGATTTGAATCTTGAAGCTGCCACCATCTCAGATATGCTTCACAAAGCAAACAGAATATGTAGAGTTTCCTATGCATCTGGTAGTGAAAAAGATAATGCCATTCAACTAAAGAAACACTTACATATAAACATATAACCAATAGGCATAGTCATAGCTGAACATGTGTGTTTTTGAGGAACTTTCCATCTAGAAGTTTTTCAAATTCAGAACTGTCCAGTGAAGTATGTAATTGTTTACAGTATGTAAACTGGTGTAGTTAAGTCAACAATGTCCATCAGAATCATATGGGGGATATTACAAAATACAAATGTCTGGGCCCCAATCCTGATTCTGAATCTTTGGAAGTAAATCCTGGATATGCACATTTTGCTAACAGTTTCAGGGGTGGGGGAGATTCTATTGTGTATCCCTAGTGAAGAATCACTGCTTTGAATAGTTCACCCTTCAGTGTATCCTCTACATCTGTCCTGTACACAGAATCAAGCCCAGAATTGATGTGACTCACTGATAGGTGGAAGCAGCACCAAGGGAACAGATTTAATCTGAAGATTCCATGATACCTCGTAAGAAGCTATCAGTCTAAACATGAAAAAAAAATTCCCCTAGGCTGGATAAGTGTAAATTAATATATTTGAAGATACAGTAATTAAAAGGTGCCGAATTAGCTGGAAGTTCTTAAGAGTCTGAGATTTCGGCAAAAATAGAAAATACTAGGCAACAAGAATTGGCTTTGCTCTATGTAGTTCTCCTATGGGTTGAACTTCATCAATGTAAGTGAGGAAAAGACTATGTGTGCAAATCCAGTACAGCTGGGTTACAGGAATCAGCATGAACTTCTGAGGCATCTCTGATTGGCACACTGATTCTCCTAGCTGCACTTTGAATCGCCTGGGGAGTTTTAAGAAATACTGATGCCTGGATCTCATCCCCACAAACTCTGATTTAATTTGTTTCTGGGTAGGGCCTCAGCTTGGAAGGCTTAATCGTCGCCCCCTCCCTCTCTCCCAGGTGATACTCTGTGTAGCAAACTTTGAGAATCAGTGCTTTAGCGATTTAACAACAGCCCTGTCTATTTAACATAAGGCAAGGGGCAGAAGACAAATAAATTGCACTTATTGTACATTTTAGCCCAAACATAGTTTGAAAAAATTTAGCAAATAAAAATACAGGAAACCCACTTAAATATGAGTTTCACATAAATAACTTTTTTTTGGTATGTTCCATGATATATATTTGGGAAATAAAATTGTTTATCTAAAAAAATATTGTTTATCTGATTTTCAAATTCAATTGAGTGTCCTGTGTTTTCTGTCAACTCCAACTAAACTATTAAAGAGCTCACAATTTGGAACTATTTCAGAAAAATGTGTATTTTTAAAAATTAAACTTCATAAATTAGTACTTTTCTGATTAAACTCAATGTTGTCATTCATCTCATGCATTCCCTCAGTAGCAGAGTATAAAATGAAAAAAATAGTTTTAAAATATTTTTTCTTTTAATGTTTGCTTACATCTAGGTATAATTCTCTCCTTACCCAGATATATTTAATTTTATCCTTTTAGAAGTGATGTCAGTTTTAAAAGGTAGCCTCTTAAAAGGCAATCCAGATTAGCTTGTCAGTTTCCTGCACCAGTGACCATTCTTCAATAATCACAGAACACTCTGCACCTTTTTTTAAATCAATTGTCTGCTATCTCTAAACTTCCATCATTGTTGATAGAAAAGACCCACCCTCACTGGAATTTTTTTTTTCTGTTTAGAATTACTTTATTCAGTTAAGGAGAACTTTCCTTAGCAATTAAATACAAAACATTCCAGTTTTATGTAATCTGCAGATTTTACTGCACTCCACAAAAACTGCAATTGATTTTTGAAAACCTGATCACTGAACAGATATGCAGAACATGAGCTGGTAATACAGGACATATGGTTGGGCCATGCTGCCGTTTAAACTTTTTTTTTTAAGGTATTATTGATATACACTCTTATCAAGGTTTCACATGAAAAAACAATGTGGTTACTACATTCACCCACATTATCGTGTCCCCCCCATACCCCACTGCAGTCACTGCCCATCAGTGTAGTAAGATGCCACAGAGTCACTATTTGTCTTCTCTGTGCTACACTGTCTTCCCCATAATCCCCCCCACACCATGTGTGCCTCATTGGAATTAAAACAAAAATGTTCCTTAATTCTGTTCAACATTATTAAGAATGTAAAAGCATCATCACGTAAAATAAAACAATAAAAAAATTATCACAACTTACGTTTATTTTAGTATTGAAAAGAATATGCCTGTAGGCCTGGGCTTTGCATAAAATAGCATTAATCAAGATGATAACAGGATCATACTCGATATATTTGTCTACAGGTTTCTGGCAGGATGTCTGAAATAATGCAAGATAACATTAGAACTGATCGAATCTGGACCTGAGTACCACCTTTCGAGTAAGCCCACCCACCATCTCAGAGGGACCTAGGTGTCATCTTCCCTAGGCTACAAGCATCCTCCAGAGGACATGTCAGCAAGCCAAAAGCCCTCCTTTCCCCTGACCGCTCCCCTCAAGGAGCCCGCCAAAGCCCTGGCCATAAAATGCCTCTCGACCTGTTAGAGACCCTCTTTCCTTTGTTCTGCTGGCCAGGACAGAGGGGTCCGTCTCAGGTTCAGCAATAAACCTGCCTGGACTGTTTAGTTTGCATCCCCTCTCTTCTTTCAAGAACAAGAAAATCCATACATTCTGAAATCCTAGAAGATTTCAAAATAGCAGAGTCTATTTTGGACTTGAATAGCAATAAGGCCATATCAGCATTTATTTAAATAAATTTCTATTTCAATATAAAATCCTCATCTATACAAGCCCTCATTTCAGAATGACTAAATATAATCTTTAAGGTGAGAAAAATTAATTTTTTCATCTCATATTTAAGAAGCTAAAAAGAATATTGCACATGTAATTGTAAATTAATGATAATAAAATAAATTATATTAAAAAAAAAAAGCTAAAAAGACTTTTAATTTGAAGACTGATTTTAGGCAGGAATGTATATCCTAAAATTCTACTTTCTATTTGTATGAATTGCTATAAAATAAGTTTATAATGTACTTTCATTGATAATCGGTTGCCTGTTGGCTAGATGGCCATCAACTTTGTAGTTCTTGAAATATGATCAGGAGAAAAGTGTACAGAAAAGTAACCCTCATGCAGAGCTTCTGAGAGCTACAGGCAAGTAAAGAATGTGGCGTGGTGTCAAATAATCCTGAGGTGACAGATACCAAGAAAAGCCTGTTTTTTATGCAAGAACATGGAGAGAATATGGAAAGAAAATGGTCTTTCTCTGATACAGGAGACATTGGAGAATACTGTGTGTAAGGAACAGGGTTGTAGTCACCCAAATCAAGTCTCCCTGGACTCTCAGTAATTCCTATTAAATGGCTTTTTTTGATACTTGTGATTAGTGTTTTCAAATCCTAACACCATTAGGACAAATGCAGGTGTACAAGAACAAGTGCATTAGAAATGTGACATTTGAAACAGTTACAAAATTGCATCAAGGCTACTATTCAGTGCATAAACTAATGGCTACAATTCAAACATAAAATAGAAGCAGAAGTGATGGACATACAAATTGTAGGAGGATGGCCTTGAGACTACATCAAAGTTGTAGATGAAAAATGAAGCACACTGAAGAATATTAACCCTGCACTCCAAATGCAATGACAAATTAGATCCACTTCCAATTTAAACAGTTGCTCCACTTCATTCATGTCATAGTAAGAAATGGGTATGTTTTTGACTTATGAAATGAGCCACTGAAGGGAGATGTGCTAGTTTCTCAAATTTAAACTCTTAGCTGAGCAAAGAGTAAGCCAGTGTTTAAACAGCAACCACAGACACAGAAACTCTATATTCATGAAAAATCAGTTTTTTAGATCCATCCCTTGTGCTATGTGGGGAACACTTCCTCTCTTTATATGAACAAGACTAGAAGACCACAGAAGCTATTTCATTTTAAAATGAAACCACTGACTGATCTAAAATCCTTTAAAAGCACTGTAAAACTGATCTTCAGACTGCACCACATGTCTAAGACAGGATTTGGACAGTTTTTAGAAGCAGCTAGGCAGAAACCAGAGCCAGGAGACACCACGGCTCAGTTATTCCTTGTATAATCACTTGTCTCATAAATGTGTTTGGAGTGGCTATTACATTCATTACACCAGTTCTCTTAGCCATTTCTATGGATCAGGCACTTCCAAGGTGCTAGATCTTCACCTAGAAACATAACTCTCTATCCTCAAGGGCCTTACAGTTTAGAAGGGGAAGACAAATAAGCATGCCACTCTAAGGGCTCCAACGGAAATGAACACAGCGTGACATAAACTCCAACAGAAGAGGCAGCTTCTGGTATCCTGTGATACACTCTGTCCTATGCCCATCGTCCCTTCTTAGCATTCTGAGATTATATAAACATCAGGAATTCATTAAAGCTTTCAGGTTCCCTCCCTAGCAGTTTAGGCCTGATTTTCCTTTGTTCTGCCTCTATTATTTGCCATTCCCTTGGGTACTTCCTTTACCTTGCTGGAAGGAAGAAAATCACATACACAAAACAAATGAATGTAGTACAACATCTTACTAGGAATAGCTTAACATAGCAGATGTTTTCATATTTTGGGAAAATCGTTCCATTCCATATTATTTGCTACTTAATAGACAAGTATCCTAAAAGAGAAAGTTGCCCTCTAAGAAATCCCTGTAGCATAGGGACTATGCATACCCTGGAAACTCAAACCACCTCTATCACCTCCATGACCTCTACCTTGATATGAATAGGCCTGACTTTCTGCTGCTGTGTTCCTCATTCCCTAATGAATCATGTGTCTTTCACAACATGAAATGGCCAAATTTTCCAGAAATATTCTTGTTGCTTCTTCCTTCCCATCTTCTCTAGGACGCCCCCCCTTCCCACTTATTCTCAAACCTGTTTAATTTCGGCTTCACAATAAACAAACACTTATCTTAAAAGTGGAACCCAATGAAGACTGTAAGCTCCTCAAGGGCAGGGCTGTCATTTATTCATCTTTGCATACAGCATCCAGGTAGGGTGGGGGGGGTGGGGGGTGGGAATGAACACTCCAGCACTGAACAGAACTGACACCTATGACAACCTCAAAGGAGTCTTGTTTTGTTTTCATAATGAATTTATCAAATATCTGAGCACTTTAAACGGGCTAGGCACTATAGCATATTAAAAGTAGTGCTTCTTCAAGCATAACTGTAATAAACTATGAGAAGATGAAGCAGAGCAAGAGGCTAAAAGCAAAGGACATATACTTCCATCAGATGAAGGAAAATTAGGGAAACACAGAAAGGCAAGCTGTGAAGAAAGACAGCAGAAAAATGCAAAAGGCAAAGGGGAGGAAGATGAGGATGAAAAACACAGGTAGGAGATCAGGCTGAATACACTGCTCACTCCAAACGTGGCAGGGAAGGGACCAGAGAGTGTGTGAGTTTCCAGCTTTAACCACTTTAGAAATTGTGGCTATTTTTTCACAACATAGAGCCTGATGTCTAAAATATTTTTACTTTTTAATCTCAGTACTTGGAGAGCCTTTAAAAATTAATTATTTTATGCTTAGATTTTCAGAGTCTAGCATCAACTACATGATTTTTCCTTTGTAATGCTATTCTACATATTACTATGCATTAGTGTTACCAAAACGAGGACATTATAAACACTGTCTCATTAGGGAATGACTGTATACAATAATGATCCCATAATGTACTGTGCCACCATTCAGTATGCCAAATATAACTCTAGAATCTGTTTCCTGAGTGAGTGCAGTGTCAGTGGGAAAAAAGTGGGTGAGTCTATCCTATTGACCTAAACAGCTATCTACTCATTATTCTGTCTTTCCTTGAATATAGAGAAGCCAGCACTGGATGACCAGGGAAAGAACACTGTTGTCAGCTTAATCCAATAATTAAAAAAGAAAAGGCTATTTTATACCATTAAAAATCACTAAATAAAACACATAGATACTAGCTTTTCTTTAGACAAAAGACTATATTCATTGTTTTGTGGCTGTCAGTTTCAGATGGGCCGGCCCAAAGGTCATTAAGTCATCAATGTCATTTTCAACTAGAGCAGCCCTAAGTCACTGGGTTTTGACCACACACAGCTTGCCAGGATGACCAAGGATATGATCATCTGAAAACCTAGGAAGGTTCCTTCATTCAACAGATACTTGCTGAGTACCTACCATGTGTCAGGCATTGTCCTAGGCAATCCAGTTACATTAATGAATGAAATACACATAATATCTGTCCTTGTGTAACTTACATTCCAGCGGGAGAGACAGGCAATAAATAATAAATAAGTCAATGACATGGACTATTAGATGATAGGTGCTGTGGGAAAGATAAAGCAGGAAAGGGTGATATAAGGTGGACCAGACTGGGAGGGAATCATAATTTCTGAGAGGGTAGACAGAGTAGGCCTCTCTGAGAAGTTGTTAAAAAAAATTCTTGAAAGAGGTGAGGGACTTAGCCATGCAGAAATCTGAGACAGCTGTGTTGCAGGAAGGGCACAAAGCCTTGAGGAAGGAACTTGCCTAGCTTAAGGAACGTCAGGAGAACAGTGGGACTGCAGTAGAATGAGGGAGGGAGAGGGCAGCAGAAGACCATAAAGGGCAGGAACTGTGGCCTTAACTCTGAGTGAGATGGAAAGTCACTGGAAGGTTTGACCAAAGAACAGACATAATCTAACTACATTTTAAAAGGATCAGTCTGGCTGCCATATGAAGAGACTCAAAGAGGTGCAAAGGTGACAGAGGAAAACTGGTTGAGCATCGTGACAATCACCCAGGTAAGACATCGTAGCTTGGCCCATGGCTGCAGCAGTAGGAGTGGCCTGAGTAGTGGATTCCAAGTAAATGTGAAAGTAGAACTAACAGCATTTGTGAAACAACTGGATTAGGAATGTGAGAGAAAGAGGAGTCAAGAATGATCCCAAGGTTTTTGGTTTTAGAAACTAAAATGGTAGAGTTGTCATTAACTCTGGAAGTCTGAGATAACTACTGAAATCCAGCTGGAAAAGTAAAGTAGTAGTTGGATTTTGAGTCTGGAGTTCAAGATAGAGGTTCAGGCTGGAGTTTTAACTTTGGGAGTGGTCGACATTTAGATGATACGTAATGCCATAAGCCAGAATGAGCTCTTCAAAGAAGACAGAAAGAAGCTCAAGAACTGAAAGCCTTAAGGTACTTCATGGCTAAGAGGTAAGGAGGTGAGGCAGAACCAGAAAGGAGATTGAGAAGAAACAGCCAGAGAGATGAGAAGAAAACTTGAAGATCCTGGTGTCCTGGCAGGGGCACCGAGCATTTCAAGGAGAGGGAATAATAAGGTTACAGCTGCTGACAGCTAACTGAAAATGGACCACTGGATTTAGCAAAGTACAAGTCATCCAAAACAGTGATATTCAAAAGTTTCTAGGGAAATGGTAGGTGAAAAGAAACTCAATACACACTAGGAGAGGAAATAAAGACAGCAAATATACACTTCTTTTCAAGGATTTTTGAAGGAGAAAAAGAGCAGGAGCTAAAGGAGGAAGTGGGGTCAAGAGTGGGTTTCTTTCTTAATAAAAAAAAAAATAGCATGCATGTTGCTGGGAGTGATCCAGCAGAGCAGAAGAGTATCGCTACAGGGATATCCTTAAACCAATGAAGAGGATAGGATCTAGTGCACAGGGAACGCTGGCTTTGGACAGTATTTGAACCGTTCATCCATAGTAAGGAAGACAGAGCATATGAAAAATGAATGCTAGTATTGGGTTTATGTGGTCGCAAAGCTTGCAGTTCTCCGTTTTCTTAGCAAAAGAAACAGGATAGGTGAGGATACTTGAGGGGAAGGTAGGTGGGAAACCTGAGAAGGTGCGGTGATGACCGTCCCCAGGAGCGGGCATGTGGGTGCCACTAGTGAAACGAGGCGATCGTCAAATTGCATCAGGGGCCTGCGTGAGCTCAGTGGTCATGGATTCATGGTTTTTCCCCAGCAACATACAGGTGCAAGAGTGTAGGGACAGATGAGGCAATATACTGGATTTAACTAGGGTTGAAAATTTGCCAAGTGGAGGAAACCATCTGAGAAAGGAACAGTGATTATATTGGTTGACAACGGGCTAAATAGGAACACTTGTATATTACTACAGACCATTTTTTCTATTGAGGATTATTAATAAAAAGTCACCAGGAGATTTTAAAAAAATGGGACAAAGCATACTGACTGCCCGTTATGTGACGTTATTTGCTAATGCCCCCCAAAGAACATCCAATTTTATGGCTTTTTAAACGTAAGTTCATTTTCTATAGACTATGAAAACCTTGAAAACAAATTTTTTACTTCCTCGGGTTTGGTTTTTGTATCCCCATGCCTACATAAGTGCTTTGCAACGCTGTATGTTCAATAACCACAATAGATGACACCTGATAAAAAAAATTCCAGGAAAATTTAACCTCGGTTATGGAGTGTAAGGATGGTAACATTTGTCTATCAAAGGAATAATAGCCACGAAAAAAATAGCTTGGGAGTGAACCCAACGTCACTCTAAACCGATCTTTAAACGTCTCTGCACAACGCCTCCATCCACCTGCGCCTGAAGATGCGCCCGCTCCGCTGGGTCTCACTAGCAGACGTGACGGTGTGAGGCGAGCGCGCAGGACGGCGAGTTCGCTCCTACTGAGGTGTTCAGGCACAGGCTCGTCGGACCCCGGACGGCAAGGCCAGCATCAGCTGAAGGCTGTATTAGGGAAGCCTGAAACTCGTTCATTTTTACCACCCTAAAAAGCAGAAACAGATCCCACTGCCGTTCTTGGCCCTCAAATTTTACGCCGCGCCATTTTCTTCCCGAGGACACCCCACACCCAACAACTCACGCAGATGGATAGCTTCAGCACGCCGTGGTTATAGTCCCGGTACAGCTCCCTGGCCTCTTGGCTGCATTCGATGCACCTGTACCGGCAGGAGGCCGCGGCAGCTGTAGAAGCCGACACCACCCCCTCCGCGTTCCCCTGGCACGACCGCAGTCCACTCCGCCCGCCAGTGCCCATTACCACGCGAAGGCGGCCCGCAGCTTCCCATTCAGCAGCTGGGAAGACGTCACACGCAGGCCCGGAAGGCCTGCACTTCCGGGACTCGTAGTCCCAGACCTAGAGAGGCGGGACTACACCGCCCACCAGACAGACACCGCCCCTTCCGGTACGGTCCCCGGCCCTTCCGGTACGGTCCCCGCCCCTTCCGCCCCCGGGCCTCGTCCCCGGTCCGCGGCAGGTCAGGCTGGGAGGCGGTGGTGCGCGCGCGGGCGCGCGCGCGAGGGTCGCCGCGCATGCGCCCTGGGGAAAGATGGCACCTGCAGGCTGTGGCTGCTGCTGCTCGGGCGGCGCTGTGGCCTCCGCGGGTGCCGCCCGGCGCACCCTGGTGCTGCTGCTGGGGGTCCTGTCCACCGCGCCGCGCCCTGCCGCCCTGGCCACCGAGCACTACACGCCGCTGTCCTTGCTCAAGCAGGAGGCCCCCGCAGGCGGCGGCGGCTGCAGCCCGCAGGCCGGGGACTGGGGGGACCAGTATTCGGCCGAGTGCGGCGGTGAGTGGGCGGCGGCGGGCGGGCGTCCGGGGCCGCGGGGCCGACTTGCGTGCCGCCCTGGCGTCCTGTCGGCCGCGGCGTGCGCGCCTGCGGGTGTCCCGCCGGGCCGCTTCCCGCCACCCGCGCTCACGCTCCGCGCACTCGCCGATGGCCGCCCTTGGGAGGGCAGCGAGTGGAGGAAGCTGACAGCTCGCTCCTGGCCGGGGCGACCCTCGGAAAAGCGGAGAAGATGGCGGGTGGTCCCGGGCAGCCCGCGTTCCCGCGCTGGCTTCGAGGGAGCGGTGGGAGCGAGGGAGGGGCGTATGGGCGGGGGGGCCCCGGGCCCTATTCAGGCCCGGGAATCAGGTGGCTAACCTCCCGGGTTTGATGTCACGTATTAAATACAGCATCTAAAAATACGATCCCTGAAGAAAGAAAGGAACAGAAGACCAAGCCCGTCTTATCTGCTCGTTGGCATCTTGTTTCCAGTTGTTTAACGTGACTTGTGGGCTACCTGTCAGGTGTCTCCCACAGCGTAAAAAGGACCCTGCAGGCTTTGAACCTGTGGATAGCAGATCTGTGTGTGTCCTGGAACTGAGCCAGCTCATTCACTAAGATTGGGCGCTGTTGGCCTCAGTTTAAGAAGTCATTACAGGTGCCACGGGAGAAAAATACATGTGTACGTTTTTTGTTTTGAGGTTCTGTAGTGGATCTTTTCACTCGCCCACCTCTCCTTTCCTCTTCTGTGTGAGTTCCCATAAGGCTCGCTTTTGAAAGGTCTGGGTCTACCTAACTCATTAGGAGCTGGGTGGTTGCTTTTTGGGCGTGACAGCAGTGCTCTTTAGCATCTGTAACCTGAAAGACAGTGAGTATTTTTTAGTGGAGATGAAATGTCAGGATTAGCACACTCATTTCCTTTTGGCATGATCTGACTTCCCAGAGGAAGTCTAACTCATTGAGCGGTATGGGACTTCTTTATTTTGTAGTAGGCCTTGCTAGTAACAGCATAAATAATGTGGCCAGCTTTGTATAGTGGGAAAAGAATGGCTTTTATCTCTGTTATTTTCTGTGACTCAGAAGAAGTTAATTGACTGTCTTTGCAAAATTGCCTCTATAAATTGAAGACTCTATTATCTAATTCCAGGGCTTTCATTTTTTCACAAGACTGCTATGAAGAAAATGAAAAATACCTAACATACGTAGAGTGCTTGCTGTATGCCAGGTGCTGTTGTGTGAGCTAATCATAGTCAGCCTGTTCTCTGTCAGAACACAGGTAACCACTTCATTGGATGGTAGCTCCTTTTTTCAAATGGGGAAACTGAGAGACAGTGAAATCATCACCTTACTGAGGCCCCACAGCTGTAAACGGAGGAGCCCAGGTGGTCAGGCTCCAGGCAAAACTTTGGCTTAAACACTGAGTGGTTACAAGTAGGAAACAGCTATAGTATTTACTAGAATATAGTATGTATTGTGTAAATCTTCATTTCCCCTTCTCTCCTATAGTCATTTGATACTCACTGACTAAAGAAGACCCAGATTCTAGGCAACGGAAAATACACATCAACTTCTTTTATGGAGATTGTTTTTATTGATCTAGGTGGCTCATCTCACTCTGTGGCTTTAGGCTTATGCCAGTGCTTAAGAGTCATTTGAGCCAACTCTGAGCCATGGCATGCTTTCCTCTCAGATACTATAGGTTTTCACAGACTAGGCATTTGGAGGAATCCTGACCATTCACCCTTCCCTCCTGTATGGAGACCAGTATCTAATGTTCTCAGCTTCAGAGGATGAACACTGTTATGAGGCTTTAAGCATAATTTATTTAAATCTTCCTATTTTCATTTTATCTCTCCCATGTAGTACTTATTTGCTTAGTTTGGAATTTAAAATGTGCTGCTGCAAATGAGTGGCATGAGACTCTCAGACAGCCTCCTTGGGCTGATGTGAATGTCCCAGTTGCTGTAGACCGGTGCTGCAGTGGCTGTCCTGCTTCCGCCATCGGCCCCAGTAAGTAATTCCCAGAGTCACTTGCTTATTGTTCTTGGGGCTCCAGCTGTTTCTTTTAGCATGACTGGCTGCAATATGTGACAAAAACCATCTCTGTTGTGGTAGAGGCTCCCAAAGTTATGTTCCACCTTATCCTAGACAAAGTAAGTAGAAGCTGGACCCTGTGAAACTTGCCCCAGTCCCTCTCTGTCCTAAAAAGAACAAATGTAGTAACAAATTCAGGATTTATAGCTAACCGTATCATAGCGAGGCTTATGTTCTGTATCCAGAGCCCCCATGGGACCAACATAACGGTCAAGATAAGTGCCTACCTAACAGCTCTTCAGAGCCTCGCCAGCTAATAACCATGTCACTGTCACCTGCTGGCCTACCTAGCCACAAGCCTGTCCATATCAAGCCAGCCCCTATACAGAGGACAAACACAGCACAGCCACTTTTCAGAAGCTGTCCCACATATTGCAAATTCAGATGACGGTTGATCTTGGGTCTAAATCTGCACACCCTTGAAGAGCTGTATGTGTACTGTGTATTCTCTTCAGGCAGAACCCCCAGGGGTTGTAGGACCGAGTAATGTAGGGCTGGTGGGCACCCGTGTGCCTGAACAGTGCACTGGCTGGACCACCTCACTGTGTGGACCACCATCAGGTGGAATCCAGGGCTTGTCAGTGGGCAGCCCCAGTGAGGTCCATCCACAGAGATGACAAGCATGGTGACGCAGTTTGGTGGCCACAGGTCTCAGCCTGAGCTTCATTGTTCCCTGGCCCCCTGCAGCCTTTGCTGCACGAGCACATTTTTACATTTTACTTTTTATTTGAAAAGCATGTATAACCACAGACTTCTGATCATCTCTGTTTTTATGTGGTGAAAATAATCTGTTTTAACAAAACACTGTAATGTATATACTTTTCAAATAAAAGTAAATTTCCCTGGTTTCCGTTACTCTATCTTCAATTTGGAACTGAGGAAAGAAATAATGAACAGGAGTTTTCACCAAGTCTTTCCCTCCGTTTACGTGCGTTCTTACTTAATTCCCTTGGTACTGAAGCAAGTACAATTTTTATTCCCATCTTACCTAAGGTGAAACTGAAACAAAGAGAAGTAGGAAACCTCCTGATCATTTATAGTAGTTCCTCAGTAATTGCATATTAGTGTAATTTTTACTAACATTGATGATCAGGTCCTACACCCTGAAGCTTGTTTATTGGAAGTTATATTCTTAAATAACTTCTAGAATTTTATGTTTACACAGAACCTAATATTCTGAACTGTAGAGCTAGAACGATCTGTTCTTTCACTGGAAACTGCATGCCTGCCAGGTGCTGCTTTGATCCAGCCCTGGGGCACAGCACCACTGGCTGAGACTTTGAGGGGAGCTGTATTCTGGTGGGGGAAGACAGTATTTCATAGGCCCTGTGATAAATGCCATGAATTAAGAGTAATGTGGGATGCTCCTTTGAGAGGTGACAGGGGAGGCCTGGTAAGATGACATGGTCATAGGCCTGAACAGGGTGAGATTGGGAAGAGTTGAGAGGCATTTTGATTTGACACCCTAATGTCGTAGATCTGGTAACCTAAGGTGTAGTTAAACTAATCTGTACATTGATTCAAGAATTCAGGTGTTCTCTGCTCTCCTACTAAAGCTGAACTGCATCTTACTCAGTGTGGCATTCATCTACAGAAACACATCTTTATGCATTTTTATGGATAGTCTTATGGTGTATTTTAGTCATTCAAACATAGGTGTTTCTAGTAATTTTTTCAAAAATACTCATTTCCTACTTTGACAATGTATTAATGAAAACAGTGACTTTATTACATTTTTCTTTTTACCGCCTCCTTGAGACTTTTGCCTGCCCCAAAGTGAGGCAGTCTTGATAGTTTTCAAATAGCCACCTTCACCTAACTGATGACATCAACATAGTACATGCTTGAATGCCTCAGTCAAGTTCAGTGATTCATTTATGACCTGATGTGAGTTTCTTTAGTTTGTTGAAGTTAATAATCCCAGATTTGAGTTTATCTTCTCACAGTTCTTTGTGGAAAAAAGAACATTAGTGTCTGTCTAACTTGGGAATTACTAACGGCCAGAAAAATAAGGCGGTAGCTACAAACCTTGCTCAGTGTTTGACAAAGTAAGACTTAAAGCTTGTCAGTATATGTGGTATCTTTCTAAACTGAGGAACTGGTTGTTTAATTACATAGAATTGGTCTTGTTGCTCGTAGTCCTTAAATTATTGCTGTGACTTGAAGGTGGTAGAGAATCAATAGAGGGAAACTTTTATAATGAGAGCTATTTCCTTTTTTTCTGGCTACAAGAAATTAAGAACCCTCAAGTTTTATTGCTCAGTTATGGCAACTGGGTAACTTTTACTGTTAGTGTGTTGGCTTGATTCTCTTTTCCTTGGCCCTGATTTTCTCTTCATTTTCAAGTGGTTTTGTGGCCAATCTCTTCTGATCTTTTTTAAAGGCATACAGGAGTACATTTGCCAGTGTGGAATAGCGAGCTTACGTTGAGGGCTGAGGCTGAGGCATGAAGGATGGAGAGATTCCTATGTGGTTCTGTCTCCCAGCACAGGCATAGGGAAGAGGGTGTTTGCCTCTGACTAACTGAGCAGCAGCTTTCCAAAGGTCTTGGTTTAGGAATAATTCTTTGCAGCATAAACCCTATGAAAATGATAGCTCATGGTATTTGCACACTCCCTTTCCATATAGATCTGTTGTTATTAAGAATTACTTTTGCCTTTTAAAAGGTCTATATGCAGGTAGGCATATTCAGCTTTGGGTGATGAGGGTTGGGTTTTTTTCACCTCTGGACGAGGGCAAAAGATAGGTGGCCTGGGCTGTAAAATCTACCCTACATAGAACATGACTACAGGAAGTGCAGCATACTTTCTGTATAAAAACCCCTCAAGGAGCCTCTTCTACAGCATGTAGAGATGGCTTGGCTCCCTTGCACTCAATAAGTACTTGAGTAATGTGGTGCTTCAAGAGGTTATCTTTTCTTTTTGTTTGGGCTTCTTATCTTGCAGATTGAGTAAATACACAATTTATTGAAGTACCAGAATTTTAATACTGTTAACTTTGGGTTAATACTTTCTAACCTCTCCTGTTATATTTTAAATTTTTTTACTTTTTATTGAAATATGACATATATGCAGAAAATCACATGTATCACAATATGTAATGCATGAATTTTCACAAAGTGAACAGCGTGTAACCAGAAGGAACCCCAGATTAATAACTGATACTGGTTTCTGAACTTGCTAAAACAGTTTTCGGCTCCAGCACCCTCTGCCCTGTTCTGTTCCTGGATTGGCACTGCTTTAATGTGCTTCCACACCTCTTTCTCCATCTGCACAGCTGACCAGCTCATTTTCTTTTGGTTTTATATAGTCTTCACATGTGTTAGTACTTTTATGTGGTTTAATACAGCTTTGATCAGGTTACATTCACACTTTAAAACACCACCTAAGATGGCCTTCGCAGGTCCTTGTTTGAATGGAATAATTATATGTTGACTTTATAATCTAATTCTCAGTGATCAGCGTCTGTTTTCAAGGCACTTTATGGTGACTTACACATCTCAGGTACTGATGAATAATATTTTATTAGAATAGATGAAGCATATAAATTCTCCAAGGAGAATTTTTCCTGTTACTACTTTCCCTGTTATTACATCCTAAAAGACATTTACCACTTGGGACCACTGCTGAGCAGTGTGATGTAGAGCGGCCTCCGTGATGGCTGCCTTGCAAATTCAGAGAGGACTGCAAGCACAAGGCGGTGCAAAGTGACGCCGCACAGCAGTGGCTTGGCCTTAAGAGAGCTTCTTCGGCCGTGGTGGCGCCGCCCCCAGGTCACCCTACCCCAGTGAGGACAGCTCACAGCAAGTGCCTGGCACCTGAATTCCCAGTTCTAGCCCATCCCCAGGAAAAGCCCAGTCATCCTTGTTCTCAGGTATGAACAAAGGTGAACAGGCTGAGCTTGGCACATCTTCTGTTGTAACTAGAGCGAGGTGGTCAGTGAGAGCACCACCCAGCAGCTGGTGAATTCCTTAAAAATGTTTCCTTCAGGGACTGGCCATGAGTTTGCAAGCTTTCAATCTTCACTTGCAGCCGTGGATATGTGACAAATATGCGCTACTTCAAATACCACCTTCCCTCCTTACTGGGAGGTGATGCCCCCTCTTACCTGATTGAGAAAGAAGCACTCACCAAGAACTTCCACACCTCTCCACCATACCCACTCTCCACCTGCCTGGCTTTACGAGGAGCTTCTGCATTTGGCCATGACGGGGGGGGCACGTCATGGGCTTCTGCCTAGGGTAGCACTCTGCATGAACATATGGTCTCGTGCCCCCTTGTCTCACAGCTGTGTACAAATGGCTGCAATAGCTCCCATCTTGGAAGAACCAGCACAAAGGCAAGACCACATGTCCTGCAGCCATCACTTCATCTCTCAGCTCCCTTTATAGTGCAGTTCCTCAAAGGAGATGTTCACATGCATTGTCTCCAATTCTTTCTTGAACCTAACAACATCAGCTCTTTGTCTCTCAACCAAATCTGCTCTTAGAGGCTCTGTATGAGGTTTAGAAGCAGAGGAGGGAGTTTTGTGGCACTGCTATCCCTAAACTGTTCATTACGAGGAGGCAGCATTGGCAGAGTGAGTGGTGACAAATGAACCGTTTACGTTATTGGTGTGGTCCTAGAGCACAGATAGGGCAAGTCTTGGCTTTGTTATTTCTTCATTTTGTGACCTTAAACATATTCATTAACATCGAACTTACTTCCCTGTGTGTACAGTGAGTCTAAAGTATGTTCTGCCAACCTCAGAGGATGGATAACAAAAAGAAATAATGTTTGTGAAAGCATTTGGAAAGCTCTAAAGTACTGTGAGGACCAAAATAAAGTAGGGAGAAGAAATTAACAGAAAAACAACATAATTTTAGCCTAGATGTATAGGCTAACATTTAGTTATTTCTCTGAATTTTCTCTGAATATCACAGTAGCCCTATAAGGGTATGCAGTAGTACTTACTCCTATTTTACAAAAAAGGGAACTAAGGCTGGGAGCTGTTAAAGGACTTGTCCAAAGTCAAATAGATAGTCAGGCATCTGATCTGAGTCAGTCTGGCTCCACAGCCTTTGCTCTGAACCACCCTCTATTAGTTTGCTTCCAAACAACTTAATTAAACTTGAGGTCAGGAAAAGAGTAGATTTATTATAAGACCTGGTTCTTTGAAAAGACCTGGTTCTTTGAAAAACTTTCTTTGAAAGTTTAGGCAATTATCAAGCAAAGTTGATAAAGAAAAATGAGAAGCAATTATTTGACTTTAGGAAGAAAGGTGTATAATGAAAATGGAGATCATTGTAACACCTTTGTATAATTTGATGACAAAGAAGTAGAACAATTTAAAGAAATGGGTAGTCCATTAGAAAAATAAATTACAAAGTTGATTCTCACTCCGCCTCTTCAATACCTTGTTCCCACTAGGCTCAGCTCTTTTCTTCTCCTCACACTTAGCTTCCTCAGCCTTCTTAGAGCTTACCTACTTTCTCTGCCTAGTTATCCCTTGTAAGTTAGTGATTAGCAAACTGATATTGTAGCTCCTATCTCTCTCTGGAATTTCCTTGCTTTGAGCAAGATGGCTTACAGGTTAGCATCTCACAGGAACTTGACTTAAACCCAAAGTTAGCTCTTTGAATTCCCTGAGCCAGTCTTCCCCTTAACCTTCCCATTTCAGGTCAGGGTGCCACTCTTTGTCTAGCTGTGCAAACCAGAAGCCGGTGCCTTTTTCCTCTCCCCATGCCTACTTTTTCTCAAAGGCCTTTTGTACTACCTATACCTCCTTAGACTATGTGACCCTCCATTTCAACCTTCTGCCTTTGTTTGAACTTTCCCCATTTTTTCTCCAGCCAGGCCTCATTGTCCTGCTCTCCTGTCCTCACCTCACATGACTGTCAGGGACCTTTCTTCCTACACAAGCCTTCTGTGGCTTCTTAGTATTACAGAAGAAGGGGGATTAAATCAACTGGCTGCTAAACTTGAGAAACAAGAAGAGCAGATAAAGGACATTGGAAGGGCTAGTTAGAGTAAAGCCAGGATAAAGGAATTAGAAACAGAGCAACTGAAGAATTGATAAATAGATCCAGAATTTGGTTCTTTAAAACAATAAAGTAGATAAACCTGATATGGCTAACACATAAATAGGAAAGCAGGTGCAAGGGTACCTTTAAGAATGGGGGTATGGAGGAAGATTCTCAAGATGGCGGCATGAGTAGGGTGGTGGAAATCTCCTCCCAAAATCATATATTTTGAAAATACAGCAAATACAACTATTCCTAAAAGGTGACCAGAATGTACAGTACAGCAGCCAGGCTACATCTACATCTGCGAGAACTCAACATCTCATGGAAAAGGGTAACATACAAAGCCGTGACCCGGTGGGACCCGAGCACCCCCACCCCACCCCAGCTCACCAGCGGGAGGAAAAGAATCAGAGTGGGGAGGAAGTGGAAGCACAGGACTGCTAAATAACCAGCCCTAGTAATCTGCACTGGGAGCACAGACACACATCACATGGTGTAGTGGATATTAGAGGAGCGGAAAAGCAAAATCTGAGACTAAGACAGCAAACAGGTTTCCACAGCCGGCTGCCCTGGGACAAAAGAAAAGCAGGTGCTTTAAAAGTCTTAAGGGGACAAGGGTTTAACAGGTTGACAAAATAGTCCTGGCACACTCAGCCCAGGAAGCTGGGAACTTTAAGGAACTTCAGGTGCCCTAACCCCCTGGGTGGCAACGCAGCTCCGAAGCCTCTCACAGCGATAAACAGCCTGCCAATCCTTTTCCCCACCGGCACTGCAAGCAAACCAGCTGACCTGCCATTGCTGTGGAGCAGCTGGGGAGCAGTCCCGCCCACAGCAACCACACAGAGGCTTCTCCCGGCACACAGCTAACCAGCCCAGACCCAGAGGCTGCCCCCTGTGCACAGTTGACCAACACAGAGCGTGGAGACCGGCGCAGAATCCAGAAGGCACAAAGGGGCTTTTTCCTTGCGGCAAACAAGTGCTGCTCGCCTGCAACACCGCCAGTGCCCTAGGCCATCGCAAGGGCCACGCCGCCCATGGAGGCTCAGGGGATTAACCCAGAGGATGCTTGCTGTGTGTGGTTGCCCGGCACAGACGGCAGAGACCAGTGCAGAGTTCGGGAAGCACGAAGGGGCTCCATTCTCGGGGCAGAACACATGCCACTCACCTGTGATCCCTGCCAGTGGCCTAGGCCATCCCGAGGGCCGCCCCGCCAACACGGCTCGGGATTACCCAGAGACTGCCCCCTGTGCGCGGTTGACCAACACAGACAGAAGAGATGGGTGCAGAGTCCAGGAGGCAAAAAGGGGCTCTGTTGTGGTGGCAAACACGCCACTGGCCAGCCACCCCCACTAGTGCCCTAGGCAGTCCTGAGGGCCACTACACCCACAGCAGCTCAGGGAATTAACCCTGAGGCTGCTCCCTGTGTGTGGCTGACCAGCACAGGCAGCAGAGATGGGCAAGGCGACCAGCAAGCAGGAAGGCACTTTGTTCTCCCAGCTGACACACGTGCCACTTGCCGGCGGCTACTCCCATTGCCATGAAAGGGCAGAAGAACCTTGTTCAGTCCAAAATCCCTCAAACACCAGAGAGAGGGCCTGGTGAGACTGAAATCACCAATCTTCCTGAAAAAGAATTCAAAATAAAAGTCAGCATGCTGATGCAGCTACAGACAAATATGCAAGAACTAAGGGATGAATTCCAGAGAGAGATAACAGAAATGAAACAAACAATGGAAGTATTTAAGAGCAGACTGGATGAGGTGCAAGAAACTGTTAATGGAATAGAAATCAGAGAACAGGAATACAGAGAAGCTGAGGAAGAGAGAGACAAAAGGATCTCTAGTAATGAAAGAATATTAAGAAAACTGTGTGACCATCCAAACAGAACAATATTCACATTGTAGGGGTACCAGAAGAAGGAGAGAGAGAAAAAGAGTTAGAAAGTGTTTTTGAAGAAATAATTGCTGAAAACTTCCCCAATCTGGGGAAGGAAATGGTCTCTCAGACCATGGAAGTCCACAGATCTCCCAACACAAGGGACCCAAGGAGGACACCACCAACACATATAGTAATTAAAATGGCAAAGATAAAAGCCAAAGACAGAGTATTAAGGGCAGCCAGAGAGAGAAAAAAAATCACCTACAAAGGAAAACCTATCAGACTACCATCAGACTTCTCAGCAGAAACCTTACAGGCCAGAAGGGACTGGCATCATATATTCAGTGCAATGAAGCAGAAGGGCCTCGAACCAAGAATACTCTGACCGGCAAGATTTAATCATTTAAATTTGAAGGAGGGATGAAACATTTCCCAGATAAGCAAAAGTTGGAATTTACCTCTCACAAACCTTCTCTAAAATGTATTTTAAAGGGACTGCTCTAGATGGAAATATGCCCAAGGCTAAATAGCTGTCACAAAAGAAAATAAAACCACAGCAAAGAAAGTAGACCAACCAAATACTAACTAAAGGCAAAATAAAATCAGTTATCCACAATCAGTCAAGGGAAACACAAAGAGTACAAAATAAAACACCTAACATATAAAGAGTGGAGGAGGAAGAAAAAGAAGGGAGAGAAATAAAGAATCATCAGACTATGTTTATAATAGCGTAATAAGTTAGTTAAGTTAGATGGTTAGATAGTAAAGAAGCTGCCCTTGAACCTTTGGTAACCACGAATTGCCTACATGGGCAATAAGTATATATCGATAATAACCCTAAATGTAAATGGACTGAATGCACCAATCAAAAGACACAGAGTAATACAATGGATGAAAAAACAAGACCTATCTATATTCTGCCTACAAGAGACTCATTTCAAACCCAGACATACACAGACTAAAAGCGAAGGGAAGGAAAAAGATATTTCATGCAAACAATAGGGAGAAAAAAAGCAGGAGTTGCAGTACTTGTATCAGACAAAATAGACCTCAAAACAAAGAAAGTAACAAGAGACAAAGAAGGACATTACATAATGTGATAAATGGGTCAGTCCAACAAGAGGATAAAACCATTATAAATCTCTATGCACTGAACACAGGAGCACCTACATATGTGAAACAAACACTAACAGAATTAAAGGGGGAAATAGAATGCAATGCAAAAATTTTAGGAGACTTCAACACACCACTCCAAAGGACAGATCACCGAGACAGAAAATAAGTAAGGACACAGAGGCACTGAACAACACATTAGAACAGATGGATGTAACAGACATCAACAGAACTCTACACACAAAAGCAGAAGGATACACATTCTTCTCCAGTGCACACAGAACGTTTTCCAGAATAGACCACATACTAGGCCACAAAAAGCCTCAGTAAATTTTTAAAAATTGAAATTGTACCAACCAACTTCTCAGATAACAATGGTATAAAACTAGAAATAAATTGTACAAACAAAACAAAAAGGCTTACAAACTCATGGAGGCCTAACAACATGCTCCTAAATAATCAATGGATCAATGACCAAATTAAAACAGATCAAGCAGTATCTGGAGACAAATGAAAGCAACAGCACAAAGCCCTAACTTCTGTGAGATGCAGTGAAGGCAGTTCTAAGAGGAAAGTATATAGCAATACAGGCCTGTTTAAAGAAGGAAGAACAATCAAATGAATAGTCTAAATTCACAGTTGAAACTGGAAAAAGAACAAATGAAGCCCAAAGTCAGCAGAAGGAGGGACATAGTAAAGATCAGAGAAGAAATAAACAAAATTGAGAAGAATAAAACAATAGAGAAATTATAGAGACCAAGAGCTGTTTCTTTGAGAAAATAAACAAAATAAACACCTAGCCATACTTATTAAGAAAAAAAGAGAATCTACACACATAAACAGAATCAGAAATGCAAAAGGAAAAATCACGATGGACACCACAGAAATACAAAGAATTATTAGAGAATACTGTGAAAATCTATATGCTAACAAACTGGATAACCGAGAAGAAATGGGCAACTTTCTAGAAAAATACAACTTTCCAGGACTGACCCAGGAAGAAACAGAAAATCTAACCAGACCAATTACCAGCAATGACATTGAATCAGTAATCAAAAAACTACCCAAGAATAAAACTCCCAGACATTTAGAGAAGATGTACTACCCATTCCCTTTAAAGTTTTCCAAAAAATAGAAGAGGAGGGAATACTTCCAAACTCATTCTAGGAAGCCAGCATCACTCTAATACCAAAACCAGACAAAGACACTACAAAAAAAGAAAACTACAGACCAATATACCTGATGAACATAGATGAAAAAATACTCAAAAAAATATTAGCAAACCGAATTCAAAAATATATCAAGAGAATCATACACCATGGTCAAGTGGGATTCATCCCAGGGATGCACGGATAGTACAACACTCGAAAATCCATCAACATCATCCATTACGTCAACAAAAAGAAGGACAAAAACCACATGCTCAGTTCCATAGATGCTGAAAAAGCATCCAACAAAACTGAACATCCATTCATGATAAAAACTCTCAACAAAATGGATATAGAGGGCAAGTACCTCAATAAAATAAAGGCCATATATGACAAACCCACAGCCAACATCATACTCAACAGTGAAAAGCTGAAAACTTTTCCTCTAAGATCGGGAACAAGACAAGGATGCCCACTCTCCATGCTTTTATTCAACATAGTACTGGAGGTCTTAGCCACAGCAATCAGACAACACAAAGAAATAAAAGGCATCCTGAATGGTAAGGAAGAAGTCAAACTGTCACTGTTTGCAGATGACATGATACTGTACATAAAAAACCTTAAAGAATCCACTCCAAAACTACTAGAACTAATACCGAATTCAGAAAAGTTGCAGGATACAAAATACACAGAAATCTGTTGCATTTCTATACATCAACGATGAACCAGCAGAAAGAGAAATCAGGAAAACAATTCCATTCACAATTGCATCAAAAATAATAAAATACCTAGGAATAAACCTAACCAAGGAATTTTAAGATCTCTACCCTGAAAACTACAAGACACTCCTAAGAGAAATTAAAGAGGACACTAATTAATGGAAATTCATCCCATGCTCTTGGGTAGGAAGAATTAATATTGTCAAAACGGCCATCCTGCCTAAAGCAATCTACAGATTCAATGCAATCCCTATCAAAATACCAACAGCATTCTTCAACGAACTGGAACAAATAGTTCTAAAATTCATACAGAAACACAAAAGACCCCAAATAGCCAAAGCAATCCTGAGAAGGAAGAATAAAGCAGGGGGGATCTTGCTTCACAACCTCAAGCTCTACTACAAAGCCACAGTAATCAAGACAGTTTGGTACTGGCACAAGAACAGACCCATAGACCAGTAGAACAGAATATAGAGAGTCCACATATTAACCCAACCATATGTGGCCAATTCATATACAATAAAGGAGCCATGGATATACAATGGGGAAATGACAGCCTCTTCAACAGCTGGTGTTGGCAAAACTGGAAAGCTACACGTTAGACAATGAAACTGGGTTACTGTCTAACTCCATACAGAAAAGTCAACTCGAAATGGATCAAAGACCTGAATGTAAGTCATGAAACCATAAAACTCAGAAGAAAACATAGGCAAAATTCTTGAATACAAACATGAACAACTTCTTCATGAACATATCTCCATGGGCAAGGGAAACAAAATAAAAAATGAACAAATGGGACTATATCAAACTAAAAAGCTTCTGTACAGCAAAGGACACCATCAGTAGAACAAAAAGACATCCTATAGTATGGGAGAATATATTCATAAATAACATATCCGATAAAGGGTTGACATCCAAGATATACAAAGAGTTCATGCATCTCAACAAACAAAAAGCAAATGATCCAATTAAAAAATGGGCAGAGGATCTGAACAGACACTTCTCCAGAGAAGAAATTCAGATGGCCAAGAGGCACACTAAAAGATGCTCCACATCACTAATCATCAGGGAAATGCAAATTAAAACCACAATGAGATATCACCTCACACCTGTTAGGATGGCCAACATCCAAAAGACAAACAACAATAATGTTGGTGAGGATGTGGAGAAAGAGGAACCCTCCTATACTGCTGGTGGGAATGTAATCCAGTCCCACCATTGTGGAAAGCAGTACGGAGGTTCCTCAAAAAACTCAAAATAGAAATACCATTTGACACAGGAATTCCACTTCTAGGAATTTACCCTAAGAATGCAGGAGCCCAGTTTGAAAAAGACAAATGCACCCCTATGTTTATTGCAGCAGTATTTACAATAGCCAAAAAATGGAAGCAACCTCAGTGTCCATCAGTAGATGAATGGATAAAGAAGATGTGGTACATATACACAATGGAATATTGAGCTGTAAGAAGAAAATAAATCCTACCACTTGGAACAATATGGTTGGAGCTAGAGTGTATTATGCTCAGTGAAATAAGACAGGCGGAGAAAGACAAGTATCAAATGATTTCATTCCTCTGTGGAGTATAAGAACAAAGCAAAAACTGAAGGTAAAAAACAGCAGCAAACTCACAGAACCCAAGAATGGACTAACAATTACCAAAGGGAAAGAGACTGGGGAGGATGGGTGGGAAGGGAGGGATAAGGGGAAAAAAGGGCATTACAGTTAGCACACATAATGTAGGGGGGGTGCACGGGGAAGGCAGTATAGCACAGAGAAGACAAGTAGTGATTCTATAGCATCTTACTATGCTGATGGACAGTGACTGTAATGGGGTATGTGGTGGGAACTTGATAATGGGGGGGATTCTAGTAAGTGTATATTAATGATACCAAAAAAAAAGTCTAGAGACAGACCCTAGTGACTGTAGTATAATACAAACGTGGCATTCAAGTGGATAATTTAATAAGTGGTGCTGGGAATATTGGCTAACAAGATTGAAAATAAAAATTCTTTATATCATAGGCCAGAAGAGATCAGATGACTTAAAATTAGCAAAGGAATATAAGTGCTTTACAAAAGAAGAGACACAAATGATCAACAAGCCAGAAGTTCAGTCTTACTAGTACTGTTTTCAGATTGGGAAAGATGAAAAAGATGGCAATACTCTGAGGGAAATAGACTGTCTGGTATGTTGCTAGTGGGAATGAAATTGTTATTACATACTGGAAAGGAAATGGAGAAACATGTATGAAAGGTCTTAAAATGTTATGCCCTTTGTCTCAGCAGTTATATTTGTTAGAATTTAATTTAATTGCCTAACTGAGTAAATTTGCAAAAATATGGGTCAAGGATACTCATTGAAACACTTTATATTAGGGAAAAAAGAAAGGACATCCAAGGTACACAATGAGGAGGAATGCTATGCAGCCATTTAAAATGACATAGGTATATATTTATCAAAACAATCAATTTCACCAGTAGAGGAATTGTTGGAATGGAATAAGACCATATATATATATGCAGTGCCTAGCACAGTGCTTAGCATAGAGTGAGTTCTCAAATGTCAGCTTTTTAAAAAGCTATTGAGTAGAAGAAACAGGTTATAAGTTAATATATATCCAACTATCCTACCAACATCCATTACTGGCTCTGCATTCTTGTCAGACTGAAGTCTTTCTCTTGGGTCCAAGACTTTCCTCAGTCTAACCACTCATCTTCCAACCTCATACCTTTTAATTTTCCAATGCCAACTCCCTCCTCTAGCCAAAGGTGCCTGCTCACTGCCACTTTGTATTTTCTCACCTTTGTACTTTTGTGTACACCATACAGTTTCCTCTTAAGACATATACACGTGAGAATTTGGCTAAGTTGATTCACATGGTTCCTTGAATGTAATTTGATGCCCTGTAATGACTGCTGACCATATTAGACCATATCTTTTTAAATAATTTATTGAGGTAAAAGGCAAATAACATAAACCATTTTTAAGTGAACAATTCACTGGCATTTAGTACATTCACAATGTGCAACCACCCCAAAACATGTCCATCACTCCACAGTAAACCCCTTATCCATGAAACAGTATCTCCCTGTTCTCTCCTTCAGCCACCAATGTGCTTTATGATCTATGGATTCACCTATTCTGTGTATTTCCTATAAATGGAGTCATACAGTATGTGACCTTTTGTGTCTGGCTTCTTTCACTTTGTTTTTGTTGTGGAGGTTCTTCCATGTTGTAATGTCTTTCTTAAGGTTGAGTAACATCCCACTGTGTTTATGTATCACCATTTGTCCATTGTCTGTTGATGGACGTTTTGATTTTTGTTAATAATGCTGCTATGAACATGTATGTACATGTACTTGTTTGAGTCTATTTTCAGTCTTTTGGATACATACCTAGGAATGGAATAGTGGGACCATTTGGTAACTCTGCTCTTTGAGGAACCACCGTGCTGTTTCCCACCGCAGCCGCACCATTTTGTATCCCCATCAGCAATGCACAAGCATTCTAATTTCTCAGTATCCTGGCCAACACTTGTGATTTCCCATTGAAAAAGAAATTATAGCCATTCTAGTGGGTGCGAAGTGGCATTGCATTAAGGTTTGATTTGTACCCCAAATTAACACTGAAGTAGAGCATCTTTTCCTGTACTCTATGGCCGTTGGTATGTCTTTTTTGGAAAACTGCCTGTTCTTTAAGTGGGTTGTCTTTTTCTTGTTGAATTTTAGCATTTATTTATATATTCTAGATACTAGATCCTTAGAACATATGTTGTAACATTTAGGTGTCCCTGGCTTGACTTTTATCTCCCTTTTGTGATTTTTTTTTAACCCTTGGTAAATTTCCAGATAGGAGATGTTTAATAAAAGGATCATAACAACTATGTAAATTAATGGTTGTGAGGACAATCAGTGATGGGTTTGCAAGATTTTTTTTACTTGGTTACCACACAATGTTACACAGTTGCAAAGGTGGAAGACAGGATGCCCCTTTCAGTGTTTGTTACACTTGTCCTTATTTTGGTTTCCTGGATTCTGAACATTACAATTCATTTTTAAGCACCTAGGAGCCCTAAGTTTTAAAGTGAGAATAACAAGGAATGTTTGCCTTTCAGACTCATCGTTTCTGAGCTTCCATGACTCAGACTGCGAACCCAAAGGATCACCACCCTGTGACTCCTTGCTCTCCCTCAACACTGACAAGATCCTGGTACGAACCTTCTTTCCATGCCTCCTGTGGTGTGACCTGGGGCACAGTGATGCTAGCTCCCAAAGGCAGAGGTCATCTCTGTTCATCAACCAGCGTTGGGTCAAGTTGGTTCTATGTGCATATGATAAACATAGGTCATCTGGTATCTGGTCACATGGAATTACTGACTTACGGATTAGATGATCAATCATCTGGACCCAGCGCTTTGTAGTTTTAAGTTTCAAGGAATAAAGGGGAGATCATGGTTGGTTAAACCTATTTCTAGGAGCCTTGTGTATTTGCATAATCCTGTTTTTCTAGCCTTTGCCTGTGTGGGAATCTTTTGCATCTATGTGTCTTATCAGTGCCAACAAAACTGTCCAGGAGATCCCTCCCTTCCAGGGATGAGTGTCTGGCACTGTGTGACGTCTGTGTCTGTCTGTCCATGTGAGCACGTGTGCTTCTCCTGCCTGCCTCAAGGTCGGGGGCCTTCTTTCAGTTCATGCTTAATTCTGTGAAGCCGAGTTATTCTTCTAGAGCTAAGGTTAATGTAGTGTTTCTCCAGGCCTTTCCCTTCAACATCCATGTAGACACTGTTTGCTTCTTCTGTTTAAAATTTCCCTTGAGGATTCTCTTTCTTTTCCAGACAAAGTTTTGCCTTTTCTTGTAAGAACTACTGAATATAGGTAGATATGCAAACAAGAAAATGACCAACTGATTTTACCTAACTCATGGCGTAGCAATCAATTTGATACATGGAAAAATTTTTGAGTCAGACTGGGTTTTACCTTTACTACTGGTAAAGTAGTAAGTTGGCCATCACTGAAAATACGAAGTAGAAATTTGGATAACCCTCATCTTGTTTTGGTGATTATATTCTTAAAAGTTATTAGTGATCTTCTTACTGATAGTAATGCAAATATTTTCTACTAGTAGCATTTCCAGATGCACTAGCTAGTAAACTATGGGAGAAAGCCCATCAATCTTGGCCTTTCCTTTTCTGGGACTATTCATTTATTCACTAATTCTCCAAATATTTATTTTGAACCTATTATGTGCCAGGTGTTATGCTACTGGGAATATAGCAGAGTCAGATAGCCTTGGGTGCCCTTAGGGTCACCCACCACATAATCACACAAACAAACATAGGAGTGCAATTGTGCAATCACATGAAGGAAGAGCAAAGGGCCAGCATAATCTCCCTTAAGTCAGGGGAATCAGGCAAGACAGCTTTCAGGAACTGAAACATAAGCAGGGACCTGACAGATGGTTTGCAGTTAGGCTGCTAGTGATGTGGGGCTGTGTGTTTAACTTTCTTGATCATAGCTTCTCACCTCTGTCCACAGAAGACATCTATAGATGCAGTATTAGAAATGGAAAAGTCTTTTTGATCAAGAAATTAATTTTTCCACACTATACTTTTCCTGTTACAGATTTATTTTCAATATAATAAAAACACTTTTAAATCAGATATGCTCTTCAGTATACTCTTGATTTTGCTTGGTAAATGATTTCTTCTTTTTATTGGATTTCATTTCTGTTCTCTTCCCCTACCTTTCTGCTTACAGGCTTGGCAAATGGTAGACCCTCATGTGAATACTGGATGAGATAATAAGACTTTTTAAATATTTAAAGCATTATTTATAGACTCCTTTGCTTGGCTCCAAGCAATGTATTATGCAGAAAAGTCCTTTGCATATGTGAGCTTTTCTGTAACTGTCTGACACAGGGGAAGGACTCATGTATGTACGTCCAGGGCTGTGATGCCTTCACAGGTTGTTAAATCTGCCGCTTCTTAAAGCCTTTTGAGGTTCCCACATGTACAAGCTCCCACTATAGATCAAAACAAGAAAGAACTGGCAGCTGTGTAGTCATCAAGGTCTTACTGGAAGAAATAAAGTAGAAAACATTTTCCATAGAAGAATTTTCAGGTGTTTCATCTTGCCTAGAGTCCTGAATGGAATGTAGTAAAAAATTTTAATCTCCTACAGTGGGTTGCCCTGCTGACCTGTATCTTTTACCTTGTGTTTTAACCAGAGGTAGCCTATCCTTCACCTGCTTTTGTAGGGAAACCAAATACCAGTCTGTAGCTGAACATCGATTGGGATTTTGAGAGGATAGGGAATAGGAGTGGAACTACCTGGTCAATGTGTTACCTGAGTCAGTGAAGCCCAGGAGACCACAGTTCATCATGACTAATGAATATGAATACCAGTCATTAGCTAAACAGCATATACGTACATCAGAGGAATACCTCATGTAAAATTAGTTGTCTATGATATATACCTGGAGGCATCTGTACTGTGGATTAAAAAAAAAAAAGGAATTCAGATAATTTGGGATGTCACTGGGTTCTAATCCTACAGTTTTGCCAAAAGCGACAGATCTTTAGTCTCTTACTTTCTCAGCTTTTCCTGTCTGTGTGTGTGTATGAGTTCTCATCATATCTTAGATGACTTTGATATGCAGTTATTTCAGTGTGTACCTGTCAGCCAGGCGTATCTCAGTTTAGCGTCAGCAGTCAAATCTTCCTGTGGCAGCTCTTTGTATTATCAGACATGATTTGTTCTAAAACACAGTGGAACCATCATTTTGTATGGTGGACCAATCCTGCCTGTAAAATCATTCCAGTTACTAGGCAAATTTATTTAATTTTTCCCTAGTTTCCACTTTTGTTTTAGCTCTTTTGCCAAATGTGCATGTGTGTGTCTGCATGATGTCTTCATGGGTGAAATTTACTATGTTAAGTAGGATGGTTATAGTTTTACCTACTGTACATTATTTAATAGAATGTCTTCTTTCTTGGTCAGATGTTGTTGGTCCTTTTATGGCACCATCTCTGTGCAGTGTATAGCTCTTATTTCTAAAATATTTTTAGAGTTTACAAAGCAGTATTCTGTTACCAAGCCCATTGGAGGGGCTGACCATGAGAATGTGATCTTTGCAACATAATCGAGGTATTAAGTAGCTGTGGAAATGTGGAGGGAGCTTTGAAACACCCAGCAAGATTAATTCCTATGGAAGTAAAAAGACACTTGTTCTTGGAAACAAAACCACTGATGATAAGGGGAGGAAACAAGTCAGCTTCACTATAAACTGTGTCATTGAAATACATAACTGGTGTGACCTTAAGTGAATATTTTCATGCTTCCATGTAAATCAGATGTAGCTGTAATTTTTTAAAATACAGGTTTTCATTATAAGCTTTCTCTCAGTTTGTGATAAGCTGAAATGCATGTTTGTTTTCTTTTCAGAGCCAGGCCAAGTCTATTGCAGAACAAAAGAGATTCCCGTTTGCTACTGATAATGACAGCACAAATGAAGAGTTAGGTGAGACATGAATCGGGGATATTCATGTGGTGTTTGCCTAGAATTTATGGTTAGATGCAGAGACCAGGTAGGCGGGATGCGGTAGAAGGAACAGAGACTGTAGTTTGATCTTGGATAGCATGCTCAGGTCTGGTGAGGGTCCGTGCATTATTTGTCGTACAGTAAAAGGCTTGGATGGAATGATCGGTCAGGACTGCCCCCCTCTGTGTTTCTAGGGAAATTAATAATTATGCTGATGAGCTCTTATAATCTGTAATCATACATTAACAGTTATTTGTGTGCTGTCATCAAATCTGAGCAATGTAGAAGTGAAAGCAGGAGATAATCACACCTCCTCTAATCTGTGTAATAAAATAGCTAGGTTTAAGTTAATTTTACTCAACAGGCCAGTCCGTTACTGTTGGGTCTGACAACATGGTATAGAAGATTTAATTTCGTTCAGCTCGGCAGACGGGTCATGCCGTCCAGCTTGTTCATGGCGTTGTTAGATGGAGAAATGTAAGAGCTGCATTTGATTTTATTTGAGCGCTGTTTACAGCCTACCATGGGCAACAATTTAAATATGTTCCTAAGTACAATATTTATCCCCTAAATCAGAGTTTGTATTTTTGGGTCACTTAATTCATTTTCTCATTCAACAAATATTTGCTGATTATGGAAAGATAGATAGGAAATTCTAAAAATTCTAAAAATTTCAGAAGGAACTTAAGAAAATTTTCTACCGGCTTGTTAAGCAGGACCCAGAGAGTAACAACTGGTGACTAAGGTGATCACATGACCAGTAAGTGGCAATGCCAGAACCCAGCCACCCCCCCGTCTTGGCTTTCCGTTAAACCAGCATTTTCCTGCACTCAAAAAAGGACAAGTCTGTGCCTCAGTCTCTGTTCATCTAATCACTGGGAAATTAAGCCCATTTTGCAGTTGGACCCCATGCCCAGAGATTTATTTCAGGGAAGCTTCTGGTTTGGGAGGGTGGGTGTCTGGAGCCAGGCAGCCTGCTTCCTTTGTGTCACTCCAGGTTGTCTTTGGACAGTTTAACTGCTTCATTTCCTGATCTGCAAATGGGGATAATGTGTTTGCCTCATTGCAATTAAAGAATAAATGAGTTAATACATAAAAGTTCAGGACTGTGCCTGGCAGGAGTTCAGGAGTGCAATATACATGTTTTTACTACCAATACAGCTGGCCATCCCCCAGGTGTGTCTGCTTACCTTGTCGTCTGATACATCTCAGTAGTATCCATTCTGATTCTTCTAAATATGAATTTGACCTTAATTTATCTTTTCAAAGAAATTAGGATAAAAACAGTCCTTTTTTTTATTTTGAAGAATACACCTAAAGTTCTTGTATTATTTTGATGCTCTGTGTTTTTGAACTTCACTTTTATCACATTAGTTACAGAGATACCCTAAACCTCTCTGCATTTTAGTTGCCCATCTTGAACACCTATTCTAGGTCCTAGGATTAGAGGGTTGCAATAAAGTCCTTTGCAAAGAAATGTGATCAAAATAGTATTTTGTCACATGAAGAATACAATGTTTTTCAGGGATACTGGGGATTTTGAGTTAGGGCAGATATTATAGATGCAAATGTAACTGAGATTATTAAAAATTACTGTTTAATGGACAGATGCAAAGCCTCAGTTAAAGTATTGCCCTGTTTTAAGAGATTGTCTTGGTTCTAATTTCAAAATACCAGTTCCCTAAAGAAATTGATCAAACACTACTCATTTATTTTAGTGTATATTTTTAATAGTGTTTTGACTATATTTTGAAAAGAAGAGGTAAGAAAAAGACTACCATTGCATTGCAGTGGTGTGAATTTATCTACAGCTAAACATTTTGTTAATATATGATTAATTTGAGCCTCTGTTTTTGTTCTTACTAGGTAATTGGCAGTAAATTCAGCATCCCCAGGAATCGAGATTTGTGATGCCTATTTGGGTATTTCTCATAACTTTCACAGTAAAATCACATTGCCATGTTATATGGATATTATTCAGTCTTGTTACTCATTCTATAGATATATAGATTGGAAAAATCATAAAGGTCACATAGTTGAAAATGAGTGATGGGCTTAGGAAAAGATAATTACTTTTTGTAGGCAGATGTTTTATAGATGGCTTTAATAATTTAATATAGATAGAACTAGAACTAGAAGACTGATTAGCAAGTGCGGAGTGGTAGAAGAATACAATTACATCTTATTAACTTCTCCTTTTCTTTAACTGCTTCTAGTTCTTGGAGCTGCCTTTTAAGATTCAGTAAAGAATTTAGTTACTGATTCCAGTATGAGTTCCTTTCTTCTTTCCTTTAATATTTTTGTATTTTGTTTCATAGCTATTGCCTATGTATTGATTGGCAGTGGTCTCTATGATGAAGCAATAAGACATTTTTCAACAATGCTTCAGGTAATTTTTCTTCTTATGTAATTTCAAGTTTATAATCATGACCAAAATATGGACTTATGCATGACTAAAGTGCTGCAATAAAACATCGATTTTAAGTTTATACAATAAAGTAAAGGAAATCAGCCCTTAGCACTTTCTTGGTGCATGCTCTCATCTTGTAACATGCTCTCATTTAATCTAAGGACGTCAAGCAATTTGTTCATAGTCTCTCCCCCCACCCCCAATCAGGTGTCAGAATGGGGATTCAAATGCAGGTTTAGAAGAGGCAACATTAACTTCAGTTCACTTCCCTCTTTGCATGGTATCTCCCATGAGATGTGGACACTAGAAATTCTTGGAATTACAATGTTTGGTTTCTGCCCAGGAGTTGATCTGCATGGTCAACTCAAGTTCCACCCATGGGTTTGTTTCTCACCGTAAAGTGTTATTATGAGACCTCTTCAGTAGAAGTATCGGGCCTTTATTGTCAGATGGCTGTGTTAAAATATGGTTAAGATAGAATGCTTAACTATAGCGTGTGTAAGAGTTGCAAAAGAAATCTGTAATACTGCCTAACATTGTTGGTCTTATATCTCATATCATTATTTAACTGAATTCTCATAGATGCTTGACTGTTACTGATTGTTGATGTGTCTGTCGAATAGAGTACAGCAAATAAAACAGGGACTTTAGAGTGGAGATACCCAAGTTCTCATCCACTCTGCTGCTTACCAGCCAGTTATTTAACCTCCTGGATTACGGGGATATAACAATTACCTCCAAAAATATCCTTGCTAGGTTTAATGATATATCCTCTAAAGTACTTGGTTCCAGTGCCTGGCACGTACCAAGTGCTCAGTTAACTTTAGCTATTCAAAGCACCATTCTGACATACTCATATGTGCTAATGCAGTAAGAGCCATCAGATAATTTATAATCCAGCCTGTAGACTTAATTTTAAAATGTTAATTTTGAGATTTTTGCTCTATTTCTGTTCTCTTTTTAGACATGGGATTGGTATGTTCATAACTCTATCTTTATTCTCCAAAAAATGATGAGATATCTTTAGTTATTACTTTAAAGTCCTCAGATTCAAGGACCTGTGTGTTTGAGTAGTCATATGTAATAATATTCTTTGGGGAGTTCAAAGGAAGATTATAAATAGTTTTAAATATTGCCTTTCAATTTAGCATTGCTATATTTAAAAAGGTAAGCAAGCACTTTACGCAGTTAACGCTTAACCCTGGTTTGAAAGGAAGGTTCTGAAACATTTATAAGAGCAAATGTCATTTAATTTATAGTAACCAATAGCAAAAAACAGTATGAGCTTATATATATATTATCAATTCATTCAACTTTTTGAGAATATTACCATTGTAGTTGAAGGCAATATAACAATGTTAAAGAAGAAACTAAGAAATGAAATTGCCACTTTACCATTATTTAAGTCTTTTGTTTATGGCCTTTTCAAAGTATACCTTTGTGTTTTATAATCTGAATATATGTACTATTTTATATTACTTTTTCATGTAATTTCATACTGTAAATGTTTTTGAGTATTTCTCTACAATCTTACATTTTTCTTGACTCTATAATACCCCTTGTGTTGTCCATGTATTGTTGTAAAATATACTTTTCTTGCAGTTGCATTCAGAAAGCAGATCAAAATTTCTCTTCATGCCAAGAAAATATCTTACTGTATTGAAACATGCTGTGGCACTTTCATCAATCTGTGATACAGTGGGTTGCTTTCTGATGGGAAATTTTTCTTGGCGAGTGTGTGGATCATTAGGTCGGATTGCTTTTCTGGTGATTTGAGCTATTGAAAAGGCAGAAATGGAGGCTGGGGGGAGGCAGAAAGTTCAGATACCACTGTCCACAGAAGGAAAAGCTGTGTGATCATTTATAACACATTTTATGCAGGAACGAGAGTGCCTCCAGCTTTCCTGTTGGTGCTTTCTCTCTTTTTCTCCTTTATTTCAGTGCTTCCCGGCCTTTTCCACATCATGACACATGGCACACTGAAACAAACAGGAGCATATTTAGAGGCTTCCAGATAGAGCTCAGTGAAAACTTATCACATTTTCTTCATCTTATATGAGCATGATAAATACAAAACACAAAGAGCTAATATTAAAAATTTTAATAAGAAACTTGATCCTGCTTTTCTGGAAAAACTTTTCCATATTAGGCTTTATGTTTGAAATTGGTGCCCACAATTCCTACTTAAGAGCTTTTTGTTGATTTCTTCAAAATCTTGGCAGCCAGTCCCATCAAGAAATTGTACACACAGGTGGTAGCAAGTGTCTAAAGAATGGCTATTATATGGTTATAATCCTTCTCTAGTTGATCAAAACTCCTTTTCTTACTGTGAATCAGGATTTGCATAAATCAGTCTCTTTAAATTGTATTTTTAAAATATGATCATTCTTTAACTGCTTTTCCTTTTCTCTTATTGGCAAATGCAGTGATTCTGTTTCTTAATGAAATTGATTTGTATTCCAACCATACCTTCTTGTGTCCAGTGCTCAGAGGAGTGGTGAGGCATTCAGTCCCCACTGCTGAGCAGATGCCACTGTCCTGCCTTTCGCTTGTCCGGTCAAGACTGAACTAAATGCCACTGGAGGATCATTTTTGTCTGCACCTGCTAATTAGATGATCACCTGTACCTTGCAGGACCTTTCACATGTGCAAAGACCCTGTATTTTTAATCTGATAAGGTCCTTTAGCAAATCTGCAGTGATGGTTGTCCACACACAGACTATTTGGGTTTTTTTTTTAGTTCATTAACTCTTGATAAAACTTTCTTTTGGACAACCTGGCAACTCCAGTATGAAGTAGCAGAGGATGGAATCTGATTCTACTCCTAGCTGAAAACAAAGGGAACCAGGAGGGCTTGGATTTTATTAGATTCACTGTTTTTATAAGATCAGTTAATGTAAAATTCAGATATGTGCAGAGAGGCACTTAAATTCCAGAATGACCTTTGGTGTAAAGCTTTTATACCACCCTGTTGTGTTAGCTACACCATCAGGGAACAAACCTAAGAGACAGTTCCAAGATTTGTATCGTTTCAAAGTGTTCCTTTGAACGTTTATCCAAATGTGGTTTATTTGGTACATCTCTAAAGGAAAAAAATGCCCCTCAAACACCAGAGTTTCTAAGTGAGCACAGTTCCAAGGCTTAATAGATCTGTCAGTCGACATTGAAAACTTCTGTTTTCACAACTTCGGAGTCAGTGTTGTCTCTAGATCAGTTTCCTTCCACAGGTGGCAGCGCATCGGTCATAGTGTTCTTGAAAAGTGGAGCGCTTCGCGGTGCCTGTGCTGCTTTGGTCCCCGGGCCGGCCTGGGAGCAGAAGCACTACGACCATTTGATGAGACAGTTGACCTTTGCTGTTCATTGTGTGACCTTGAGCTCGCCTGATTCTGATCTGATTCTGGTATAACTGAATTCATAAAAGAACTTTGTTTCTCACTGTATGCTGTCAGATAGAATTTAAAGGTTCCTCTGTGTATAACTTTGTAAATATCCTTTATGTAAAGAAGTCTGTGCACCTGCCACTTAGGTAAAACTTAATCCTCATTACAGTGCTGTGTGGTGACTTTTTTAGACTTGTCTTTGAGCCAGTGACTTTTGAGCTTTAATCAGAAAGCCAGACGTGTGGTGGAAAAATATTTCATGAATCAAAAGTCACTATATAAGTAATATAATGAGAATAGCAAATTAGAGCTTTATTGATTTTAGAAATTTGATTTTTTTGAGAATTAAAACATGTAAGTGGACATGACTCTGTAAGGTAACTATCTTATACCATGATTCTGCATTTGTGTAAAATAAGTATCATTGGAAGATTGAAATACTAGTTTTCACTTAAAGCACTTAAAATTCTGAAAACTTTATAAAATATACATATTATCAGACTTGTATACTCAAAAATACTTTGAGAAGCTGATATTCTGAGCCCAGTTTGTTTTTAGAAACAAACATTTGTTTTTATTTGAAAAAATAATTCATTGTGACATTCCGTAAAGAAAGAGTTTTGACTTTCGGTTAACATTCAAAGCCAATGATAGATAATAAAGTTGTATCAATCAAAAAAAGTAATAAAACCTATTTAATTTTAGGAATCTTTAATACTAGCTTGTAACAGTAATATCCTTCAGTGCTGTTGGAAAAAAAAATGCTCAAAAGGAAGAGCAAATTGAATAGAGAAAACATAAATACTATTCAATTTAGTCATTCTTTTTGGCAGTTTTTCTAACAGCATAAGAAGGATGCTTATTTATTGTTATTTTAGTCTATTACTAAGAGTTTCAAAATGTAAATAATAGATTCTGTTACTTTTTTTGATTGATATGACTTCATCTTATCTATCATTGGCAGAACGGAAAGGAGAGTCAGTCACTGCTCTAGTCCTGAGCAGAGCAGGCAGGAGCGGCCCAGGAGAGCCATTGTGAAGGCTGCGTGGGCCCCTGTAGCGCTCTCCGCCAGCAGGGGCCACAGGTAAAACCCTAGGAGCCAAAATAATAATGACTGAATTCAGGAAGTTGTCAGTGTTCAGGTATTTCACTATTATAAACTTCTGAATGGCCATTTTTTAAAGGTTTAAAAATTTTTATTCTATAAAAATGTTACAACTGCAGTGGCTGGTGGCATACCTGTCACCCAGCTTCATCTGTTGAACCGTGGCCCAGGCCCTCCCCTTCCATCTGCCCCCCCCCCATTCTTAACTAGCCATACCATCCTGCTCACTTCCCCTAGGAGAACCAGCCAGGCAGAGCTGACTTTGATCAAACAGCCTTTAACATTCATTCATATTTCTCGGCTGTCTAGTGTACGGCCAGTGTTTGTTGCTAAACAATAACTGCCACATATTAAGAGTGTGTGCCACGACCCAAACAAACAAAGACACCCACTTGAGGATAGCGTATTCCGGTGGGGTGATGTGCAAATGCAAGATGATGATGTAAGAAGAGGATTACTTTACTGGAGTTCTATCCCCTTGGATGTCTAGAAGGCATCTTCAACTCAAAGGTTCCAAATGAGCTGTGTGCTCTTCCCTGACACCTCCACACACCCCCAGCCACAACTGAAGAAGAATCTGTAGTCATGTTCCGTGTGGCCCGGCTCCGGAGGGGCACCCCGCTGGATTCCGTGAGTCCTCGTGCACCACACGTGCGTGCTCCTCGCGCCCTCTCGACCCCATCTGCACATTCCCGTTACGTCTCCTGTGTCGCCTGCTCCTCCTGCCCTGATCTGCCGGATGACTCAAGCAGCCGTCCCTTCCTGGCATATCTCCTTATGCTCGATACACATGCACGTGCACACACATGTACACACACACGTGCACATGTATGTGCGTGTGTGCTTTCAACACATACTTTGCTATTGCTTTTAGGTTAAAGATAAAAGTCCTTCATAAGGTCCCTACTACCTCTCCAGCCTCATCTTGGAACAGATGCCACGTTCCCTGTTTCCCTCAGGACCTTTGCACAGTCTGCTCCCTCTGCCTTGACCAGCCACTCTGAGATTCCCCTACTCACTGCAGATCTCAGCCCAGGTATCTCTTCCTTCAGGAAGCCTTCCTAACCTTGTCTACTCTTCGTGCATTTTCTAGAAGCAGCATTTACTACTCTGGCACTTACTGAGCTTGTAACTTTACATTTGGGATTCTTTTGGCTATGCTCCAAGAAGGCAAGAATCTTTCCCTTCTATGTTGCTTTTTGCTTACTGTGCTGTTCCAGTACATGGAATCGGACATAGCTGATAGCTGGCCCTGAGTAAATATCTGGTGAATAAATGACTACTGTCCATACAACATACTAAGTAAGGTTGAGGAAAAGGAGCATATTTACTTTCCGAGGGAGTCAGGAAGGAGTTAGAGAAGAGGCAGTGTTTGAGCTGAGACTTCAGGAATAGAGGACTTTCTTGGGTATGGGGGCAGTGAGTGGGTGTTTGGGCAGAAGGGAGAGCATTTGCAAATACGCTGAGGATGGGAGAGCATGCTGCATCCAGGGAACTATTAAGTACGCTGACTTCTAGAGTATGAATTGTAAGTGGGAGAATGGAAGGAGATACTGAACAGTAAGGCAGGAAGATGATCAGTATTTTCTGCAAAGGCATTTAGATGTTACCTCATTGTCAAACTATGAGGTGCTACCCTTTCTTAGGGCCTGAAATTAATTGGCAAGTCAAGACCAGCATTTTTTAAAAATTTATTTTGGTATCATTAATCTACAATTACATGTGCAATATTATGGTGATAAAACAACCCCCTTCATCAGGTCCCCCCCACCGACCCCATTACAGTCACTGTCATCAGCGTAGTGAGATGCTATAGAGTCACTACTTGTTTTCTCTGAGTTGTACAGCCCTCCCCGTGCCCTCCCAACATTACATCTGCTAATCGTAATGCCCCCTTTCCCCCCTTGTCCCTCCCTTCCCACCCATCCTCCCCAGTCCCTTTCTCTTTGGTAACTATTAGTCCATTCTTGGGTTCTATGAGTCTGCTGCTGTTTTGTTCCTTCAGTTTTTTTCTTTGTTCTTATACTCCACATATGAGTGAAATCATCTGATACTTGTCTTTTTCGGCTTGGCTTATTTCACTGAGCATAATACCCTCTAGCTCCATCCATGTTGTTGCAAATGGTAGGATTTGTTTTCTTCTTATGGCTGAATAATATTCCATTGTGTATATGTACCACATCTTCTTTATCCATTCATTTACTGATGGACACTTAGGTTGCTTCCATTTCTTGGCTATTGTAAATAGTGCTGCGATAAACATAGGGGTGCATCTGTCTTTTTCAAATTGGGCTGCTGCATTCTTAGGGTAAATTCCTAGGAGTGCAATTCCTGGGTCAAATGGTATTTCTATTTTGAGTTTTTTGAGGAACCTCCATACTGCTTTCCACAATGGTTGAACTAATTTGCAGTCCCACCAGCAGTGTAGGAGGGTTCCCTTTTCTCCACATCCTCGCCAACATTTGTTGTTGTTTGTGTTTTGGATGTTGGCCATCCTCACTGGTGTGAGGTGATATCTCATTGTGGTTTTAATCTGCATTTCTCTGATGATTAGTGATGTGGAGCATCTTTTCATGTGCCTCTTGGCCATCTGAGTTTCTTCTTTGGAGAAGTGTCTATTCATGTCCTCTGCCCATTTCTTAATTGGATTATTTGCTTTATGTTTGTTGAGGTGCGTGAGTTCTTTACATATTTTGGATGTCAATCCCTTATCGGATACGTCATTTATGAATATATTCTCCCATACTGTAGGATGTCTTTTTGTTCTACCGATGGTGTCCTTTGCTGTACAGAAGCTTTTCAGCTTGATATAGTCCCACTTGTTCATTTTTGCTTTTGTTTCCCTTGCTCGGGGAGATATGTTCATAAAGAAGTCGCTCATGTTTATGTCCAAGAAATTTTTGCCTATGTTTTTTTCTAAGAGTTTTATGGTTTCATGACTTACATCCAGGTCTTTGATCCATTTTGAGTTGACTTTTGTGTATGGGATTAGACAGTAGTCCAGTTTCATTCTCTTACATGTAGCTGTCCAGTTTTGCCAACACCAGCTGCTAAAGAGGCTGTCATCTCCCCATTGTATATCCAAGGCTCCTTTATCAAATATTAATTGACTGTATATGTTTTGGTTAATGTTTGGATTTTCTATTCTGTTCCACTGGTCTGTGGAAGACTGGCATTTTTAAAAGCATGAAATATATTAGACTAGGAAATATAAGATTACATTGTATATAGTAAGGCTAGGTATGATTTAGTGAAACTTTTGTTTCTGATACATGTATGTATGTATGTGTGTATGTTATGTAAATATGCAAAAAATAACAGTGTCACAGTGTAAAACGTATTTTTGCCATGGGTTAGAGTAAAAATGTTTGAATGTTGCTGTTGTAGGTGTTGGGGAGCCAATCAATGATTTCAGCCAGGATAGTGACATGACCAGATGTCACTGTTAGATAACTCAATGAAGTCTGGAGAATAGGTGGGAAAAACACGAAAATGGTTAAGGCAATTTCAGGAGGCTGAGAGGGGGAGGCTTCCTGTGGGGAAAGTGGCTGATGCGTCGGAAGGGAGAAACACCGGCTGTATTCCGGAGGTGAAACTTCCAGGATTTTTTGGTGAGGCGAGGAGGATTCTTGGAGTGTCTGGTCTGGCCACAGGCATATGGCAGTGCTAGGCCCTTCAGTGGGATAACCACTTACTTAACTACACCTTTTCCTGATTTATTACCTCTTGGTCGTCTGGTATAAAATTTTTATCAGTTTTAGGAGGAAAGTTTCTCAGGTAGTAGATAATCCTGAGTTGTTATGAATCTGAGAGTAGGTCTTCCTCCCGAAGCTTGTCCTCACGGGGTGGGCCCACTGCGCCCACCACAGCCTGGCTGAGGTGCTGTCCGCTGACTGCTGTAGCCTCTGGCAGGTGGTGTTGTTATGGAAAAATCCAAAGACAGTCTTATTTTAATTCATCAATGGGTAACAGTTTTTTTCTGCTCCTCCTTTTTCTCTGCACCTGTATCCCTGTCCCTCTGACTTACTCTGCCTGTCTTTGAGTCAGCAAGGATACTTAAATGTTGAAAGTGTCATCTCTGGGTGGCAGGATCAAAGGCTGCCCTTGACTTTCCTTTTTGTGGTTTTCTTCATTTTTCTATAATTTATAATATATTTTCTATGTATTTATTTAAACTTTTTATTTGTAACCAAAATTTGTTATTTTCTATAGTATACATTACTTAAAACTTTTTTTCTTATTATAAATATATATATATATATATATATATATATATATGTTTGTTTTTTTAAAAGAAAGGAATACAGGAGTGTATTAAGTAGAATGGGAACATATCTAGTAATCCCATCCCAAAAGAAAATTACACTGTAACGAGGATTAGTATTTTGGAGAACTTTTTTCTGGGCGCATACTGACCCATGCAATCAAATATAAGCATTTTTTTTAAGAAGTAACTAACGTTCCTCTGTAGTTCTACAACTTGAACTTTTCTTCCATTTAGCAAGTAGCACGGACAGCCTTTCACACCAGTTACACAGAAGTTAAAAATCGTAGATCCAGAGCTCTGTGGAGCCAGACCTAAATGGGCACCAGTGATCTGATGTAATGCAGAAGAAATAGGTGGGCCTGTGGTAAACTGATGAATCTAACCCCCAATCTCAAGAGGCAGCTAGCACTTAGCCCTAGTGTTTTTTTTTTTCCATGTGAGAATGCCAAAATGTGGGCCTTTGTTGGATTTTTTTGATTTTTCAAAAGAAGCTAGAAATCTGTAATTATTTACCTGAAATTTTCCAGTTTTCCATACACTGTGAGTCAGTCTGCCTACAGGGTGGTAGCCAATGGTGCGGCAGTACGTCTGTCACCTGATAGAGATGTTCCTCATTCTGTTTAAAATAACCTTTTTTGTTTTGCAACATACGGGATACTCTATTTTTTCCTGTTTTCTCGTTGAAGCTGATGTGTCTTTTTGCAATATGGCAGACATCATCTCTCAGATTTGAACCTGAACAATAGCTCAGTCTCCAAAGTGTCTCGACTTGTTCAGTTCTGTTAAATTCTTTAGCAGTGTCCAGACTTTCACCTTATAGCCAGAGGCTGTTTGCTTCTCTTTCTTAAATGTATAGGGAAGGACTCAGGGAAGAGGTAGAAATTGCAGAGGCTAAATGTAGAAAGGGGCATTTCACTCAGCAAGTGGGATAGTTCATCCCACTGACCTGTGTGTAGGACTGGGGGGCAGGGGCACAGATGCTGTGCGCTTGGACCTGAGAGGTGTTGCACCTAGTTGTCTGGGAGCAGGTTCTTGTTCTGACCCGTTAGTGTGAAGGACTGTACTAATCCCCAGCTGTTGAGCCTGCCCCCTCTTGTTCCTCACCACGCTGGCACTGAGGGGTTCTTCCTTTTCAGATTGTTTCATGACTGTATGAAAGGAGACAAACTAGGAAGACACATTATGCAATCCTTTCATTATAACCGTTCGCTTCTCTGAGCCTCCATCTTCGCTGTGAGCCGTGATGGCCGATGCTGCCAATCAGCGTTCTCTAGACGATTACATTTTAAGTAAAGTGACTGTGAAAGAAATTAGCACAGAGCTCAGTAATATTGGTTCTCTTTATTACTCTTTTCATGCAAATCCCCTATAATGTGTCTCATTCAAATGAGATTTAAGAATACAGACTTTTCTGGTCGGGTACTGTGTATCAACTCATGAGTGGTGGCAGCATAAAGTAGCGCGTGCCGCTCGTGACGTTAACATGCTTTAAGCAGAAACTGATGTTGTTTTTTGTTTTGTTTATAGTTTTTGACGTGTTTCTGTTTTGGTCTGACTAGGAGGAGCCTGATCTGGTTAGTGCAATTTATGGCCGAGGGATAGCCTATGGAAAGAAGGGACTACATGTGAGTATGGAATAGTGCCCCGTGACATGCCGCGGACAGGGTGCCCACAGAGCCGCCCACCGCCGGCGGGACTCTGCTGAACCGCGTGGTGTGCCCTGCCGGTTCACAAACGAGAAGATGGCCATAGCGAACTGGCTCAAGTTCAAATGGCTAGGAAGTGTTGTGGACTGGGAATTTCTACCCAGGCCTCTGGAAGTCACCTTTGCCATCCTTTCCACTCCAAAAGGCCAACCTTTGCCAGCCTAAACTTTATTTCATGATGAACTAGATGTAGACCAAGAAAAGATTCCTAAGAAATATTCATTGGTAAAAGCGGAGGAGGGTTGTGCAGTAGGACTTAGCATTTGAGTTCCTTACGCAGTTTTTAAAGGTTGAGTAAAAGAACAAAATGTTTTTTGTAAATTTATTTTTATTCTCATGTATTACACTTTCCTCAGATAGGTGTATCTTTCTAGCTTATTCCCCTTATTTCTCTGGGGAATGCAGGAAGTTTATAATATTTTTCTCAAACAGGCACCGTCGTATATACAAATGAAGACTTGCCTTGGGTTCTATAGTAATAATGAAATGCTCTAAGATCCAGATCTCCAAATTTTCAGTCTGGAATGTGCTATGTAAACTTATTCTGTCTTATTGTATATTAAAAATATTCAAATGAGGTTACAGTTTGAGGGAGAAACATCACTTTTGTATCTTTGCCAATTAAAAAAATTGTACTAATCATGTAAGGCCTATTGGGGCAATTTTATGTGACATTTTTGTATATTCCTGAGACATAGAAGGCTGAGGACAAACTCAGATTTGGTAATGACAGAGGTGTTTAGGAAGAAAACAGTGTTACATTCACAGCATCAATAAATGACCCTAGCTACTTTCAGAGCATCAGTAAATGACAGAAGTTGTCTCAGTCAGAGATAAGGTGCTTCTTCCTAATTCTCATCTCTTTTAATTTTATATCTTGACGTGAAATGTGCTTGTATATGTAATGCATTTTTAATGTAAAAGTAACATGTAGATTTTAAATCGTATCTACACTTCTTAGGGTGTAGGTGTAGAGGCCTAGGGATTTTGGACTGACACTGACTTGGCGCTTTCTCTTCCTGCATTGCCACTAGTCAGCATCATTTCACATGCTGGTGTCCATGTACTCGCCCCATGAATTTCGTTGACTTGGTGTTTAAATAGGTTAAATTTAGAAAATATCCTACCATCTGTGGAACTTGCGATAGGCACCCAGGTCCAACGTGGTATTGATGGGGAGTTGGATTTGAGTGAGTCAGGTAACTGTGAAATGATTCATGGAACTGGGCAGATCTCTTACACAGAAGCTAAGTTCATATAATTTTCTAAATAAGTAATTATATCATTACTAAATTAATAGTTTTTTCAGAAAATCTGTTCCACCTGGTTTTGAGTCACAGTACATCTCATACTAAGCTAATGCCTTTTCAAGGACATTAAGAATGCTGAGCTTGCTCTGTTCGAACTGAGCCGAGTAATTACCTTGGAACCAGATCGTCCAGAGGTATTTGAGCAGCGAGCAGAAGTGAGTGTGGTTTTCTTTTTCCCTCTGTCATTATTGGATTAGATTTTTTTCCTGTTATTTTATTACTTTCAGATTTTAAGGCTCCCATATACCTACTGTGTTTCTCTCCATAGGTACTTAATGCCTTTAAACATGGTTGAGATTACTAGAGAACTGTGGGCCAAGCGATACTTACGATTTTAACATATATTAGTAATATTTAGTTTTAAATTATGAGGTCATGATGTGTGCTACTGTCAGTGTTCACGGGAAAAATATATCACACATGATGTTTTACTGTATATGTGACATACTTTCGCAAAACTATGTGATAGTATGATCAAAATGAAATTTAGAGCCGTTAGAAGTGTGTGTGTGTGTGTGTGTGTGTGTGTGTGTGTGTGCATGCCCGATTATATATAATTCTTTTGAGCTATACCTGTCTACATAGAGACATAGATAAGGTAAGGGCGACTATAACCAACCTTTGGAGGAACTTCTGACTTGAGGTGGAGACAGAGAGGTAACACGTGGTGTGAATACCAGGTAATATTTGTGCCGGTGAACACAGGGAGGTGCTTCGTCAGGAGCAGAAAGGCAGGGCCTGCTGGACTCTGGGAGAAGCTGGCCGGGACACATGTGGGGACTGTGCAGAGGCCTCACGAAAGTGGTGCTGGAGCCTGTCAGGTCCCATGTTTTGGCCACAAGGTGGAGAATCAGAGAAGAGAATTGAACAAGGTGTTCACATCAGAGGAGTGTGTGCAGAGGTGCTCCCTGCAATGCTTTTAAATGAAATGTGTTCATTGTACCATTTTCATAAAATAACAGTCATCTAGGTTTCATGTGCTGTTTGTTTTACTGCACATTTGACCATGTTAAGTGCATTAGAATTAATGTTAATGTACTCAGTCTGAAGAAAACTTGACTTTAATCATCTGACCCACTGGGGTTTCATAGTTGAATACAGGAAAAAATGGCTTCCCACTCCCCCACAGCCTTTTAGGGAAGAAAACTTAGCAAGTAAAGGAAACGCTTTTAGTAATTTGAAAACCATATTTGTGATATTTTTGTTCTCCACACTATGGTTCAATTTCTTAAAGTGCATTTGATGTTTTTTGGGGGATTTGGCTTTCTGAATACAATTCTTTCTCAATTAATGATATAATTCCTTTTCTCTTGCCGATTTTGGATTATAACCCCAATGGTTCAGTGACTGGTTTGTTCATTACTCCAGGAGGGCCTTGGTATTTAGTGTGAGCCCAGGTGGCTGACTTGGTAAGAGGGGTGCTCATGCCTTTTGCCTCCACTACTGTGATGTAATGTTAAAATGTTATAACAAAGCATGAATTAAGTATGCTTAGAAAGACTTAGAAAGACTTATTTAGCAGCTGTTAAATATTTGTGTATTTAATAAAAAGCTAAGTGTGTACCCCAAAATGATATTGATAATCAGAAAAGTACTTTTCAAATATCTTAACTGTTCATAGTATCATTCCTCTTTTCTAGCATCATTGGGCAAAAAAATCACACTACATAGTGATTTTTCCAGCTAAATTATAGCCTACCACTTATATATATATATATCAGAAATTATTTTATGAGAAAACTTTCACTTTCATACTCTCTGAAGTTGTCTATAACATAATTTAACCAATTTTAGTTACTCAGGTCATTGTCATGCGTATTGATTATTGTGCTGGGGTGTGATAATTCAATTATGTATCTAGGTAGGGATGTTGTCCCTTGCAAAATATAAACCCAGACCACTATGCTTTTTGAAATCTCAGGCATATATTTCTATTTCTTTCCTCTTTCTGAGCTGTTGTTCTTGTGATCAGTGATGTGTCTGCCTGAATCCAACCTCTTTTGCTCATTTGAAGTTCCTGCAGAATAGGAAAGACTAATGGAAATGGCTTACTTATGAGAACAAAATTAACACTAATTTAAGGACATTTGTTTAGGATAAAATGCTTGAGCTTGACTGCATGAATACTGATACCCATTTTGGGTTTTCTTATGTCTTTTCTGGTGTACTTCTGCATTCTGAATTGTCTTCTGTATTGTCACTGTTGCCTGAACACAACCAATTGCCGGATCGAAAGAGCTCTCCAAACAGGCTGGAAGATGTTTTTGCTCCTATTTTGCAGATCATGATTGATGAGTTGAGAGTTAACACAAAAGGGCTTACAAAACACTTGGAATTTTAGAAATTGTCTCAGCACTGATCCACAGAGGGCATGGCTACAGGCCATGGAGGGCTCTAATCTGTGCCTAACAATTTCTCTATTTTAATGGTTCAAAGTTATCTTTCAGAACAATTTTGACATAACAAATTTTGCCTTGAAATGTAAAGGATAGGTTGAGAAAAAATGGTCACATTTCAGGAAAAGCAACACCTGTTAAGAGCCCAGAATGTGAAGCAGTGACAAAGCAATTGCTGCCTGATGGCTTCACAGCCTTCCCCGGCTGGGCCCTGTTCGTGGCCTTGGGGTGTCACTGTGCAGTGCGTGGGGTTAAGGAGCCTAGTCTGCCAAGAGAGTGATACTGTAAGTGGAGTGTGGTGAACTGGAATGGGGAAGTCAAAAACGTTGGCAGTTTTAGGGTTGGCCTTTGTAATTGTTCTTCCCTAATTACATTTTTGGATTTATAGATTCTGTCCCCTCTGGGACGAATTAATGAAGCAGTGAATGATCTCACTAAAGCTATTCAGCTCCAGCCTTCAGCACGGCTGTACAGGCACCGGGGGACCTTATACTTCATATCAGAGGTGAGTTATTTTTTCCTTGAAACATTTGCTTTCATGGTGGTAAAGATTTCACTTTTCCTTGTACTTCAGAAAGCTGTGCTATTTGATAGGTTTGGGTTTGGGGCTGTATAATAATATTCTTGTGATGTGAGACAATTATAAAAGCATTTTCTTTAGCTGAAATTAAAACTAGTACAGAAATATTGAGTACCAAAAACATTTTCTTCGTTGAGCTGTCAGCAATAACTAATTCTGGACTGAAAAAAAGACAGAGAGAGAGGGAGAAACAGAAGAAGAGAAATTTGTTTCTTAGATTATACTTTGGCCCTTCTTGCAAATGTCAGCATAGGGAGGCAGGCATTGTGCATGTGACCAGTATGATTATTAAATTTGGAGGTACCATTTGCATCTCTTTGGGTATCACAACCGAAGAGCCGTCACCTGAACTAACTGGTTCCCAGACTGTAGCTTCTCTATGTAAGTGACCCAAATCTAAGAAGATTGCCTTTTATCGTGATAGTGGTATTTATGATTACCACATTTACCTTTGTGAGTTTACAGTAATTTTGATAACAATTTTCTATTGCTAAGGAAAACATTTTTAAAGTCTCAGCATTTTAAAGTTGATGTATGACATAATTATTTTAGAGGTATTCCATACAATAAAATGTTAATATCAGAAAATAATTGTAGTAATTGATTGCATGAATACTCATACCCATTTTGAGTTTTCTTAAGTCTTTTCTGGTGCACTGTCTAACAGATGACGGATTTAATAGTTTTTTTTTTAATCTTTTTGTGGTTGAGATAGTATGCTTCAGTTAAACTTTTCTGAGTTTTTCCTTTCAGTTACTTAAGAAAATCAACTATTTAAACCAACAGTATAAGCATTCAATTAATGTGTATGGTCATGAAATGTTTCCTCTAGAGCCAAACAAAACAGGCACAGGATAAATTGGGACTTTTGTTTTCTACCCATCAAAAGTAGGAAATGTCCAAATATCTAATAAATACTATTTTGTTTTTTTTCCACTCCTTTTTGTAGGACTATGCAACAGCCCATGAAGACTTTCAACAGTCCCTAGAGCTGAACAAAAACCAGCCCATAGCTATGCTATACAAAGGTTTAACTTTCTTTCACAGAGGACTTTTGAAGGTGAAAGTGTTGTGCTATCTGTGTACAATAGAACAATTCTGCCTTTTTTTTGTGGTTGGGAAGAATTTAGTGAAATTTAGTTTGGCATGTTTTAAAATTACATCTCAAGTGTCTGTCTCACTGGCTTATTTAAAAATGGAAGTAGTTTGAATCAGCATATTTATTGAGCTCCTACTATTTGGTAGGTACTTGGAGGAAAGTGCAGGAGGAGAGCAGAAAAGCTAGGAAGAGGGAGAAATATTCTTTACACTTACAAAGGATACAATTTACAGAGGTTTATTTCCACATAAAATTGATCATATAGTAAATGCACTAAATAAAGTAATATAGCAAGGTGCTTTGGAAACAAAGATAAGAAAGATTGTTTAAACTAGGGAGTTAGAAGAGGTTCCAGAGAACAAGTGGACTTTGTCCTAGGCCTTGAAGGGAGAGTGGGACTCGGGGAGGAGAGGCACTCTGGGCTGAGAGGAAAGCCTGGAGCCTGAGTGATGGCACAGAGCATGGAAATTGGCCCACTGCGGGAGCAGCTGATGGTCAGGCTTCAGTTTAGGGAGGTGGGGCTGGAGAGCTGGCTGAGGGAGGTCCTAGAAACTCTTGAGTACTGTGCTAGGCATTTTGACTTTAATTTGTAGGCCCAGAAAAGCTATAAAATCTAGACATGGCAAGGAAATGAATAGTTGAGACCAAATCTGTCATTTAGGAAGTGGACTGTGGCTTGACAGCCCTGAGGATGTGAGGGATGGAGAGACTGACAAGGAGATGCTGGCAGCATCCCGGTCAGGTGGTGACTTAGGGGCTCCCATGAAGCCCTCGGGAGCCTGTGGGGCATTTCTGCAATGACCAAGTCACTGTGGCTTGAAGGCTGCCGCTGGGAGGAGAAGGTGAGGGACTCGAGAAAGGCACCGTCCAGGCTGCCTCCCGTGCGGGGCAGGGATGTGAGTGACCCTGCCCTGAACTCTGACTTCTCCCAGCGAACCCCGAGAACCTGCCGTGCAGCACATGCACCCTACGCCAGGAGCAGGGGGCAGGTCAGACTCAGTGGAGAGCTGGGGTGGGGTCTGGGCCTCCTGGTGCCCACTGGGAGCCCATGGCGTGGCACACAGGAGAGACTATATGCAAAGTCTCTCCCTGGAGAAGAGAAAAGATTTAAACACAAAAGACACCAATGATTAGTACTAAGAGGTTAAAAGTATGTACATACATAAAAATTGTTTTAAAGTAAACAAATGTAAACAAAGGATTTCACTTTGAACTCTAGTCCAGGGCACACATGAACTGCCTGATTCAAGGCAGGCTCCCGAAGAGCTGCGCAGTCAGCCTGTGCGGGTGAAAATGCTTCATCCTGAGCAGGAGGCCTGGGGAGCCCTCGTGGAGAAGGTTGGACTTGACCTGAACTTCAAAAGCTGTGAAGAACTTCAAACAAAAGAACATGCATTTTATTATTGAAAATACTTCTTGGGATCTCACACACATTTGGAGGGTGGGAAGAGGGTTCACCTTTAAAAAGACCTCAGGTTGTAAAACCTTAGTCTTATGGGCAGAGCCTGTCACATAGTAGGTGCTCAATAAAGTATTAGTGGAATAAATGAATTTCAAGGACAGAGCATTGAAATTGGAGTTGGCTTGAGCCCTCACTCCAAATCTTTTGACTGGACAAGTACTTAAACTCTGTCGGCTTCTCCTCCATGTCTGTCAAGTAGAGATGCTTCTACTCTGCCTCCGAAGTGACTGTGAGGATTAAACGTAATGTGTGTGGAAAGTACTTTACAAGCTGTAAACATGAATCAGGTATTATTATAGATTATTTTACAGGTGAAAATTTAATTTCATAGCCTCTAAAAAATAACTCCCATCCACTGAAAACCAAGCCAAAAAGAATTTTGCAAATCTAATGTCACACACCTTGGATCTTTCTCACGAGTACAGGGAAGGTGGTTCTAACAAGGACTCCTCTCTTGCCCCAGGCTTCTCATGGCGGCTCTAGGCTTTGGGAGCCATGATTTAAATTGTGCTTCAGGCAGCTACCACATGGGCTTTTCGGGTTTATTTTGTATCTGCCCTCTATTCCTCTCATCTTCTCTGGATCACTTTAAGTAAAAAAAATTCAAAATTGCAATACTATATGCAAAGTCTCTCCCTGGAGGGGAAAAAAGATTTAAACATAAAAGACACCAATGATTAGTATTAAGAGGTTAAAAGTATATAAATACATAAAATTGTTTTAAAGTAAACAAATGTGAACAAAGGATTTCACTTTGAACTCTAAAACCAGGTTTTGGAATGTGGCCTAGGCTCTTGGTGTTCCTCCGAAATGAGGATTTTTCATAAAAGAGCTTTAATAGAGACTAACCACCAGTTGGACCAGGACTAACTTTCAGTTTGGTTTACTCCAAATCTACACAATGAGATCCTGGAAAGAGTACCTTCATTCTCTGAGCAGTAGAAACCCCACAGTGAACCAGTCTCACCAGATTATTTGGTCCTTTGCTTGACACCGTGCTCATAAGCACAGCATCAACGTGTGTAATAGATGGGAACTTTTTCTTTGCATTTTTATAGATCTGCTGTCCGAGGAGATCTGAGTGTTTACGTATTGTCTCACTCATCCCAACGGCATACCCATGAAGTATAGAAGGAGCAGAGGGTATCCCAGTTACACAGATTGGAAAACTGAGTCAGTGGTGAAATGCCTTCATTAAATTAATGAATTTAGTTTAGGTATCTTTATTTCTCTTGTTAACTGTAGAAACAAAGTACATAATGGACCAATGAGTTTGAACTATCTTTGTATTCTAAAGGTAGTCTCTCCAGGTCAGAGCAATTTAGAGACTAATGAAGTGGGTGATTTGCTTATTTACTTCATGATATAACGCATTAGAAGTATATTAGGCACTGTTACATGACAAGTTGCACAACTGTCCAATTCAGTAGATGTATCAGGCATTTTGGGTTTTCCTAGGGGGGGATAAAACAGCAAAAACTTTCCTATTGAATTCTGTTTTACCTATGGTGTAAGGATATTTCAAAAATTGTACATTCCTAGCACGTTTTTATCAGCCTTTACTTTGAGAGTTGCCTGAGATTGTTAGTGACGATGAGCCGTCCCAGAGTGGTGGCTGCCACCAGCAAGTGAGGCGACTGAAGTGGGGGCGCCCTCACTACTGGACCAAAACAGAGCCAGGTCACGTGCTTGGAGATTAATTCACTCGAACGCAGTGTCTTTGTTCCCAATGGCTTAAAATCTTGATTCTGCTATGTCCCCTTTTTGGCAGAATGAGGTAGAGAGCTGTGCAGTGATTAGACAGGAACCCCGAAACCAAAGACTCTTAAAAGCTGAAGAGAGATCAGACTTTGAAGAACTGTGGCGTCCCAGCATGCTGTAAGTGCAGTGGGCAGCAGACGTCTCCTGGGCGTCTCCACGAGACGTCCACAAACACTCCAGACCGAACGGCCCCACCGCCCTGCAGCTGCCCTTCCTACCTACTTCCTTACGTTGGTTAATGCTCTGGCTTCCACCCAGGTCTTTCAGCTTAAAAGCTTCTACCCCCTCTTTTCCCTCATCCCCTAGACCCAAACAGCCACCAAATTCTGTCATAGTTTGCCTTTAAAAATGTCTGCTGAACTTGACCCTTCTTTTCTCTCCCCAAAGACTGTCTCAATTTGAGCTCTCATTATCTCTTGCCTGGATCCCCTCGCGGGCTCCATGCCCCGCTTTCCAGCCTGTGTTCTCTGTTGCAGTGGTAGTCGTGTCAAAAGAGTAGAGTTTGTGAGGTTGCACATCTACTCATGTTCCCACAGTCCTCTCTGCTTGCAGGGCAGCGCCCAGACTGCGGAGCATGGCACAGGCCCACACCCCCTCCCCCAGCTTGCCACACTGGCCTGGCCTCCCCTGTCCTGAGCACCCCGCACCCCCACTGCTCCATGTACCCCTCTGTTTCCGAGCACTCTGTGCCGCTGTGCAGGACCCCTGCACACACAAGACACTCACTCATTTTCACAAATTCCTTTTCATCCTGCAAGCCCCAGCTCTGTGGTCACTCCTCTGTGGAGCCTCTCCCAGTGTCCCCAGGCTGTTAGTTGTTCCTTTCTCTTTATTCAGGGAGACTTTTACTTGTCTCTCTATTATAGCTCTTAGTTTGTATTCTAATAACCTGGCTACATAATTGGCTTTTAACTAGACTGAGTTCTCAGAAGACAGAGATAATGACTTGCTCATCCTTGTGCCCTCTGTCCCTCACACGGTCCCTGGTACATAGTAGGCACTCGATACATGTTTGTTGAATTGAAAACGTAGTTGTAAAAATCCTAAAAGATCAAGACTGTACCATGGCAGGAAGCCTAATAAAGAGTGGTCTTTAATATCTCTTAAATGTTGAAATTTATCCATTCTTATCTTTCTACCAAACAGTATTCAGTGGAATTCTTTGATGTGTTTCTCACAGTTGCCTTTGAAGAGTCTGAAAGCCGGCCTCTCTTGCCCTGCCGGTACCCTCAAAGAAAATCAAGAAGCAGGGGATGCACGAGTTTTTGAAAAAAGAATTAGGATAATACTGCTTTTGCGTAACTACTTTCAGTGCTTACCAAATCATTAAATATTTATTGAGTGCCTACCATATGCCATCTTTGGTAGTTTTCCATTATGAATTATCCAATCAGGTGTGAAATGATCTATCACAGAAGTTTTAAAGTCTCTCATTAAAGCTATTAGAGATTTAAATCTGCTTGTAGCCGTTAAGTAAGATATGTCTTTTCTTTGGGAGTGTGTAAAATGTCTTCATAAATTTTTATTGCAGTAAATAATCAAGTCATAATGAAAAGTTCATTATGTACCGGTTCAAGCCTAGGATGTTTATTCTGAAACAGAATGGCGCATGTTATGAACCGTTTTCACAGCGTCCCAGGCGGCCAGGTGCGCTGTTTTTCCAGGGTCCCTCCCTGAAGCACAGTGCCGTCTGGCTCTCTCACTCCCTTAGCCACAGACCTGTAGGTGTGCAGGCCTAAACTGTGCCCAAACGCTCCCAGTGTTAAGGTCTCTGTTTTATTTTGTCTTGCTGTTTCTTTTCCCAAGTAGCTCATGAGAATCCTTCAGAGACCTGATTCAGGAGCCTTGTTGCTTGTTTCATAAACGATCTCACATTGAGGCGCCTTTTTTGTCTTTTTTGTTTGTTCAACTTTAAAATGATCGTTTTGATTTATTTTACACAGCTCTTAGGCTTACTTTTGCCCCACCAGGCCTTTATTACTTAAGGAAATGCTATTAATAAGAAGGTGATATCATTAGTAAAGTCCTAATGAAATAGATAGAAGCTGTTTCCCTGTTTTGGAAGGGAGCAACTTTTAAGGCTCTGTTATTGTTCATAGTAATGCATTTGTTTATTGTGGAAATTAAATCCTCCTGACTCATAGTTTGTTGTACTTTCTACCTCTTTTTTTTTAAGTACTCCTATTTTTTTTAAAAATCACTCAGAGGCCATGTATATTAATGTCCTTTAATGATATATAAGTGAAACTCAATTTTAACAGGCCATTGCACTAATTTTCTATGTACTTATTATAGGAAGCTATTGAATCCTTCAAAGAAGCTTTGAAGCAGAAAGTTGATTTTATTGATGCATATAAAAGTCTGGGGCAGGCCTATAGGTAAGTAGAATACTGATAGTTGGGGCAGGAAGGAGGGTGTAGTGTGGGGAGACAAGATAGCCTTAAAAAGAAATTTCTTCACCCAAAGAGGTGGTCATTCCAAATCACATAAGCACTTACATGCTTGTTTAGGTCTTCTCTGAAATACGGAAGGAACCATGTGTCAGGATATCATGATGCATATTGTTATCTCTCTATAGCAACTTCAGTTTGTATATATTGTTCTAGAAAATGTCAGTACTTCAGGGGTTATTGTTTTGAATGTTGGCATTATGAGCTGTTGAGTTATACATGCTGCTGCTTGTTTGGACAATAACTAAAGTTAATTTACATATCACTATGATCCTTTTGAAGATTCCTAGAATAAAGTGATCCAGAGTTACGATCATTATGGAGAAGTCATACCCTCCTCACGCCACAAATTGCTCTGACCAGTACAGCTATTCTGATTTTTGTCTTTCAAAAAAATGTTCCACTCAGACCTGAAAAGGAGATGGCATGGCATTAAGCAAGGGACGCATGGTTTAGGAGTCAAGAGATTTGGTTGCAGGCCTGGAATGCCCCTTCCACAGTTGTGGGTCCTCAACTTCTCTGAGTCTCGGGGTTCTCACTTAGAAACGTATTAGAGAAGTTACAAAAGAAAGGCAGTAACAGAAATCCCCTTCAAAACTCTCTTTAGTTACCTTATTTGGGAAGGATTAATTCAAGAGTTTACTTACCTGATTCAATCAATAATTTGAGAAGCTTTCTTTGTTAACTTGAGGAAAGAGTGTGTTTGGATTAGTTTTGGTTTTAAGGGATGATATTTATCCTTCCTGTTCCATAAAATTGTTGGGAATATTAATTGAAAAACGATTCGAAAGTACCCAGTAAATAGCATGCTATATAAATGTAAGCAGCTATTATATTTTTTAAAATATTCATTATTTATGGAAAATTGATGTCTGGGTTTTTTTTTTTTTTGTAAAAATTTAAATATACATATGAAAGAAGGCTGGTCAGTAAGAGTCATTTCCACTCTGAAATGATCACAATTCTAAAATATGCTGCTGTTTTTTAGAATTTCAAGTTACGTAATGATTTAGTATATTTTAAGTGAAGTAACTTCAGTGACAGAAAAAAAATACAATATTAAGGCTGTGAATTTGATTCAGAATGATAAAATCTCTGTATGGTTGTAACTTACATAGTTTTTTCCAAAGGAGAAATGTATGTTCATATCCAAATACTAAAATTTACACACAGTTTTTTAGGGGTTGGAGCTCATCATGAACTGGGGAGAGAGATCTCAGTAAGCACTTGCCCTTGGGAATCAATGAATTAGTTTTCCCCAAAGAAGTTCAAGGGCTCTGTGGTTATTCTATAATGTGGTAAGATTTAGAAACAAGTAAGTGGGATGTGATGTTTCAAAGGCTGTGGAGTTATGAAGCAGTAAAATAAAAAGGGAATACACATTTCAAGGTGTATTGTTTGAATATTGAACCATATCCTTACTAAAATGTCTATACTGTGTTCATAACTATTGTTAACTACCTAGAGAACTGGGTAATTTTGAAGCAGCCACTGAGAGCTTTCAAAAGGCACTGTTGCTCAACCAAAATCATGTCCAGACACTCCAGCTCCGGGGAATGATGCTTTACCACCATGGCAGCTTACAGGAAGCCCTTAAAAATTTCAAGGTGAGCACCATATGTGAGGAGTACTGTACCTGGAGTTCTTGGATTATTCTTCAACAGGGTTTAGTGAGTGAATAAAGAGGGCCCAAGTCACTAATCTGTGGAGTATAACAACAGAGCAAAACTGAAGAAACAAAACAGCAGCAGACTCACAGACCCCAAGAAGAGACTAGCAGTTAGCAAAGGGAAAGGGATGGGAAGAGGGGTGAGAAGGGAGGGAGAAGGGGATTAAGGGGCATTATGATCAGTACACATGGTTGTGGGGATGTCACGGGGAAGGCAGTATAGCACAAGTAGTGACTCTATAGCATCTTACTATACTGATGGACAGTGACTGCAATGGGGTATGTGGGGGGGACTTGATAATATGGGTGAATGTAATAACCATAATTTTGTTCATGTAAAACCTTCATAAGATTGTATATCAGTGATACCTTAATAAAAAAAAAAAGGGTGAGGCCAAGAATAGGTCTTATTCCTCAGCAAAAAGAAAGAAAAAAAAAACATTGCTTTGTTCAGCCAACTAACGTACAGAGCATGCATTTGGTCTGATCGAACTTGGATGGAAAACTTCCCTAATCCCAGAATAAAGAACCCAGCACTTCAAGGTATCTGAAACTATACTGATACTAATACAGCATTTTCTCCCTCAATGCCTCAGCGGTGCCTGCAACTAGAGCCATATAATGAGGTGTGCCAGTATATGAGAGGACTCAGCCATGTTGCAATGGGACAGTTTTATGAGGGCATAAAAGCACAAACTAAAGTTATGCTCAATGATCCTCTCCCAGGCCAGAAGGCGAGCCCAGAATATCTTAAAGTGAAATATCTCCGAGGTAAGTCAGCAAATTGCAGAATCATTGAATTTTCAGGCTCAAAGCTGTAGAAATCATACTGATTGTCTCGTCTGTTCCACAGGAGACAGTTGAGTCTCAAAGAAGCTATGTAACTTGTTGGTAGCCACCCCTTGGTTAAGGGTCGTATCTGGACTAGATAGAGTCCATGCCTTCTAACGGCCAGCCCTGTACTTTTTCTACTACTCCCTACATTTTTTCTTTCTAAAGTTAAAAAATTTTACTTGAGTCAAAAAGACACATTGTGAACTAAATGTGACAGTCAACTGGGTATACATGACTCATCACATCTCACCCTCATGTAGGAATGTCAGGCAGGGAACCTTTTATGAGGTTTTTACTGTTAAGTGTAACCTGGTCTCTTTGCTCTGTCATTCCTTCATATCACAATTAGCACAGATTTTAGAGAAATTAAACTTGGATGAGGAAGGCAAATTGTTAAGTCATCCTTTTTTTGAGTCATAGTCTTACTCACCCTTCCAGTGCCAAATGTAAAGATAAAAATAGTTTTGTTTTTCATAGAAAGCCCAAGTCTACTTCCATTTCTTTTCCTTCCCTTGTCATCATCAGCCTTCTGTACCTATACTATCCCACTGAAAGAAATCGCAGGCCAGGTATGTGACTTCACATTTCTACTAGCCACATTAAAAAAGTAAGCACAAGCAGGGGGAATTAATTTATGTACTACACTCGGTTTAATTCAGTATATTGCCAGTGCTAGTTCAACATATAATTAATATGAAAGCACTGTTCAATATATATTTTACATCATTTTTTGTACTAAGCCTTTGAAATCTGGTATATATTTTATACACAGTACATCTCAGTTTTGATGCTATATTTTCATTGGAAATACTTGATTTGAAGTTAGATTTCATAACATTTAAAATGGAAAAAGTAAATTCATATATGCAAGTTATTCCAAACATACTGGTTTACTAATAATTGAATCAAATATCGTTTTTTAAGTTTAAGTTAATTAAGATTAAATAAAATCTAAAATTCAGTTTTTCACTCACACTAGCTGCATTTTAAGTACTCAATAGCCAGGTAGCTAGGAGCTGCCTACTGGACAACACAGCTCTATATTCTGATTTATAATTCCCTCTTCTCTCCTGGTTTATAGGAGAACTTAGGCTTGTGAACTACAGATGGAAGGAGGGGCGCTCCATGTCCTGTTTGTTTCTTACATTGCTTCCCTAGAGATAAGCAGCACTTGGTTGGTCAGTTGATCTGTTAGTTGACAGAGAGCCAGGCTCTGTCTGACACTGCACTTGGATTTTTAGACTGATTTGAAAAGTGAGGTCTTAGGTGGTGTTCATGGAAAGGTGGTTAAAATTTAGCCAAAGTAGACCCAGATTGACTAGCTTGTCTTTATTTGATCTGGGTCACTGAAGTCAGTGGCAGGTTCCTCCAATTGTCATATAATAGTGACTCACTAAAATCTGGAGTGTCCTTTTAGAATTCTCAGATTTAATTAAGTAACACTTCATTACAAAGTATTTGTATGGCAGCTAGCTGTAATGTTTCTTTAGCAATACCGGGGTGTGTCAGATCTCATTTCCTGTCTGCAGAGTATTCGCGATACCTTCACGCACACCTTGATACCCCACTTACGGAATACAGCATTGATGTGGATCTGCCGGGAAGCTTTAAAGACCACTGGGCGAAAAGTCTGCCTTTCCTCATAGAAGGCTATGAGGAGCAGCCAGGGTTGCAACCCCACATAAAGTAAGTGCTTTAAATAAAGATGATTTTGTTCTTCTTCAAGACTGAGCAGTAAGTTCATCATGATATCTCTTGATTGGTAAATGAATTTCTATTTGTGGTTCTCATGAATTTATTTTTGGATAGGATATATTTACAAATATTTCTTTTAGCTTATAAAGTACCTTGTGGCTTTTTGGATATCACCTTTCCTTCTAGCCTGACCCTCTTTGCTAACTTTGTGCAACCTTCAAACTTAAAATGTATTTACAGTTATTGGCAGTATTGTTCTTTTACCATGTTAACTTTCAAGACAAATCACTTACCATATTGAAGTTTTGAAATTACACTGCTGGTTGACTACTGCTGCAGTCAGACAAAACAGATATGCTAAAGGACTATCCCATTACAAAACAGTTAGATCTAGAACAGAAAATAAAAGTTCCTGTGAATCTAGCAATGACTTAAATTTTAAGAAAAATCTGTACAGATCAACCCACTTACTCTCTAAAGAAAGAAAGTGGGGAGATTTACCCCAGAGTGGTGAATGGTGAGCACATTTAAAAGAAAGTCAGTGTGCCAGGGGTTAGTGTATCCACACCTACTTCAACGAATGCCTTGAGGAGTAGGCAGGTTGGGCTCACTGAACTTTAAAGGGTAAAGTGATCTCATGTTGGAGGCATTCCCAAGATCTCAACAGAAGCAAATGCAAATCCTTCCTGGGGAGAAATTAGTACCACCTTGGGCTCCAAGTTTAAGATCATTTGGGCCCACAGATTGAGATCATGAGTATGAGGAACAAAAACTAAGATCACCAAACTGTGTGTGAGAACAACAGGAACAACAAATAACAGATTTAGACCCACAAGGCCTTCAGATACGGAATTGTTAAACACAAACTCTAAAATAGCTCCAAATGAAATATTTAAAGAAATTATGGAGGAATCACAAACAAAAGCAAGAAACAGGAGATAATCAAAAATGACCAGACCGAAGACCAATTTAAGGCAAAAAGCAGTGTCTTCAGTCTGCCTTCCTTCCCAGCCCACTGCCATGGTCCCACTGAACTAAATTTGTCTATTTCCTACCTGACCGAAAGGAGACAGAAGCTATGTTTTCGTGCATTTTTAATGCTTCATTGTCTTTAAAAAAAATCTTTTTCCTAATCCAAAACCAGCAGTAGCTTGGGGTCGTTGTATCATTGATAAAATAGGAAACTTAAAGGGTTTTGCCACCTAACCAGTGGGAGAGCATAATGTAAGTTAAAAATGTTTTCTCCAGGAACCTTGGTATTAAAGTTATATGCAATATTCATATAATAACACAGATCTCACAAGTTGACAGTTACTTGTTTAATTCATTAGACCACAGCACTCTGAAGTCTCCACAGTCAGGTGAACTGAATTACTATTTATCCTGGTCATTTTGGCAAAATCTTTCAGCTGCTTCAACTTGAATCCCCCAATAAGCTAATATCAAGTTTATCTGTAGCAATCTGAATTTTATCTGACACCTCTCTGCACCAGGTTGACAGTAAGAAACGTGGCCTAGATGGAAACCACACTGCTCACACAGCTAAACTTTTAAAGTCTCTTAATTTTGATTTTCAGTCACTTTACTACAAGGCAGCAGTAGACATTTCTTTTTTTTTATAATGTATTTTGGTATCATTAATCTACAATTACATGTGCAATATTATGGTTATTAAACTACCCCCTTCATCAGGTCCCCCCCAACAGCCCCATTACAGTCACTGTCCATCAGCGTAGTGAGATGCTATAGAATCACTACTTGTCTTCTCTGAGTTGTACAGCCCTCCCCGTGCCCCCTCAACATTACATCTGCTAATCGTAATGCCCCATTTTTCCCCCTTGTCCCTGCCTTCCCACCCATTTTCCCCAGTCCCTTTCCCTTTGGTAACTATTAGTCCGTTCTTGGGTTCTGTGAGTCTGCTGCTGTTTTGTTCCTTCAGTTTTTTTCTTTGTTCTTATACTCCACATATTAGTGAAATCATCTGATACTTGTCTTTTTCGGCTTGGCTTATTTCACTGAGCATAATACCCTCTAGCTCCATCCATGTTGTTGCAAATGGTAGGATTTGTTTTCTTCTTATGGCTGAATAATATTCCATTGTGTATATGTACCACATCTTCTTTATCCATTCATCTACTGATGGACACTTAGGTTGCTTCCATTTCTTGGCTATTGTAAATGGTGCTGCGATAAACATAGGGGTGCATATGTCTTTTTCAAACTGGGCTGCTGCATTCTTAGGGTAAATTCCTAGGAGTGGATTCCTGGGTCAAATGGTATTTCTATTTTGAGTTTTTTGAGGAACCTCCATACTGCTTTCCACAATGGTTGAACTAATTTGCATTCCCATCAGCAGTGTAGGAGGGTTCCCTTTTCTCCACATCCTCACCAACATTTGTTGTTGTTTGTGTTTGGATGTTGGCCATCCTCACTGGTGTGAGATATCTCATAGTGGTTTTAATCTGCATATCTCTGATGATTAGCGATGTGGAGCATCTTTTCTTTGGAGAAGTGTCCGTTCATGTCCTCTGCCCATTTCTTAATTGGATTATTTGCTTTTTGTTCGCTGACGTGCGTGAGCTCTTTATATATTTTGGATGTCAACCTCTTATCGGATATGTCATTTATGAATATATTCTCCCATACTGTAGAATGTCTTTTTATTCTACTGATGGTGTCCTTTGCTGTACAGAAGCTTTTCAGCTTGATATAGTCCCACTTGTTCATTTTTGCTTTTGTTTCCTATGCCCGGGGAGATATGTTCATGAAGAAGTCGTTCATGTTTATGTCCAAGAGATTTTTGCCTATGTTTTTTCTAAGAGTTTTGTGGTTTCATGACTTAATTCAGGTCTTTGATCCATTTTAAGTTGACTTTTGTGTATGGTGTTACACAGTAGTCCAGTTTCATTCTCTTACATGTAGCTGTCCAGTTTTTCCAACACCAGCTGCTGAAGAGGCTGTCATCCCTATTGTATATCCAAGGCTCTTTTATCAAATATTAATTGACTGTATATGTTTTGGTTAATGTTTGGATTTTCTATTCTGTTCCACTGGTCTGTGGGTCTGTTCTTGTGCCAATACCAAATTGTCTTGATTACTGTGGCTTTGTAGGAGAGCTTGAAGTCAGGGAGCGTAATTCCCCCCGTTTTATTTTTCCTTCTCAGGATTGCTTTGGCTATTCGGGGTCTTTTGTGGTTCCATATGAATTTTAGAATTATTTGTTCCAGTTCATTGAAGAAAGCTGTTGCTATTTTGATAGGGATTGCGTTGAATCTGTAGATTGCTTTAGGTAGTATAGCCATTTTGCCAATATTGATTCTACCTAGCCAAGAGCATGGGATGAATTTCCATTTGTTAGTGTCCTCTTTAATTTCTCTTAGGAGTGTCTTGTAGTTTTCAGAGTATAGGTCTTTCACTTCTTTCGTTAGGTTTATTCCTAGGTATTTTATTCTTTTTGATGCAATTGTGAATGGAATTGTTTTTCTGATTTCTCTTTCTGCTAGTTCATCGTTAGGAAAACAACAGATTTCTGTGTGTTAATTTTGTATCCTGCAACTTTGCTGAATTCAGATATTAGTTCTAGTAGTTTTGGAGTGGAGTCTTTAGGGTTTTTTATGTACAGTATCATGTCATCTGCAAATAGTGACAATCTGACTTCTTCTTTACCAATCTGGATGCCTTGTATTTCTTTGTTTTGTCTGATTGCCGTGGCTAGGACCTCCAGTACTATGTTGAATAACAGTGGACAGAGTGGGCATCCCTGTCTTGTTCCTGATCTTAGATGAAAAGCTTTCAGCTTCTCGTTGTTAAGTATGATGTTAGCTGTGGGTTTGTCATATATGGCCTTTATGATATTGAGGTACTTGCCCTCTATACCCATTTTGTTGAGAGTTTTAATCATGAATGGGTGCTGAATTTTGTCACATGCTTTTTCAGCATCTGTGGAGATGATCATGTGGTTTTTGTTATTCTTTTTATTGATGTGGTGGATGACGTTGATGGATTTTTGAATGTTGTACCATCCTTGCATCCCTGGGATGAATCCCACTTGATCGTGGTGTATGGTCCTCTTGATGTATTTTTGAATTCGGTCTGCTAATATTTTGTTGAGTAGTTTTGCATCTTTGTTCATCAGGGATATTGGTGTGTAATTTTCTTTTTTGGTGAGATCTTTGCCTGGTTTTGGTATTAGAGTGATGCTGGCTTCATAGAATGAGTTTGGAAGTATTCCCTCCTCTTCTATTTTTTGGAAACCTTTAAGGAGAATGGGTGTTATTTCTTCTCTATATGTCTGGTAGAATTCAGAGGTGAATCCATCTGGTCCGGGGGTTTTGTTCTTGGGTAGTTTTTTGATTACCGATTCAATTTCATTGCTTGTGATTGGTCTGTTTAGTTTTTCTGTTTCTTGTTTGGTCAGACTTGGAAGGTTGTATCTTTCTAAGAAGTTATCCATTTCTTCTAGGTTTTCCAGCTTGTTAGCATATAGATTCTCATAATATTCTCTTATAATTCTTTGTATTTCTGTAGGGTCTGTCATTATTTTTCCTTTCTCATTTCTGATTCTGTTTATTTGTGTACATTCTCTTTTTCTCTTAATGAGTCTGGCTAGGGGTTTATCTATTTTGTTTATTTTTTCAAAGAACCAGCTCTTGGTTTCACTGATTTTTTTCTATTGTTTTATTTTTCTCAAGTTTTTAAATTTCTTCTCTGATCTTTATTATGTCCCTCCTTCTGGTGACTTTGGGCCTCATTTGTTCTTCTTATTCCAATTTCAGTAATTGTGTCTTTAGACTATTCATTTGGGAATGTTCTTCCTTCTTTAAATAGGCCTGGATTGCAATATACTTTCCTCTTAGAACTGCCTTTGCTGCGTCCCACAGAAGTTGTGGCTTTGTGTTGTTGTTGTCATTAGTCTCCATATATTCTTTGATTTCTGTTCTGATTTGGTCATTAACCCATTGATT
>JAVSCE010010836.1:0-117965 GCA_032199065.1 Smutsia gigantea
GACCTTCAGTTATTCTGAAATGGAATCATCTTCTTGCCTGACAGCTATGACTAATTCCAAAGGCCCAACCAGCCTTCTCAGAATGATGACTGTGGGGTCAGTTACCATTTGGGGGCAGATTAGAATCTGACACTGAAAAATTCCACCCCTTGGTACTAATCCCCCAAACTTTCCAATCCTAAATAGTACAAGTTTCAGAAAGGGGCATTTCTCATTTTACAGCCTACCTGAATATTATCTGTAATGATTTTGCTTAATCAAAAAATTAATTAAGCTCCTGCTGTAATGGTCTAAACACAAGAGTCAGAGGAAGGAAGAAGTTCTGGCCAGCTGCCAAGTTAAGCTCCATCTGAGGCTCTTGGAGTTAATAATTTCCATGATGTTTTAAGCATTTGAAACAACAAAGGCTAGCTTTCACTAACAGCACAATGAATTCTGGCAAACCTGTAAAAACCAGAACTGTCCCAAGGTCATTTGTATTTCAGGGAATTAAGTATTAATAAATCAAATGAAACCAACAGTCAAGAAACTGACATTTCTGCTATTCTCTGATATTAATCTGCTTACTTATTAGTTAATCTTTGTTACTTATTAGTAATAAGTGCTAAAGTTAATGAAAATGGACTTCCAAAGGTATTGCTGAGATTAGTATGGCTGTTAAGTGATTTGGGGTGGGATGGGGTGGAGATGGAGGAGAGGGGTCTCAGAAGGCACTTCTAGTTAGGGTGATGTCCTTACGCTCAAGCCACTGTCCCTTCTCACATTTGATCATTCCTGACTAGTACATTACTTACTTGATCATTTTTCAGACAGAAAAACAAGATTTTGTGCTCCATGAAATGAATCAACTCTTCATAATCTAGGTTGGAAAGTGGCACCCCACAGGTTGAATCTGGCTGCAGAAGAAAGGTATTAGGTTTTTTTAAATCTGAATTAGTTGCCAACATTAAAAACTCAGAAGACTTCACATGAAAATACAGATACCCAGGTACTCTCAGATACTGGGTGATAAATGACTCTGGGTTCATTTTTCTTCTGCATGGCAGCCATGGGTGAGAGCAAAGCAACAGCAGCCCCTTTCGGACGGGCAGCGCTCACACTCAGCCTGCATCCTGAGTGGCCCCTGTTCCCACCAGTGCTAGGCTCCATGCCTAGCTAATAGCAAGGGGGCATGTTAACTCCCTATGAGGAATAATGGAGGAAGAAATACATGCAAAATGTCATTTTATAAAGAAAAATATATCCCACACTAGTGTCTTATATGAAATTCCTGAATTCTCAGAATAGAAAACACCATATTGCCATGTTTTTTCAAAATATTCCTTTCACTAAATGAACCGTGGATTTTATAACAAGCAACAATTCTACGTGTAGCTTGAAAACATGGCATTATTTGGAAAAGATGATTAGAAAGGACTAAAATTCTGAGATTTTCATGGATGAAACACCCATTGCCTTATTTTATGTCAACAACAGCATTCTCAGTAAAGACCATTAATGGAAAATAGAATTTACCAATACACTAGTTTGGGGCAACTACCCTACCACACCCTGACCCAAATCAACACTTACTAAAATAAACAGAACTTTCCATTTCTTTTTTTTTTTCCTGAAGGGTCATGACGTCAGAGATGCTTTGTCAAAAAAAAAGGGGGGGTGGTGAAGGGAGAGAAAATACAGTCTAAGCTGATGCAGATCTGTATTTCATTTTAAGCATAGGCTGAACCACACAGTCTGAGGCATCTATGAAATCTGATGTTGTTTCCAAGGAAATGTCACTCTTGATCAGTACTACCGACACCCCACTCCCTGCCCTGTTCTAATCATGTTTACAAGGCTTTAAAAAAGAAGATATGATCTCCTTCCCCATCATGGACACCCCTGAAAGTAAATACTGTCCAGAATTCAGGACCAAAGCAAATTTGAGAACAAACCTCAAATTCCATCCAGGCTTCAATGGGGCAAAAAATAAGATTTAGAAGCATAGGCCCAATATAAGATCTCCTTAAAAACAAAAACAAAAAACCAGATATCCAATACTGGTATTGGCCCATTAACCAAATATTCTGCTCTGCTACATTAAAGTATTTCTTTAACGCAGAAATAGCTCATCAGTGATGAGTAAAGAGAATAGAGGGCACCAGAATGTGGCAGTCACGTACTGGCACATGCAATTTAAAGTGTGTTTTTAAACAATCAGGGATGAACATTCCTGCAATTTAGGAGAAAGCCTTACCCATATGTGAGAACTTCACACACAAAAAAATTTTAAATCCCATGAAGTCCAAGTAGAGGTTTATTTAGTGGCTTCATGAAGTGCTAGGTTTTGCATGACCTTACTTAAGCTCTCTGAAAAGTTGAGAGCGCAGATAAAGATGCTACAAAGACACTGCCCATCCCCCCTTAAAAAAATATATATTGATGAGGAAGTCTATACTCAGATTCGATTTTTACTTTTGACGGAAATGGTCTCCATTCAGAGGAGCCCTAAGCCCTTCTTCGGCTGCAAAGGACTGACTAGCTGTGATGCTGGCTGCCAAGGCCAATGGAGATTTGATGGAATGACTTGTTTTACTCAGATAGCTATTACTGATTAGTGCTCTAGTACAAAGTTCCTTAAGCTTTGAGTGGTCTGCTGCTAGCCCTATTTCTTCCATAGGTCCCCTATTTTTTGTGTGCAAATTTGCAGAAGGTGAAGTTTTTCAGGAATGCTTATATAGCCCTAAAGGTGTAATTATTATACTGTCATCTTCTTGGTCTTTCATGGATCAAAATTGCAGCCTTACATAAAAATGTCTGGAGTTCGATGTACTCTTTGGTTGATAAAATGGAAATGTGGTTCTTAAGTGAGGGCTTGTTAGGATTCCACTTGAAATGCATTCCAGTATTATGCTCCTGCTAAAAATGCACTTCCAAACACTAAGCCAAAACACACCCCAAAATATTTATGCTATAGAACATTAATTAACAAGAGAAGAATCCAAAATACACACACTAAAAATGTAACCATGCAAAAAAGTATAAACAGGTGGGAGGTAACAAGTAAAAACAAAACCACACTTGAGTAGTGGTGGCTTTAAAAATTAAATATCTTATGTCTTACATTAGCTTTTAAGCAAATGCTCTTTTTTGTTTGTTTTGCCTGGAATTAATCACCAATTTGTTGAAAGTTTGTAGGGAAACATTTTATATCCACAAAGTGACAGATTAACAAATGTGGCTAAACACCCCAGCAACACGACTGTTTTTCAAGACAAATGTTTAATGTTAGGAGGCTATGCAGAAAAGTAGCAATCAAGTGTTGGTTAGACACTTGTATTATTTGACTTACTTTAACAATCAACATAATGATGAGCCATTTCTTTCAAATGACATTGAGAAATGTCTTAAGGGTCTTTAAGGACTGGGAAGTCAGGATGGGATCCTGATGACAGGGACCTGTGCTGTTGGTGGTCGAAAGCCATCACTCTAAAACAAGGTGCTTTCCTGACAGGTGAAGCAGCTGCCAGGTGTTACAGTACCACCAGCTGAGGCAATGCCCCTGACTTTGCCTCGCCTACTGCAGCACAAAGGAGTAAAGTCACAATAAGGTTCCAGGCAGAACAGCTTTGCCTCCAGGAATAAAAATTCCCACAAACTGCTCACCTACCAAAGTTACCAAGTAGCTAACGGACATGAAAGTTTACTAGCAAACAAAACACATGCATATCATCACAGGGCATTTCTTTAAAAAGAAACCCCAATGTAGGGAAACAGAAAAGGAACCAAGGAGAATGAAGTCTGATTTAGCAGATACCAGTTTATTCGACACAGTGCATGATTCAAAGCATCTGATATTCCACAGCCAACAAGATCCCCTACCTCCCTATTACAAAATACCGGATACCCTGAATACAGTTAATTCAAGGTTCTCGTTCCTTTTCTCCCACATCTAGAATTAGAGAGGTTTCTCTGCGTAGTACACACTTCACATTCACTGAAGGCTTTGGGGAGAGGGGGAAATAGGGTTTATAACTGCCCCCCTGAACCAAAGGCACTTAATGTTAAAGGTAAAGCACAGTAGAGTCACCCCACAGACATTCCTGCATGTACAGATTGCTGAACTTGAGCACGCCATCACTGGCCCACGTGGGATTCACCTTAACAATGTGAAAGACACTGATTTCCTTGAAAAAGCAAAGTGCAGTGTGAATATAAAGATTCATCACCACCATCACCCCTATCCTTCTCTGAACATAATATGTAAGAGGACTCTTATTTTACATGATTAGTATCACCCAAGGTTCACATATGGAAAAAAATAGCTAAAAAATAATCTGCCATAAATTCTTACTATGAAATCACAATAGAATCTGATATACTCATAGAATTTTTGAGTTGGAGAGAACCTCAGAGGTCATGTTGTGCATTTTTTCACTGATAGATGAGGTCACGGAGGCCCAGGAAGGTCAAGCATGGGACCCCGGGGTCTAACCCTAGTGTCAGAGTCTGGGAAGGGCACAGGCCTCCTGAAGCCCACCTCAAGGTTCCCTCCACCCCTTCCTCTTTAAAAGACTCTCAAAAGTAACACATGGCAATGATCTCCAGAAATGCACCACACAATAAAGCACATATGCTGACGCAGGTCAGAGATTTGGTCTCGCATGACAGTTCCTTTGGCCATTGGGCAGGTATGTAACCCACCTTGTGGTGGGAATTCCTCACATGAGGTTGCTCAGCGTTCTGAGGGAAGCTGAGTACAGGTTAGACACCACTTCTTCTTGGATTCGTACAGGCTCTTTGCGCCTCTTAGCCCACAGTGGGCAGGCGGTCAGCAGCACAGCGGAATCCCAGATTGGAAGCAGAGCTGTCAGGTGTATTCTGGCTTCGAGCAGCGCAGCGATACCTATAGCAGTAGGACTGGAAAGAAAGAGAGAGCAAGTGAGTACTCTCAACCCTCGGCTCTATACTGTCAGGTTCATGCTGTATATCCGACACCAGCTGGAGAGAAGCTAGGCTTGCCTAAAGACAGCTTCCCCACAAACACCCCTCATGCAAATTCAGTATGTATGTTTTGAAAAAGGCAGCACATTCAGAGCTCATCTCACCTTATCCAATATCCTTTACCTTATAAACATGACACAGCTACAGGACAAAGAAGTTGGTGGAAAAAAAGTAACCACCAATAGTTACATAAGTTATTGCACACCCATGCTAGACTAGTGAGCAGCTGTTAAAAATCATGTTTTTATGTAATATTGAATGGCAGGAAATTCTCATGCTACAATGTCAAGTAAACATGTCAGAATATAAAACTGTATATGTGGTATGATCCCAATCTACACTATTACGTACGCCAAAAGAAAACACAGCAAGATTAGGAACACACCACAACACTAACAGTAATTATCCTTGAGCAATGGAGTTCCAAATTTCCTGCAGTAAGTATATATTACTTTCATAATTTGAAAAGTTATTTTATATTAAAGTAGCATTTGACATTAAACCAGTAAGGGCAATCAAGAAAATATTAATAAAGAACAACTTTAGATATGATTTAATATCCAGCAGATTGACAATAATGAAACAAGCCTAGGAACATCAAGAGTAGGAAAAGTTATGGAAAAATTTTTTTTAATACATTGCTTTTTCAGTTTAAATCATAACTCTTAAAGCTAAACTCTGTTGTGCATAGATTTGTATCTCTTTTATTACAGAAGAAGAGCACACATATATACATGTGCACAAACACACACGGACATTTAATGTCTAGAACACACCAGGGCAGGGTGCTAGGCATTTTCATCTGTTACTTGATATAATCATAACAGCGTAAATTAAATGAGTCACGCAAGGTGACACAGATGTTAAAGAAAATAGAATTCGAACCAAGGTCTAACTGTGATGCACCTGCTCCCTGGCAATATTCTACCCTCCTAGATGGAAAAGTTTCCTATCTCATGCTTCTTTCCCACCCCTCAACCTGCATGTACACACTTACCTGTACAGGTAAGAAAGCCTAACACATATTAACACTGGCCATCCTAGTAGGTACCCGGTGACTAACTACAGATTATTTGATTTAAATGCTTCAAAAGCTTCAATATTCCAAAAATAACCATGCATGAAACTCTTCTGTCCTAGGGTTGTTCTTTGATGCAAAATGATACAGAAAGAAAGTAAACTAGTTATCCTGTGTGCCATGAGCATTAACTCTTTTGAGTTGGACTGATGAAATTCCCTGCCAGCTGGTTAAAGAATCTTCACAAAGCACCCTGTAGAATAAGTTCAGAAATCATGAAGGAGAGAGAATCTGGGGGCAAAGGGGACAGTCTGCATGAAAGGGGTTTTTTCTTAATTCTTATTACTGTCCTTTCTCTCACAAAAGTTAAATATTTCTAATCTTCATAAAAATTACCTCTAAAGCTGCCACAGAAATTATCTGGAACATTTCTACCATAAAAAGAATGACACACTGCTCTGTTCTCTATACAAGGTAACACTAGCAACTAATTTTCTCATTTTCCCTGTGGCCAGTGAGGACCGTAACTAGTTTATTACCAATGGCAGAGGGAAGATGAATACAAAATATGCCTCAAATAATGAGAACATTGACGGCATCTGTTACCCCTGTGACTGGCATGCATTGGGATCTCTGAAATGACTAGAGGTGACCAAGCAGGAAGACAGAATAGAAGCCTCATTCCACACAGGGCCTACTCACAGGCTACTGGGAAGCAGGAGTGCTCTGGTATTGCTAGAATTAAGTTCCTGCACAGAATCCAGTGGCCCATGCTCCAGGTGTGTGAGTGAATCCCATATTGGGGCAAGAATCAAGTTCAGCGGGAGCCAGGTGACCAGACATGGACATTCTCGTTCCATAACTGTGCCACCACACATGATATGGTGGCCTGGGAAGGCCTCTCTACGAGCTGCCCTTTGGCAGAGGTTTGGACAATAAGAGTTCAGGCAAGAGCCAATGACTGGTACAAAGATGACAGGTGATATAAAGCAGGAAACACAGGTGGATAAATAAGATGGAGTCACATTACAGGTGGTCTTCTAAACAGAAAAAGGAGTTTGGGCTTGATACAAACAGAAACTGTGACAAATGTTTTATAATTTACTCAACAGAAAGGCAAAATCCAAGACTCGTTGGCTATTTAACCTTAGGCAAAGCCTTTCTGAATCTGTTCCGTCATTAATAAGATGGGGCTGTTAACAGAATAATGTCAAAATGCTTCATCTTATTTTTACATTAAAAAGTAAAGCCCTAGACCACAGATAATACTATAACTGTAAATTTATAAATGAACACTCTTAATTACAGAAACTAACTTTGCCTGTTCTATCTGACCTCTTTGGGTTAACTTGCTTCTTCACTGAAGCAAAGCATTAGCCAGCTTCTCTCTGCAGGTCTTAGAGGTCTTGGAATGATAATACCCCTGCCAGCATCTGACTGTGGATCTACATTTGCCACATAAATGGGAAAGTTGAGGGATCTCTCTGGTGGTAAGGCAGAAGACTGAGGTCTTTGTTGGACGGCATATTTCTATAGGCAACATATCTCTCAAATTATAATAAACTATTTTAAAATAAGATGTTTGTATGCCACAAAACAGAGGCTGTAACAACTCTTGATGAATTGTGCCTGCCTGGAACACTGTGTTCAGGAGGATTCTGAGGCCTTAACACAGATAGTAGAAAAGAGACCCAAGATGTCTAAAAGATTTTCACACAGCCATATTGGATAAGACCCTGGGTACATACAGAATAATCCCATTTTGGGAAGAAAAAAACAAAAGAGCACCAAAAAAACTGGTAGAATTCTATCAGTAATTTTCTGCAGGAAGCAAGATAAAAAAATTTTATTTTCATTTTTATGTTTATTACTTATATTCTAATTTTTATGCAATGAAAACATTTTGTTTGTATAAACAAAAAGCTTAAAATCAGTGACTACAAAAAGAGCTGGTCCTTTATTGGATCATAGCTGTTCCTAAAAGCTTCCATTAACCTGAATGACTGTAAAGAACTAAACCCCACAAAGCAAGTCTGACTACAAGTTAATGCTGAAACACCAGGAGGCCACCATCTGAGAAACAGTTCACACTGTCATTCCATTTCAAATGCACTCATTCACTCAGCAAACATTTATTAATAAGTAGTTCATTTTAAATTCTAATAATGGGTTAATTAATGTAACACATAATTAAAGATGAAAAGGGCCTGATTTTAAATGTCCTCATTGCTCTTTTTTTTCCAACTCTACTTTCAGCACCAAAAATAGTTATTAATGATGTTAGATCTTTGAGTGGCTGCAATATGGGTCATCTTATTAATTAAGAGCAGAGGTAGTAAGAAGGACCTATTTTAGCCCTACTTCATCAAAATGGCTAATTACTACATGAAACTGATCTCAATATCTGCCCTAACAATGTGATCCTGGACTCAGGAATACTCCATTTAAGATAATGACTTTCCAGCCCTAGGGCCTTGAAGTCAAGTAATAGTGCTTTTTATGACAGGAAGATTTTTAGGGATAAGGCAAGTTTTAAGGTAATTGTAGCTTACTATGAACAAAATCATTTATAGCAAATCACATAGCAGAACCCAGGTCGCTTCATTTCCCACGCTTCGTTCTTGCCGCTGACACTACATCATCTCTTTTTGCCAGTTATCTTGGTGTAAAATGATGGAGAGTGAGGATTTCTTCAGTGTGTGGGTTAGGCTATGGACTCCATGGGGATTAATCTAACAACATGCAAGAACAACAACTAATATATCTTGAGCACTTCCTATGTGAACTGTTCTAAGAACCTGACATGTATTAATTCACTTAATCATCCCAATAATCCTATGAGGTAGAATTATTAGAATCTACATTATATTAACATGAGGAAAACTTGCAACATAGGGATGCTAAGAGTGTGCCTAAAGTCACATGACTTACAGATGGTGGATTCAGGATTATAGCCTGATCCCATTACAGAGTTTGTGTTCTTAACCCAAAACCAGGTTGCCTCATAGTTTTGACTTCTGCGTCCTCTTCTCCAAGGTGATTTTTTTTCAAAATGAATTACTACAATATTCTTTCTTTCTTTTTGTTGATTTTCTTTCTCTTGTTGATTTTCACCTTTGCCATAAGAAGCATTTCCAGGTTTTTCCAAATTCTACCTATCTAGTTAGAAATTCATTAGGTGGTTCTTTATTGAAAAAGGAGGTAAGGGGAAAAACAATCTAACTATAATAAAGGGGACGATTAAGGATGATGGGTTTAGCAGCAACTAACTTCAACAGAGTCTATATAGTGAGCTAGGCACAGTGCCACGTGCTTATATACTTTCGTCCACCCACTCCTCCAAAGAACCTCACAGTAGGGGCAATTATGATACATTTTACAAATGTGAAAACTGAGAATTAGAAAGATCAAGTAAAATAGTCACAGACTAGCCAGGGGCAGTTACAGAACTCCAGCTCAGATCTAATTCCAGAGCCCATATCTTAATAATTTAGTTACAGTTGAAACTAAAGACTGATGCGTATATAAACATTTAAAACTACTGACCCAGGGCAGTGCTATTAATTTAAAATTAAAATTTTAAAGACAAATTTGTCCCTATCTTGTCATAAATGTAAGACATAAATTGAACTCAACTCTATGAAATTCCATCTACACAACTGGATTAAAAATTCTAAGAAACACAGAAGACACACACATATACCAACAAACTCACATATATACATAATCTAAAAAGATTCTCTTTAGGTCAATGATTCCCAAACTTTGCTCAATGTTATCATCATCTTGAGAGCTTTAAAATCCTGATGCCCATGCCATAATCCATAAAAATCAAATCAGAATGAGGCAAGTAGAAAAATTGGCATCAGTATTTTTTATAGATCCCAGGTGATTCTAATGTGCAATAAAGTTTGAGAACCACTGTTTTAAGGCAAGTTCACAATGCCTCCATTATCAAAGTAGGAACTTCATTTGCAGCCATTATAGAGTGTTCTAAGTCTCTAAACACCTGGACTGACTGAATAACCATAGGAAGCTTCTTGTAATAACAATCTGCAAATGCCATCTAATTGCACAGGGATAGAAAGACAGAAACTGAAGTGCGGGAGACCCATAAATAAACGATGGAAAGAAAAAAAGGAGAGATGTGGTATTTGATTTCCAAACTCCTTAAAAAAGTTATTCATGAAATACCAAGTCACTCTGACTAACCAAGAACAGCCAGCTTGGACACTGAAATCACAGCCCAGAGAGTAAAAACAAGGAGACTGACGCTTATCTCACAAAGCCCACAGAAACACAACGTTTCCACCCCAGCACACCACAATCCTCCCTCCACTTATAGCGCTCATCTGAATCTCCACAGAGAATCCAAAAATTTACAGGAGTCTCAAATAAATTAAGAGTGTGCTTCCAGACTTATGTGCTGGAAAAGGTATATAGCCCACTCCAGTTCCTGGGACAACAAAGGTCACACAGGGTCAGGATGCAACAGATGGAATTTGTTGGCAACAGACCCTTCACAGTCTCTGCTTCCTGTGCCACTTTTGTCCACAGCTGTGCCCAAACTTGAAATGATTATCCTACTTCTGTCTGGGCTTTCAGGAGAACAGGCATGTATCAGCAGAAGTAGATGGGACGTTTTGGGGCTACTGTTTATGATGCGTCCATAAACCTGCTGTTAGAATACCAAATGTTGTTAGTGACTGGACTTACCTTATGGCACATGTAGGATCCACCTTTCTTCACCCGGTCTTTCCCCGATGGTGGGCCTTTCTGTGTATACAGAGAACAGAACGTTTTAGCCCAGAGAGCACAGCTGCCCCTCGCACAGTGGGAAGAAGTCCATTTTGGTCCAACCAGCCCTCTCAACGTTGCCTAAACTCTCTACATGTACTTCTGCCCCCTTGGCCTTGCACTGGCACCCATGCGCCCTTCCCAAATGCTCACCTCTCCAAATCCTATCCATACTTTAAGGACTAGCTCAAGTAAGTCCCTACTCTTTGGTGAAATCTTCATGACTACCATTAACGATCCCACCTCTCAACTCTTATAAAAGCATTTCTCCCCTAGATGACTAATAAGCTGCTTGGCAGCATCTCTTATATCACAGTCTCATGATGATATACAAATTTATCCTGCATTAAAATTGGCTTGCTCAACCAGAATGGCAGGCCTTTTTGAATTATGTTTTTATAATCCTACTGGGTAACACCTAACGAACCCTTTCCTGACTGAAGTAAGGAATTTGCTATTTTTATCTTTTAAAAACATTTTAGGTCAGGCTTATTAAGGTACAATTTATATACAGTAAATTTGTTAGCCTTATTAATCCTTTTAAAATGCACACTTCTGATGAGTTGTGGCAAACATACAGTCATGTAACTACCACCACAATCAAGAGACAGAACATAGAAAAGAACACTTATCTTTTTAAAACAGATTTATATAGTGTTTCCTATAAACCAAGCACATTTCTAAGTACTTTGCAAATTTTAACTCGTGCAATCTCCATAACAACTTCTAAGGTAAATTAAGCAAATGGCAGAATGAGGATTCACACCTAGGCAGTCTAGCCCCAGAGTCCACCGTGCTCCCAGTTTAGAGGTCAGGGATGTAGGAAAAATTGGACAGTGCCTAAAAGGAGGCAATAAGGAACAGTGGCTACCATGGTAAAGAGAACTAAAGCCACAGCCAGCCAAGAGGTGAGACTATTTCTTCAAGGGAGGGCTTTGTACAGAAGTGCAATAAAAATGAACATCTCCATGCTTTAGTTGCCAGCATAAGATCCTCAACATCAGGGAAGCCACACAAAAGCATCTAAACGATACCAAAAAGCTCCTACAAACTAGAATCACATCTGGGCAGTCTGAGGAGGATAAGGATTTTCTGCTTTTTCTTTGTTTTGCAAAAGTCAACTAAATCATGCAGCTGCCTGCTCCTTTTTAATGAAAACAAGGGAAGGGTGAACAATGGCTCCTATCTTAGTTTCCCTTTTTCATGTCAACCACCTATTGTCGGGTCCAGGCATAACTGGAAGAAGTTAAAAGAATCATGTTTTCTCCAAGCATGGCTGACACAGTGACTTGCAAAGGTCAACTATGTGGGCAGAAGTTCATGCTTTCTTCTAAGCATTTCCAGGTACTTAGAAACTGTCACAGATCAAGCTACTGGCTATTTTTCATTCCACTGCAGAGCCACAGTATTTCATGGCCTTAACCACTTAATGTTACACTAATAAATGTGTATTGATCATACATGGGCAGGCAATAAATGAGAAAATCTAGATGCAAAACCATAGTTTTCTTCCCAAGAATATCTAGAATCTGACAGACATTGCACCAGAATCTTCTGAGTGAGTTTATTATTCTATAAAAGTAATATAATCACCAAGAATTCACTGAAGCAGAAATGAAAGCATTTATAACTGTGTAGTTATCCCATATAATGGCCACTCTCTTCTACATTAAACTTCTTTCTTGGGAATTCTTGCATTACAATGTTTCAGGTGGTTCTCTGCATGCTGTGTTACAATACACCAAATGGCAGTTTAAATTCTGGATGAAGTCTCTCACAGTGTCTGCTATCATACAAGATAAAATTCTTTTGTCAAATGAGATCTAAGAACAAGAAGGACCTAATTTTCCAATAGGAAGAAGTGAAAACAAAACAGTCCCCTTGTATCACCAACTCTGTGATCTAAGTCTGCAATCAATAAATACGGCACTCATCAAAATGACACAAGCACTGAGAGTCACCCCATGCTGCTATGACCACAGCAGTTAATACTATCTATATAGGTGACTGCTTAGCTTATTCTTATAAATAAAACTATTTTTGCCAGAAAAACAACACAATGTACGATTAGCTATGCTATCTGGAATGCTTTCCAGTCCGCCAAAGAACAGAAAAAGTACTAAGAGGGTATAGTGGGTTGATGGGTGTCCCCCCAAAATGCATGTTCACTCAGAGCACCAGAATGTGACCTTGTTTGGAAATAGGGACTTTGCCAATGGGTAATTTTTGTAACTAGTTAAGATGAGATCATACTGGATTATGGGGAGCCCTACATCCAATGACTGGCGTGCTTGTAGCAGGAGGAGAGCACAGAGAGACACACAAAGGAGGCGGCGGGAAGATGGAGGCAAGACGGAGTGATGCAGCAACAAGCCCAGGAACACCAAGGATTCCTGGGAGCTGCCAGGAGTCAGGAAGAAGCAAAGAAGGATTCTCCCCCAGGGACCCCGCAGAGTGCATGGCCCTACTGGAACCTGGATCTTGGACTTCTAGCCTCTGGAATGGTGAGAGAATAAATCTCTGTTGTTTCAAGCCACCAGGTTTGTGATAATTTGTTATGGCAACCTTAGGAAACGAAGGGAAAAAGTCCCCATTTCTATTTGTTAAAGGAAGGATTCATACATCAAAATTAATATTGTTTCTCATGATCAAGTTTGTTCCTTGAGGTTAACATAATAAGCTACAGACAGTACTATCAAATACCTCATCTTTCTGCCTATATACCTCGCAAGAAGAGAAATCACAGTACCCCACCACCTCTACCACCAGTCCTCAAGAATCTAAGTAAACAAACACAGTGAACATAGGGACTTGTCCAGAAACAAACAAGAACCCATGTGAATGTTGTTTCCAAAGATACTACTATCTGTTAACAGCTCTACTCCCAGACACCAAAATATCAGCAGGTCTCTAATGCTTGGATGACTGCAAGGACAGCAAAAAAACACACATTTCTCAATAAACGTCAGTGCCAATAATCTCAAAAGGTCAAGGTACAGAGAAAGTTCTCAGGAAGAGGTGATGCAATGCTGAGTGTTAGTGCAAAGAAGCACAAGCTCACTTAAAACACCTGGGGGGGGGGGCATAAAAGTCTTTAATGATGAAAAATCCACATAGATGCCACAGAGCCACTCATCAGCAAGATTAGCTTGTTCAGGTCTGCCAACCTGCTCAGGGCTGCCAGGACCTATTCCACAGGAGCATCAACAATGGCATTTTGTGTAATCAAGACAGACACTTCCCTTTCCCTCCTTTTCATCACCTAACACAATGACAAGGAAAGCAAAAGAAGGGATAGAGACTTTGACAAATTTTCATGAGTCAGCAAAGAGTCAAGAAGCACTGCTTTTAAGCATGTTATCTGAAGTAATCCATACAGTGAAATACTAAGTAGCCATTAAAAATAATGAGGCATGTTAAAAATATATAAGGGACTTCTGTATAAGAATATTATCATTTTCATTGAAAGGAACACGGAATCAAGCATTTACTCTGATTTTCTTACACACTGTGTCCCACTGGGGAGCTGGTTATCTGGAATGAATGTCTGGCTTTGGGGCAAGGAGGGTGCCTGCCACACAGGGCCTCAGCTCACTGGTCACCCAATCATCCCTACATTCTCACTTCCTCAATTTAATTTACTGCTTTATTTCCCTTGGAAATTCCCCTGTGACCCCTGCATTATTCAGAAGTGTGCTGTTCAGTTTCCAAGTGTTTGAACACTTTCCTCTTTGTTACTGATTTCTAATTTAATTCTGCTGTGATTGAAAACACACTGTATGATTTCAATTTTTTTTAAATTTGCTGAGGTTAACAGACATCTACAGAACACTCAACCCAAAAGCAACAGGATACACATTCTTCTCAAGTGCACATGGAACATTTTCCAGAATAGATCACTTGCTAGGCCACAAAAAGAGCCTCAGTAAATTCAAAAAGATTGAAATTGTACCAATCAACTTCTCAGATCACAAAGGTGTGAAACTAGAAATAAATGGTGCAAAGAAAACAAAAAGGCCCAGAAACACATGGAGGCTTAACAACATGTTCCTAAATAATCAATGGATCAATGACCAAATTAAAACAGAGATCAAGCAATATATGGAGACAAATGAAAACAACAGCTCCATACCCCAACTTCTGTGGGACGCGGCGAAGGCAGTTCTAAGAGGAAAGTATATAGCAAACCAGGCATATTTAAAGAAAGAAGAACGATCCCAAATGAACAGTATAAATTCACAATTAATGAAACTGGAAAAAGAAGAATAAATGAGGCCCAAAGTCAGTAGAAGGAGGGACATAATAAAGATCAGAGAAAAAATAAATAAAACTGAGAAGAATAAAACAGAATTAATGAAAGCACGGGGAAGGCAGTATAGCACAGAGAAGACAAGTAGTGACTCTACAGCATCTTACTACACTGATGCACAGTGACTGTAATGGGGTGGGGGGGGGACTTGATAATATGGGTGAATGCAGTAACAACAATGTTGCTCATGTGAAACCTGAGCATAAGATTATATATCAATGATACCTTAATAAAAAAATAATAAATAATAAAAAATAAATAAAATTTGAGGTTTATTGGATTGTATAGGATATGGTCTTTCTAGGCATATGTGCAATAAATATTTGAAAGGATATTCTTCTGTTCTCAGGTAGAATGTTCTAGAAATATCTATCAGATCCTGTTTGTTGGTGATATTCTTGGGTTCTTCTATATCCTTGCTGATTTTCTGCCTAACTGTACCATCAATTGTTGAGAAAGAAGCATTAAAGTTTCCAACTACAATTATGGATTGGTCTATTTCTTCTTTCAATTTTTTTAAAATCAGATTTTGCTTCATATGTTCCAGCTTTATTCTTAGGAGTATACACATTTAGTATTACTATGTTCCCTGAGTGGATTAACCATTTTATTATTATAGAATGTCCTTCCCTGACTAGTAATTTTCTTTGTTTTGAGTCTACTTTATATATGATAATAAATAGCCATTTTTATATATGATAAATATGATAACCATTCCTGCCTTCCTTTGATTGTTTGCATAATATGTTTTTCCCACCATTTTGTTTTCAACCCATTTATATATATATTATTATATTTGAAGTTTTTTGTGGACAGTATATAGTTAGGTTATATTTTTTAGCCCACTCTGCCAATCTGTTTTTAACTGATGTATTTGGGTCATGGACCATGTAATTTAATGAAATGATTGATTCGTTAGGACTTTGTTGTTCATTTTATTTTTTGCTTTCTGTCTGTTCTCTGTGATTTTGTTTCCTTTTTCCTGCCTTCCTGTGGGTTACCCAAATGTTTTTTTAAGAAATCCATTTTTATATACCTACAGTGCTTTTGAGTGTACATTTAAATATATATATCATAGTTTATATCACATATATTTATACATGTACATAAAAAACTGATAAAATATAAAGCATCACAGTCAACCGGTATTATTTTACCAGTTCCAATGAAGTATAGAAAAGTTACCTCCCTTTACATAATTTTAGCCTCCCTGATTATAACTGTATTAAATATCTCCTCTAAATATGTTTAGAAACACATCAGACAATGTTACAATTTCTGCTTCAACCAACAAACAAAACTTAGAAAACTCATGAGGAGGAAAAGCCTATTGTATATACCTTTATTTCTGCTTAGTATGTTCTTTCTTCCATCCTGATGTTCAAAACGTTCCTTCTTTAATCATATCCTTTCTGTTTAGGGAACTTCCTTTAGCCGTTTTTTTAGGATAGGTATGCTGATAACAAATTCTCTTAGTTTTCCTTCATTTGAAAATGTCCTGATTTCCTCTTATTCCTAAAAGACATTTCACAAGATAAAGGCTTGCTTGCAGGTTGGCAGTTGTTTTCTTTCAACATTTAAAAAATACTGTGCCATTTCCCCTGACTTTTATTAGGGCCTCTGACAAGAAATCCACTGTCATTCACATTGGTTTTTCCCCTATGGATAAGGTGTCACTTTTCTTCTGGCTGCTTTCAAAGAATTTTCTTTGTGATTAGTTTTCAGAAGTTTAATTATGATGTAACTTTGTATGACTTCTTTGGGATGATCCTGTTTGGAATTCACTTAGCCTCTTGAATCTACAGGTTTAGGTCTCTTTCCATATTTGGAAAGTTGTCAGCGACTATTTCTTTGAGTACTCTTAGCTCTACACTTTCTCCTCTCCTGAAGTACTGCCATGACATGAATGTTAGATGAGCTTTCGTTGGACTCACATAGGTACTGAGGAGCTATTAATTAACTAATTTTCTATTTTCTGTTTGTTCAGACTGAATAATTTCTTTTGTTCTAGTTGCTAGTTCACTGATTATTTCTCCCTCTGTCCCTTTTACGCTGTTCTTGAGCCCATTCATTTTTTTCATTATTCTATTTTTCAGTTCTGAAATTTACATTTAGCTTTCATTTACATCTTCTACTTCTTTTCTGAAACTTTCTCTTCTTCACTGGTTTCAAGTATGTTCATTAATTGCTTACTGAAGTATTTTTGTCATGGCTACTTTAAAACTTTTGGTGGATAATTCTAACACCTCTGTCATCTCAGTGTTAGCGTCCTTTGATTGTCTTTTTTCATTTAGTTTAGTATCTTCCTGGTTCTTGGCATGACAAGTGATTATTCAATTGTATCCTGGACACATTTTTATTATTATAAGACTTGGGATCTTATTTAAACATCTTGTTTTAGCTAGCTTTCTATGACACCACACTGGCAGGGGAAAGGAGGCATCTCATTATTAACAAATTGAAGCAAAGTCCAGGTTTACTCCCTCAGCCTCCCCACTCAGCCACTATTGACACCTCGGGAGGAGTCCTGTTACTTACAGCTGCATGGAGGTGAGAGTTTTGGCTCCCCACACAGTCTCTACTCACACAACAGTGAGGGTAGCCACACTATTGCTGCGCAATGATGAAAGGCCTAGCTCTCTACTTGGCCTTCTCTGACACCAAAATCAAAGGGGTATTATGGCACCGCAACAGAGCCTCATGGGGGTGCAAGTCTAGGCTCTATACTTGGCCTTTGCAAGAATGGGTAGGCACACAGTATTTTCTGTGGTGTTTGGAGTATGGTAGTTACTGACCAGTTTTCTGTATGCCTGAACTATCCCTTTCCTACTTGCTCCTTGAGCCAGAGAGAATAGGCTTTTCTGGGACTTTTTTTGTCTATATTCACTGGCATTTGTGGGTTGGTGCCTTCTTCAACTCCAACTCTAGGATATAAGGGGCAAAAAGAAAATTCATGGAACTCACCATCATGTCATTCCTATGGTCCAAAGGTTTGTAGCTACTCTAGCTTATTTTCACTTTTCAGGGTCTCCTTATGTTTCTTTTTTATGTAGTTTCCAGAGTTTTTATCATATTTACTGGGAGAAATAGGGAAATGTATATCTACTCCATTTTCCCAGAACCCAAAGTCAAACCTCCTTCACTGTCATTTTTAAAGGACAGTGTTACTGGATATAGAATTCTGAGTTAGTGTGTTTTTATTCCAGCACTCTGAATATATAACCTCAGCATCTTCTGGCTTCCATTGGTTCTGATGAGAAATCAGTCATTAATTACATTATTATTGCCCTGTGTATAATACAGTGTTTTTCTCTTGTTGCTTTCAAGACTTTCTCTTTGTCTTTCGAGTGTGGCTATGATTTGTCTAGGTATATTTCTTTTTGTGCTTATCCCAGTTGAAGTTCACTGAACTTCTTGGATCTGTAAATAATTTTCATCAAATTTGGTAAGTATTTAGATTTCTTCAAAAACATTTTGTCCCTTTCTCTCTCTCCTCTCTGTCTGGAAATTCTATTATACATGTTGGAATTATGTTGAAGTGCTTGATATTGTAACACAGAGCTCTGTTTTTTTGTCTCTGATTCTTCTTTTCCTCTCTGTACTTTGGTTTAGAAAATTTCTCTTGATTTACTTTCATGTTCACTGATTCTTTCTTCTACCATTTCTAATCTGTTACTGTGTTCTCTAAGGAACTTTTCATTTCAACTATAATATTTGTCAGTTTTAGAAATTTCACTTTGTTCTTTTTTTATCATTTCCATTTGCCTGTTGTAATCCTTTATTTGTTGACTCATACAGTATTTTCTACTAATTCTTTGAATATATTTTACTCTAGTTGTTTAAATATAATAGCTGCTTTTAAATCTTTGTTAAGCCTAACATCTGGGCTTACTCAGAGTCAGTTTCTATTTAATTTATCTTTTTCATTAGTTTGGATCACACTTTTTGTTAGTTTGCATGTTTATTACTTTTTAAGTGAAAACTAGGCATTTAGATTATTTATACAAACACACATACACATATATAAAATAGCACCTTTACAGTCATTGTGTAAGGTCAAATCTCCATAATAAATTCCTCATTACACACACACATGCAACCGTTACTTCTGACTGACAGAATTAACAGTTGTTGAAGCTGGGTTATGAATATAATCTCTCTACTCTTATTAGCATTCCCATAACAAAATCCTAAAAAAATAACATATACTCATATATGCTCTTTATAAAAGGAGCCATTAGTATTAACAATGTTGTCTGAGGAGGAAATAAAGAGGCTGGGAGAAAAGAGTTGGAGTTTTGTACCTTTTGAAATTCTTATTCATAAATTACCTACTCATTTTTTTAATGGGAAAAAAAGCACATTCAATGCAGTAAAAACTAAAATTCTCTGGCACGTATTGATTCTGTTTCATTGACACTCAGAGATAACACTGTTTATTAAAGCTTAAAACCATCTTTTATTTTGCATTTACTATATCCTCATTATAATAAATTTTTACTACTGAATAGCAAACACATTTGTTCAAAGCAGGAAATAAGAGCTAGCCTCTGAAAAAGCATTAACCACCACACCACAGACCTTCCTTTTTACACCTATCATTCACTTAAGAATCAAGTAGATTCTATAGCATCTCACTATGCTGATGGACAGTGACTGTAATGGGGTTGGTGGGGGGGACCTGATGAAGGGAGTAGTTTAATAACCATAATATTGCACATGTAATTGTAGATTAATGATACCAAAATAAATTATTTTAAAAAAAGAATCAAGTAAGTGAGGTACCATTCCAGTGGTATTCAAATGATAGCTAATTGTTAGCCTTTTAGCTACTGACGAGAGTGTCTGTTTAGAAAGACTGTTCATTTTAAAACTATTAATACTCCTTTTAACCCTAAAAGGAATCAGAGCCAAACAGAAAGGTGGGAGCAGTGGATTTACTCCTGGATGACAAGATCCAGGTTGTTTGAAATAGGAAGATGCCTTTGAGATTTGCTAGTCCAGAAACTCCCCATCTGAGCTCTGTGGATCTAAGAAAATAGAAATGGTATTTAACTTGTTAAAGATTTCAAAAAGACTTTTTAAAGACCTCATAAATTTACCGATGAAAAAGCTGCTCTGGCTAACACATGTTTTTTAGGCCCAGGTCATTCTAGCCCTATCAACATCATTTCATCATCACTCCCCTCCCAGTACAACAAGTTTCTCACATCGCCCACAGTGAAACACCTGATTCTTTCTGCCTAAATATGTCCATCCCCACTGCTCATCAAACTCCTATTCATCTTGCAAGATCCACCTTGAGTGTCTTCTCTTAATTAAGAGCATGGGCTCTGGAATCAGACTATCTGCTTGAGTTCAAGGCATGGTTCTAACACTGACTGTTGAGTCTGGTCTAGTTAAGTAACCCTTCTATATCCCAGCTTCCTCATCTGAAAAATGAAGGTGATAACAGTACCCACTTCACTGGATTGATGTGGGGTTTAAATGGGACAATGCACATAAAGCACTTTGCAAATAATAAACAATAGATATGCAATTGCTGTTGTTACTATTACACAATAGTAGTTCATGACTAACTCAAGTTTGCCAAAGGTGCTCATAAATTTAATAATCCAGGTAGCATGTAACTTCCAAAGTTCAAAATCACAAAGATCACTTGACCCAGTTTTTCTAAGGCCAAACTCCTAAAAGGAGGCCAAGTTCTTCTAATAAAATAGTGACACATTAATAACCTGTAGAAGGAAGTCACACTATTGTATATTACAATGAAATTCACACAGCTGGTCAAAGAGCACAGAGACTAACACCACAGCAACAGACTTAGCAGAACCTGAGCATTTTTAATGGTGAAATCACCACAAAAACATTCTGGAGGCCATAGAACGAATGGAGTGAACTTCATCTCAAGAAGCTTTTAAAAGTCTGAAAATGTGATTTGCCTTTGCTCTACTTTCACTCCACTTGCCTGGTTTAAATGATACAATACCTGAGGAAAAAACTGAAATTCATTATTTTTTATATGACAATGGCAGCAGGCCTCTATTTAATATTAAATAATATTTTTGAGAAGATCCAACAGTCCTGTAAACATCTTATGTGTTGTAAATATTGTTTTCCATCTGATTAGATACTGCTTAAGACCAACCAATGATAACAACAGCTCATGTGTGTGTGTGTGAACACACTGTATATATATTATACTTATATATCCACAGATACGTTATATATACATACAGTATACATACACACACACTGATCAAATGGTACACTTTCAATACATGCAATTTATGGCAACTACACCACAATAAAGCTATTTTTTTAAATGAAAATAAACCAAAAAAAATATGGTTATTTTTAATAAAATAGAAAGTACGGAATTTGCTTCAAAGAAGCCGGGGGAGAGGAGCAGAGATGAGTGGGCAGCAATTCAGATGAAACAAGATTAGCCATGAGTTGATAATTATTGAAGCTGGGTACTTAGGATGTGAAGGTTTAACATACTATTCTCTCAACTTTGGCATGTTTGAAATTTTCTACAATAAAAACAAATTTTAAGTTAAAGAACAGAAAATCATAAACTAGGATAACTAAAAGAAGAAAAATGACTATGCCTTCCAGTGCCCCAAAATGCTAGGAGTCTAAAGACTTCCTTAGAAGTTTAAGTGCAGGGGAATGTAGAGTTTAAAACGACAGTTTTTATTCTCCACCCTGTAAGTCTTCGAAGCGTACATATTCCTTCAAAGTTAAGTCATCCTTGCCCTGGTTGGTTAAATTTGAGGTCTCTTGCACATCTGACTTCTTGTCAAGCCTTTAAGCTGTCAGATCACACAAGCTCCCGCGGACATGGTTCCAGCAGTGTGAAGTCTCAGATAAAAGAAAAGTGATCTTGCTACCCATATGAAGTATTTCATGCATGCAGAAGCAGCACCCTTGCTAAATCACCAGGTACTACAGCAATCAGCAGCTCAGAAACACACAAAAGGGGCAGCACTTTTATCTTCTTTTTCTTCAAGCCTCAGTTCAGGTGTCTCCTCAGAGGAGTCTCTTTTTAATCACCCTTAACCAATGTCAAAGGAAGGAACTCCTTGTCTACATTGGCTTAGAGCATGCTAACTGATAAGGTCACTTGATCCTCACAATAACCTTGGGAAGCAGGAAGTATCATTATCCTGATTTTAAGGATGAAAAATAATGAAATTGAGAGACAAAATAAATGGAGAGCCCCAAGTCACACAGCTGGCAAGTGACAGGGCCAGGAGTTGAGATCCATCCTATCTCTGTGCCTGTCCAGCTCGACTATCTTCTAGGCTTAGCTGCAACTCTGACCAAGATGTGTATATGAAAAAAGTCAAAATCCCAACTCGCTTTTTTTTAACCCAATGTCAAACATGACAAAGGATTTTAAGAGTGAGTAGATGAAATCATTACTTCAAATAAAGCTTTTTCAATTACATGTAATTGTATTTATCCCTTGCACAAGGACCAGTGAAGAAGGGATGGCAGTTAGCTTTGGACACTGCATGAGAAGAAAAAGAAGGTGACACACAAAGAAAGGTCAAAGGAAGAAAACTAGAGATCAGATTGGAAAGAATAGCACATCAAACACACAAACTAAATTAACACCCCCAGCAGTATTTTCTCTGTAAAACCAGCATGCCCTGTGTTGTGATCACCCTGTGAGTGAAGTGAATGAAAACAGTCATTTCCTCCATGCTACTTGTTTCACCCATTCCAGCTTAGAAAGGAAGGGAATTTTCAAAACTGTATTAAACTTGCTCACATTGCGGTGGTTCTCCATTCTCCAATAAATAAATGTCACCTTCATAGCTGAGGTCTGCAATAACGATTCTTGCTTCTGTGGTAATGTGTAAAACTGGGTATTTAAAACAGATTCTAGTTGCAGCAACCGGTAATAGCAGCTGATATTTACTGAGCACACAGTATAGTCAGCTACTGTTTCCAATGTTTTTAATTTTCATAATGATGCTCAGATGTTGGCTCTATTATTCATAGAGCAACCATATAGTTTATTGTCCAAATAAAGATACTCTGGGGAATGAAAAGGGGAATTATTAAGAATTATGCCAGACACAGGCATAAACCAGGACTCTTTGGACACTCAATCATTAGCCCCACTAAGTGGAGCATTGAGGAACAGAAAGGTTAAATGGCCCATCCTAGGTCACACAGCTAGTAATCGGAAGAACCAGGGTTCAAGCCCAGGCCATTTGGCTCCAGGCTCACACTCAGCCGCTCTGCCATGTGCCCTTTGTGAGCTGACATAACACCAGATTTTTTTAAATAAACCACTCCCTGTTCCAGTTTAAAATACACAAATCTCTCTGTACTTCCCAAGTTCACTGCAAGAACATAGCTAAAACCCAAGGAACTATAAGTCAAGAGTTCAAATTTTTAAAAAATAAAGACATTCATTAGCTTTTGGAGACGGCTGAAATATACCTCTTGCTGGATGAGCATCTCCTAATGTACTTCTTTCAGCATATGATATCTGCTTATTTCACTTGGGAATAACTGCATTTAAAGTAGCGACACCTACCATTTACAGAGATGTGCATACCTAGACTGATGGCACAGATGCTTCTAGTGGTTTCACTGGCTCAGACCCCACTGGGTTTTCAGGTCTCACCTCACACCATGGGAACCACTGTTCCACTTCATTGTCCTGCTTGTAAAGTCTCATCTTCCTTTGTGTATTGCTAGAACGATTTTCAAAAATCTCTAAGGAAAAATCATGTCCCAGAAATAAACTAAGTAGGAAGTTCAACATTTTCCTTTCATTACACAGTAAACTACAGGTGCCATAAAACATCAAAGAGCCACAATGTCAGGCAGGTAGAAAGTGCTGGGTGTATACACAAGAGTTCCTGTAGGCATGCTCTTTAAGGCAACCTACTGGTATGCTTGACTTTATCCCTTTGCTTGAGTCCCTCAGTGATACCCCCTTTCCTTTACACTTAGAGTTCTAAGTGAAAAGAAATAGTAGTTTTTCAACACAAGGCCATGACACATCTAGGTGCTGAAAACCAGTCAATCTAAACCCAGAAACAGCAACTATTAAGAGAAAAGAGGCAGTACATTGGATTTCTGCAACAAAGAAATAACTCTCATCATCTGCTAATGGCTGTATACTGCTAACTGGAATCTGTGGTCTAATAATGCAGATGGCTCTTTAATTTCAGAAAGCTTAATATGTTAACACACAATACACAAGAACATTCTTGATCCTGGATGTATCGGCTCCAAAGTTTAGAGAAATCAGTTTGTTGCATCCTAAACAATGTATGGCAGACAGCAGCGTCCTAAAGAAAGGTTAACTTCTGGGTCCACCAAGAGCAAGCCATCAGTATCACGGGGTACAGACTATATTTGCTGAAAGGTTTGTTTTAGACTCAAATCACTTCCACCTCTCAGAGAAACCGTGTAAAACTGTTCAGTCCTACTTGCAAAGCCAGATATGGCTTTAAGCATTGCTTGAAGTGAGAAAAATACCATTGAGTCTTCTAAGGTTTTTATTTATCACATTCTCTTATACTCACAATATTCTGTATTTTCCAGCGATGACTCATTAGCAAGTTATGACAGAGTATAAGCAATTAGCTTTTATCAAATGGTATTTTTAGCTAAATATTATTTTCAAAGAATTGAAGACCTCCATGATTTTATTTTGGACATTTTGCCAGTGGACAAGTGCAAAGTGCCCAAATCGGTAAGTTCTGCCACTTCATTAGAAACAGTGAGTACATCCTTTAGAGAGCGTACAGAAGAAACTGTTCATGGAAAGAAGGGTTATTTATAATCGCATTCCACCAGATGACTTTCTCTCCTTTCCACATCACTAAAAAGGTCCAGAATAAATGTTTTCCATGAAATTTCAGAGTGTGGTATCTTTTCATAGCTGGCTAGCTTTTTGTTTTTAAATTTTCATTACACATCAAACACAGGAGTTCTAATTAAGATTTATCAAGTGCTTACTACATACCAGCCACCATACTAAATGTTTTCTTTGTGATATCTCAGTGAAACCTCTCATTAACTCCACAAGGGGGTACTACTGTTTCCTCACTTACAAATCACACTGAGAGCATAAGGAACCTGTCCCAGGTGATGCAGCTAGTGGGTGGCTGGGCTAGGAAACCAGGTCTAACTCTAAAACCTCATGCTTTTAACCATCCTGCTGTACTGCCTCCTTACAAGTAATTAACTACATATGCATGTATATGTAATTAGGTGTGTTTGCTTAATTCCTTAACATCTATCTGCAAGCTCCATGAGGGCAAGGAGATGTGTCTGCTGGATTCCCAAAACCCAGCACACTAGCCTGGCATTCAGCAGCCTGTCAGTAAATGTTGCTTATGGATAAAAGTATATATACTTACACTTACCACTTGTGTGGGTATGTATTATAAATGTGTCCACATATCCACATGAAAAAAAAAAACAGAATAACCTGTAAAAAAAAGATGATTTAACTATTCTATTTTTTCTTTTCTCAGTAAAAGGGTTGTACTTCAATATCCTTAGGGAAGGAACAAATGAGTCACAGTATGGCACAGGGCGTCAGGAAAGGTAAAGCTATGGAAATGGAAAATGACACTCTCTATTGCTTTACAATTCATTAGCAAGCCAAATGTTAAGTACAAAAACCAACTTGCCAAATCAGTAATTTTTTAAGAACAATTTAGTGGAAATAAGACATTAGGAAGGTGAAAAGGACAGGAAACTGATTTAACATCTCATGACATAAAAAACCATAGGCTTAAGTCACTGCCTCTCTCTTGCTTTTGGAAGAAGCCACTGCATGACACAGCAATTCACATCTCTTAAATTATCTTTCATATGCATAACACTCCCTGAAATTCCTGACTTAATGTATGCATGCAGTTTGTGATAAAATACTACAAGGAAGTAAGTAGCCTTTCGTGCTTTGTATTTCAAATAACATCTGGAGTCCAGTAAACACTGTGTACACAGTCTTGAGACCAGAAGACCTGAGATTTAATTCTGACTCTGCAAATCAAATTCAGTATCTGGGGCAAAATTAAAACCTCACTCCTCCAAGAATTATCATAAGAAATGAGACTAAAACCACATGCCCCCTTTTGCACAATCGGAAATATTTTGAGATATGAGAAATAAAGAGAAGGAGACAGAGAATGTACTTTGAAATCTTCAGAGGGGAGAAAACGTCTATAAATGTAAAGTATAAGCACTTTCCCTTGTCCAAAAAACACTAGGCAGTTTGGCGTAAAGTCAGGGCCATCCCACAAGAATACAAGGTCTGAGGTATATCTCTTCTTTTGTAACCCCAAACACACTTTACAGTAATAATCTAGAAAGCTAGAATGGAGAAGGGCTTGGGGGAACATCTGTAAGTTGACAGAGACCACACTTTTTCTTTCTGAACAACTTGTAATGATTCTACCTCTGATTTAGGAGTGCTGGAAAAACTGTTTATGAATATGGGCTGTTGTATGTGAAAAATTGTACAGAAGAGAATTATTCTGTGTTTTCGGGCAGGAGTAATACACATATATTAAATTAGCGAGAGTAATATACATACATTAAATTAGTGTTTGTTGACTGCCAAGTGTATCAAAGGCTTTAGGGGAAAGTGCTGAGCATAAATTGGGGGCTGAGATATTGGGGGAATGTTGGGGGATTCATCACAAAACCAAGCAAAATCTGTCCAGGGAAGCCCCAGAGCATGAAAAAGATGGGAAAAGAGGCCCCCCAGAGGTGGATGCCAAGCCTGGTAGAGAAGGTCTGCTCCAAAATACAGCACCTAAGCTTCTGACTGTCAAGTCATACCTTAAACCATGCCTGACAGGAGATTAAATCTCAGGTAACTGACCCATAATAGAGGCGTACTTCCACCTGGAATCTGGCAAGTACCCCTCCTCTGCCCAGAAAAGCGGCTGAGACCTGGCCTGTAAGCTATGGACCGAAATAAATAAGGGAGCCAGTGACCCAGCCTCTGCAAGCCTTCCCACCCTCCTTTCTCCATGGCCCTTTCCAGGTAAACAAGAGGTGCAGGGAAGGAATAAACAAGCTTTGAAAGGAAGCCAAAAACTGGGTCTGATTTCCTAAGCATCAGGGGGGCAAAAACTTCCTATTACCACAGGAATAAGGAACCATTAGTAGTAATTTTAAAATTCAAACTCTCTGTAGTCAAGGGACTATGTGATGTTTATGTCTGCTTCAGCACAGAGCAAATACTCAATAAATGCTTATTAAATATGTTAAAAAAAAGACCATCATCTGATCTAATAAACAAGAGGAAGTGTTGAAAGGATTTTCAAAAGGATGTGTTCCAACTGCAAGGTGCTTAGAAAACAGTAACTAGTGCTCCCTTACTGAGTGCTCACTCTGCGGCAGGCACAGCACTAAGTGCTCTGATGCCGTTAATCTGCAACACAGCACGATGTCCTTACACCGTACTGTTACTCCCATTTTATAGAGGAGGAAACCAAATCAAAAGATGTCATCACCTTTGCTCAAGGCCTCTATGCCATCGAGTGGCAGAACAGGGTTGGACCTAGGTCTCAATCATTTTAAAACCAGTCCTCTTAACCATGTTACTAGCAGCTTCATCATCCACTGCTGCCTGCTTTCCGAGTCAGCACCAGATGGTAGGACGATGGTTCAGATTTACTGTGTTCCAGGAATGCCTTGCTACATCCCTAGCAAAAGTTGCAGATAAAGCATATCAGACAAGGGCAGGATGATTCACTTAAGGTGGCATGATGGTTTAAAGCTAAATGGCAGATGGAAATTCAGGCCACTGACCTCTGCTTTCATCATGTAACGACAGTTCTGTTATTCAGTGCAGCAGGAAGAACTTGAGTGAGTGCAGCAAATTACCACATTAGCAAACTCTTTGCTCTTTTCATTTAATGTTTCTGTTATAACCCAACTCATTATGTCTGACCTTCTGCCATCCCAGTCTTAGAGCATATGGCTCTCCCTTCCCAGGAGTGCTATACACTGTGAAAAAGATAGCTCATAAAAGCCTTTTTACTGAGCAGACCAAACCAAGGAAGACAACTTACACGTCACAATCCAAAGCCCTGAGCTGGTTAGCTAACAGAAATTCTCCAAACAGCTCTGATGCCCCCATAAGGAGGGGGAAACAGTGCAGCAAAACTAAAAGAAACAAGTGCCTGCAGACCTGAGCTCAAGTGCAAACCAAGCCAACCACCCTCCGCGCCCCCACCACTTTTGCTTTTACTCTGAGCACGGAAAAGGCACGATGCTTCAGAACTGAAGCACAAGCCAAGGCAGCTGTGGCTCAGGGTACCGACAGCTAGGCATTTACTTCAAGAAACTCAAAGCAATGGGAAAGAAAGGACAAAAACCCTTTCTCCACTTACCATGAATTCTGCAAAAGGCCATGCCATGCCAGTCCTGTGTTTGGAGCCAGCACAGTGACCTGACCAACTGCTGCCATCCTTTCTAAGGACACCTCCTCAGAGAAGCCTTCACAGCTCCAACAGCACAGAACAGAGATCACTGAGGCTCCCACCTGAGCCATACCTAGTTTTAAGCTAGAGAATGCAGGTCCGCAGCTTTTGGAGCATCAAAGAAAGGATTTGTGCAAGGGTGGAGGCTGGAAGCTTTCACCTCCCACCTTTAAGATCCACTCATCGGAGACGTCTTACATGCAGGTGTCCTGCTCTACCTGCTCAGGAAGAGTTAATAGTTGTAACATGAAGTTCTTGAGGTAATTTTATTGGGAAGTAGAAACAAACAGTATTTTTAGGACCTTCCAAATAACAACTGGAATTAGCACTCACTCTATTCAAGGAAGAAGTATATGTTTGGATAAAGTGTTTATAGGATCTAAATATCTGAGCTACATACATTCAAGCTTATTTCTATTTCTCAACAGTTTGTTGAAGGACAATCAACCTTGCTCCTGAACCACAAAGAAAAGTGGCAACAGATAAACACTAACTTCTCTTCCAGGACGATTTCATCTTCCACTAGAGAGAAGAAGATACAATTCTTTTCCTAAACATAGTCCCAAGAGACTGATATTTTGATCACTCTGTTGTCCCACTGGCACTTACTAAGTGCAATTTACAACCACATTAACTTATTGTCAATTGTAAGTTGACTTCATTAACACTTTCACACCTTTTTCATTTTGAACCAAAGGTTACTTCTCCATCAAACTGATTTATTTATGCCCCTAAAACATCCTCATTAAAAATATGTGAATGCAAAAATTCTCAATCATGATATAAGCTGGTCATAGGGATAGATGTAGAGCATGGAGAACATAGCCAATGATAAAATCATTCTATCTCAACAGATATTAAGTGTACTAGTTGGGGTGAGGATTTAAATAACATGGGTAACTGTTGAACCATTGTATTGTATACTTGAAACCAACATAAGATTGTATATCAAAGATACTTCAATAGAAAAAGAATAATAATAGTAATAATAAAAAATATGCGAATGAAGGCCTTATGGCAGGTAAAAATCCTCAATCAATTGCTCCTTGCACACACTAGGTACTCAGCAAATGCTTGCTGCATTGATTAGGCTGCTGTTGGGCTGGTCCATGGGTGTGGCAGTCTCAAGAAGGGTGATATGATATTTACTGTTTTTGGCCAGGCTGTGACAAGGACAGTCTCATGCCACACACAGAGAAAGAACAGGAGACAGGCCAAGCAGGATTCTAACATTTTTTTGTAATTAAGGTATTACTGATATACAATCTTATGAAGCCACATTGTGGTTTCAATATTCATCCATATTATCAAGTCCCCTCCACCCCATTGCAGTCACTGTCCATCAGCATAGTAAGATACTCTAGAGTCATTACTTGTCCTCTCCATGCTATACTGCCTTCCCAAGGCCTACCTATATTTTGAGTGCTAATCATGCCTCTTAATCCCCTTCTCCCTCCCTCCCTCCCTACCTGCCCTCCCCAACCCTTCCCTTTGGTAACCACTAGTCCCTTCTTGGAGTTTGTGAGTCTACTGCTGTTTTGTTCCTTCAGTTTTGCTTCATTGTTATACTCCACAAATGAGTGACATCATTTGGTACTTGTTTATCTCCACCTGGTTCATTTTACTGATCATAACACCCCCTAGCTCCATCCATGTTGTTGCAAATGGTAGGATTTGTCTTCTTTTTATGGCTCAATGATATGCCATTATATATATGTACCACCTCTTCTTTATCCATTCATCTACTGATGGACACTTAGGTTTCTTCCATATCTTGGCTATTATAAATAGTGCTGCAATAAAAATAGGGGGCCATATGTCTTTTTGAATCTGAGAACTTCTTTTCTTTGGGTAAATTCCTAGGAGTGGAATTCATGGGTCAAATGGTATTTCTATTTTTAGTTTTCTGAGGAACCTCCATACTGCTTTCCACAATGGTTGAACTAGCTTACACTCCCACCAGCAGTGCAAGAGGGTTCCCCTTTCTCCACACCCTCGCCAGCATTTGTTGTTCCTAGTCTTTTCAATGTTGGCCATCCTAACTGGTGTGAGGTGATATCTCATTGTGGTTTTAATTTGCATTTCCCTGATAATTAGTGATGTGGAGCATCTTTTCATGTGTCTGTTGGCCATCTGAGTTTCTTCTTTGGAGATGTGCCTGTTCAGATCCTCTGCCCATTTTTTAATCAGGTTTTTTTGGGGTGTTGGGGCATGTGAGCTCTTTATATATTTTGGATGTTAACCCCTGATCAGATAAGTCGTTTATGAATATATTCTCCCATACTGTAGGATGCCTTTTTATTCTGCTGATAGGAGTCTAACATTTTTATTGCACATAAATTCATTGATTCATGCAGTGGTGTTAGTCCAGAGGAGGGTTATTGGGAAGAAGAGCAATCAAGTGTGGAATTTAGAAGACGGACAAAAGTAATGTAAGTCTAAGTCCCAAGTCCAGTCATCCAATAGCAAAGAAGTACTCAAGCAGGACTGACAAGTTTGTCACCTGCTAGCATGCTGTACATGCTCATCTCAGGTCAGAGGGTGGGCATGTGCCATGTGTGATGGGCAAGGGCTCAGAGGAGGGTCTGTCAAAACAAGCAGAGTGCAAAGCTGCAGACAAGGAGGGCTTATGGCCTCCCTGGTCAATTCTATACCACAACAAAGCAGCCTTGCAAAACAGAACACATTTCCCAAAGTGTCTTGAGCTATACAATCTAATTGAACAATCAAATTCCACGCTGACAAAAACAAAACAAACAATCTCTGGCTAATAGAATTTGGCAAGCAGCAGGGATTCATTCAGAGGAGAAATACTTTTTGGAAAACTTTATTCCCTTTGGGCTTTAATGAGGCATGAAGCAGGACAGTTTTTCATTGTTAGGATGACTATGTGATATGCCAACAAGAGGTCAGGATAGGAGAAATATCAAGCACTCATTATTTATATATATCACCTTCTTCCCCTCTTTTCAAAGGCCACCATTCTTCACTAACCCTGCTCAATAGAAGCATATGATATTTCAATTAAGTAGCCAAAACACAATTTAAACAAAAAGAGCAAACAGCAATAGTACTTTTGAGGTACACAGTATTTTCACATACATTATCAAGTTTAATTTCATAAATTTATGAGATTAATGTAATTAGTCTGAATCTGTAGATAAGGAACCTTAAGATATGTTCTAAATTCAGAAGCATTCCTTTTCTTTTAAGTGGCTCAGCTATAATCCAAATTATCCTGACTTAATTCCAAGACTGGCCTTCTTTCCTTAGAAAAAACGCTACCCAAATGAAACTGTGTACCTCTAAGTCAGAGTGGCAAAGATACTATAGATGACTCTATCCCTTCACATCATCAGTGAGCAAGTCAGCATGGTACCTGGGTATTGAGAGGGGGAGCATGCCCATGTGGGAAATCAGAATGCCATGTAAGATCTATACAGTCTTCGACTGGAAGAACTACATACTGCCACAGATTAACATGGTTCTCAGGGTTAGGTAACAAAAAAGGAAAAAAAATATCAGGTCACCTTTTTTAAAAAATTCGGTTAAAATAACAATAGTGGCAGCAACGGCCACACTCTGGGTTGCATCTCTGTGGCAGAGGTGATGCATCTTAAGCAGTTACAGAACATACAGGCACACACGGTCCCCATAACCTCCTACCAGCTAAACCAAACCAGCCCTCACTTTATACAATCATATAAATACTTCAGCCTCTCTCAGAATTGTGTGTACAAGCCCACAAGGTGTTTCCACTGCCTGCTGTGGTCATAAACAACGGCCTAATAAAACAAACAATAATGATTAACTTTCACTCTCTGGAAGGCACTGAATAAGAAAAAGATATTCCCTGAACAGCCTTTGCATGCAAAGCACTGACTTTTTTCCCAAGCTCTCCAAAGAAGCTTTAAAATGATTTGGCATTATGAGTTTGTCTCGGAGCTAACGTGACACTATGTACATGATACTCAAAAGGTCAGTTCCTGGTTTGAAATGTTCACTAATCACATGGATATTTTGGTCCAAAACTTTCCCTCAAAATGTCTGCTCCTAACTAGCCTTTGCTTTGAAACACGTGGAATGTCAACAAATCAAACTCTCTCAATTCTATGTATCTGGAATTGGCTTTGTTATAGGAACAACTATGATTATGTACCAAGTTCTCTGCTAGGCACTGAGATACACAGGCCTTTAGGGAAGGAAGACAAGTCAATTAAGGCCTCAAAGAGAAACAGGAGCTTTAAACCATCCATCTGTGAGGAACTGCAGGGATCACATCCCAGAGAGAAGGGAAGCCCCAAGATGTGAACCTATCTTCCCTAGAGGTCTGTTGATTCAAATGGCAGAAGCTATAAGTCTGAGAAGCTGAAAACAACGTTTAATAGACTGATGGCCTAAAGAAACAAAAAACTGGAGTTCAGGGCCCTCTAAGAAAGAAGAGTCATGGTAAAACACCTGGACTTTCAGTGGGCACCCTGTACTATGCCCTGGCTAGCCCTGGCAGGGACTGAAGCTCAGCCTTAAATCATCTCAATTCCTGATTGGAGTAAACTAATCTGAAACAGAAGTTTCCAGAAGCAAAGGTAAATCCTCCCTAAACAAAGAACACACTGTCAAGATCTCAAATACTCTCCAATTTTTCACATACAACATCTGGTACTCAATGAAAAACTCAGTTATATGAGTAAACAAGATATGACCAAAAAAAAACAAGAACAACAACAAAGGACAGATGCAGACAGACAGGACAGCCAGATGTTCGAGTTAATCAGATGCAGACTTTAACATATGGTGACTAATAGGGAGTCTAGTAACCATAATGTTGTTCAAGTGATTGTACATTAATGATACCAAAATAAAAATAATAAACAAACAAATAAAAAACAGTGACCCAGCACCATACATTCACCAGAACAGCTTACACTAAAAGTACTGATAACACCAAGTGTTGACGAAAACAGTTTTTGTTCTTTTTCTTTAGTTAAAAGAAATGCAGCAAACTGCTGATAAATGTTAAATCTAAATGGAAGGTACACAGGTATCTGTTATACTACTTTTTGCACTTTTCTGAATGTTTATAACATTTCATACTTACATGTCTAAAAAAGAAAAAAGGCATGGCTAGAGAGAGATCAGCAAGGGCTAAACTATTTTAGCTTTCAGAAGTCATGGTGAGGAATTTGTACTTTATGCTCTCATTTACAATGAGAACAATCTTAAACAGAGTAGCGACAGCATTAGATTTACTCTCTATAAAGATTGTTCTAGGGGCAACAGAGCAGAGAATGAAGGCAAGGGGCCCACCTGGGGGGCTGATGCACTACTAACCCCGATGAGAAATGATAATGACAGTAGAAATGAAGGAAACCTGTAGACAAAGAATCTGCAGGCTGGAGTCAGTTTTCTGGGGAGTTGGGATTTAGTTCTCAAAAGTCTTGAACTTTATCTCAGTCCAATCAGGAAGCAAATGAGGCCATTGTGACCAAGAGAAACTTACAATGAGAACAATTTATAGAGCAAGGACAACTTCCAAGATAGAGCCCAGGACTGGTGAGAACAAGAAAAATACGAATTTTTCTGCAAATCCTTATATCAAACACAAGCAGTTAGAAAACTGAAAGCTAATAAGCACTCGACAACAGATGGTCAGATAGAGACGTTCACAACTTGCCAGAATTCTGAAGCTTTGCGTACCTCCTTCCCAACATGCAGATGCTTTCATCTGAGGGTAAAATTCTATTTCTGATTCTGAGAGCAAACGCCAAGTCATATCTTGCCAGTAGAAAACTGCATCTCCCAACCACAAACCCACCAAGCAATTCACAATCTATTCCCATTTTGGAGAGATGGCTTGTCTTTGACCTCTACTTCTACCGGCCCTGTCAGAACGTACAAGGGAAATGAGGGGGAATGACAGTTTCTGAAGAACTCAGCTTTATCATCTGCACCCAGGAGGGTAGATTTGTGTCTCCAAACTATTCATGAGCAGCCCACGTGTTCTTCCAGGAAGAAAGATCAAGCATATCAAATTCATCCCCACATTCTGAAAAATGGCCCGAGGCACAGAGTCTGACAATTTCTTCAATTACTCTGAGCTGCTGAACCCTCCGCTGAGAAGAGATTGAAGAATTAGTATTTGTTATCATTACCCTTTGTGCCTTTTTAAAAGGTTAAGGTTTAATATTAAGTTACCAGTCTAGCTAGTTTTGGTGAAAATACACATTCTTGGATCTGACTTAAGGATATCTAGTTTGCTGGAGATAGGATTTTTAAATGGTATTCCCTCCCCTAATCTGTTCAGAGAGCAAAAAATATTCAGAGACATTCTTTTAAAGGAACTACTTCCCACCTCCATGACCATGTAGTGTCTCAATTTTTGAATATTCTGATGGGAGAACTTTTGGTTTTAGAAACAGAGCAGTATATAGTTGTTGCAGTCTAAATTCTTCTTACACCAGAATAAGCAAAACTTAGACAAACATGGTTGTTTTAATTCCGAAGATAAATTGATGCACTGAACTGACACACTGTGGAGTTCAGGAAATAAGCACTGAATGACTCAACTTCCTGACTCAACAATTCACCCAGAAAATACTCCTCATTTTTGCTACATCATGTTCCTGAATCAAAACTTCAACCAATCAAAATGCAGGCAATTAGCTGCATGATGAAGACCATCTAGCAGATCTCACTAGCTATTAATAAAACATTAATGAATTCTGCACAGTTATTTATATATCTCACTCTGATCAGTATGACACTGAATATAATTTCAAAAGTCATAGGCAGATTCCCTTAAATAATTATCACAATCACAATAAAGCAGCATATAAATCCTTACAGACATTTCTACACAATATTTTAAGGTTAAATAAAAAACATGTGATTCAAATATCTTTGGAGAAATTCCAAGATTAATTTCAAGAGTAAATAAATATCCCTCAGAAGTATGAAAATCTTGCCACAAACTGTGCAGAGGATGGACATAAACTTTTCACAATATATACTTTGAGAATGATACTCACTGGGTTAAGTGTTTTTTCAGCAGAATGGTGAATGGTCCACCAGTCTGAAGTCCACTCCCATGCATTCCCTACTATGTTGTATAAGCCATAACCATTGGGAGGAAAGGCATCAACCTAAAAATTAGAGAAAGGGAATATACTGTCAAACTACTTACCTTGTTTGGAAAACCTTTTTGATGCAGAAATGCACTAAGAGCCATACTTTCAAAGTATGAAATATTCATTTTCATTGCAATAGTCAAAATACAATTTGGCCAGTGTAAAAACAAACAAAGAGACATTTTTCAGCTCTGAACTCTCAAGGGGAGTTTAGAAACCTAATGGACTTTATATTACATGGTTGGAAAACTAATGAAATTATTCCTAGTTGAGAGACTAATACTGATCATAAGTCAAATCTGTATCTGATGGGGTTTGGCGTAGATGATATTTAAACCTTCAAAAGCATAACAGAAACATCCTATTAGACCCAGGTGTAAGTCCTGTCATCAGAGCTGAGCTACGCTGGCCACACAATGTCTTTTAGCATTGAGACCCGATCCAATTTTGTCCTCTCCACCAGCCTCCTCCAACTCACCATCTTATCTTTAAGCTTCAGCCATTATCAACACACTGAGGAAACTTGCATTTATAAAGAAAATGTGAATTCATTATCAAGCATATTTGTAATACAGAGCCTGAAGTCTCTGGAATCTGCAAGTATGAGGCCAACTGTACAGGTTCTCCAGCAAGCAATTATATCTCATTTCAACAGTCAGGTCAGACAGTCTGCCACATAATATTGTCACAGACACAGAACCAAAGCATAAAGCTTTTATGAGATGGAGGGAGAGGAGGAGGACAAGAGAAAAAATTTTAACTGAACAATGGTAAGTACAGAACTGTTTTGCTATTTTAGTGACTTAAAATTTTTTCACATTTTCTTAATGGAAATTCTAAAACATGAAGAAAATTTTTCTTTTTTTTAATAAGCAAAGGGTAGTTTAATAAAGCAAACTGCACACTCAAGGAGGGAGTGCAGGCATGCTGCCGAGGTAAGCAGCATAATGGGGTTCAGGTTGGGTGGTCATGTAGCTGGGGTTTAAGCATCAGTAGAATATTCACTGGGTTAGGTGGGGTTTTCTCAGAATAGGGAGGAGATTTCTGGGATTACAGATTGACACTGCCTTTTTGTCCTTAGAGGTCTCTTCCTCGGAACTTGCCATGGTGATGAGAGGTGCGATTTTATTATGCTAAGTGAGTATGTAATATACTTTGAGGTGAAGTAAGGATCAACTTCTCCTCCATGCTGGAACTAGTCAGTTTTGGTAGGTCTGGTATCTATACCCTTCCTCCCCATATCCTGGAAAATTTTTGTTTTTAAAATGAAAAAGATATCAAGTTATCTTTGGGATTTTAAAAATACTTTTGTAAATTCATGGGATTTTTTTATCACATTAATGAAATAGGACTAAAGGAATGAATAAATTAAAATTCATTTCTATTTGGCTTCAGAAGGTTTCAGGTTGACACATGAATATGGAAACATGTGATATTTGGGCAATTCAGAACACTTCAATCACAATTATGAAGCTACTCCAAAAAGAACTTAATCTGCATGAGCTACAAAGCTGAAAAATTCTACCACTTGCTTCCGTACTCAGCATTCATTATGGAAACTGCAGTCCTTACTCATGTCTTCATTCAGTAATTCCATGCATGTCGACTGAAGGCAGAAGGGTTCAGTGACTTCAAAGATGTCAAAGAGCTTAAAGAGGAAGGAAAGAGGAATATGCCAAAAACAAAAAATCCCATTCTAAAAGGCAGAGTGGGATGAGTAGGGAGGAGATGAAAGAAGATGTCACAGAAATTCCCAAGAGGGAGCAATTTCTGGCTCAAGGTGTATCCTCCTCACAAAGGTACAGGAGGTGTCTCCCTGGGACTGAGGTCAGAGTTTAGGGGTCAGAAAGACAGGAGAGGAGAAGAGGCCACAGGTATAACCTGTTCTTTCAAGAATTCAGAGAGGATCATGAAGCTGGAGTAACAGCGGGATGGAGTAGGAAGGGAAAGAAGAAAACGACCTGTTTCAGGGAGAGAAGGGAAGGAACCAGGGGCACAAGAGCAATTACAAGATGAAGGAGACATTCTGGAGGAAGGAATCATTTTGCAGGCTTATAGAACACAAAAGTGGAGGAGGTTCACCAGTCAGTGTACCTGAGGGCCTTCCTACGTGCCAACGCTTAGTGCTGGTGGGCAAGCAAGTTACCTATCTGGTGCTATTGAACAATAAGATGAGGTAGTATCTACTCAAATAATTTGATGTTTTAATGAGGTAAAATCTGGAGGTCACTGCCCCAAAATTACAACATGAGAGTGTGCCACTAAGGACAAGAAACACTTTAACTGCTCATTGTAACTGCACAAACCAAAGCTTCCTTCCAGAAACCTCAAAAGAAAACAAATGTATATAAGAAATACTTCAAACATGCTTATTTTCAGGTAAATGAGCTGACAGGAGTTAAAGCCAAAATACACTAATAACTATGTAACAGCAGCCTTGCAAAATATAAATCCAATTCTTTAGGTTCACTGTAGTCAGAACAGTTTCCTCAATTTAAAACCAGATTGAAAATACTAAAACAGCACATGAGGGAGCTATTTCATTGTAGTCCATCCCATCACTAAAGTTAAATTCCTGTCCTCAACTGACCAGAGCATGTGGACACAACAGGACAGCTAAGTTGGACAGGAGATAATTCTCTGGGTAAACAGTCCCAATTTAAAGATACAGATCTCATTAAGTCTCATTCCAAACATGGGTGGAAGTTGCCTCTCTCCGACTTGCTTCTTTCTCCTTAGGTCCTGCTTCTCAAACTGGTTCTTCGAGGGCTCCTGGTAACTGTTCTAATTTTGTCTTAGGACTTCCAAGGCAATTTCCTCAGGGAATTTCTGCTGAATATATTCCAAGGAGACATATGCTGAACTCCCAGTTAAATGTTCCAACTCTAAACATCTATAAAGTGTCCTTATTTTATATGGAACTTTGTGTTTTCTGAAAGGTTCATTGACTTGAGAATAAATGATTGTTTTCCTTAAATAATGATAGGAAACTATACCAGTAACCACTGTAAAAGATTCCCAACTGTCCAATACAGCCTTCCACGGCCTTTTCCTAAACCTGGCAGGTGCCTCTATCATTTGTCTGGTCCTTCAGAAGCCCACGCCTAAGGCTCTCAGACTCACTGTAGTGGCTCTGCTTCTCCCAGCCTAGCATCCTTGAGGGGGATCATGGAGGAAACCCTTCTCGTGCCATTCTCTCCCCGGTGTCCACTGCCAAAAAGGCTGAATCCAACACCATCCACAGTCAGAGTTAGTGCATTACGGGTGAGTTGTCACACAGTCCTTAGCAGTGTGCTACACTTGGAGGGCCACTGTCCTGCTGTCTGCATCAACACCTTCCCTGGGGGCTCATGAGCCCCCTCCTCAGACACCTTATCTGATAATCCCGTCACCCTGCAATGTCAGTTGCACTGACCGAAAGTGGCCTACGAGGCACGGGCTGGGCTTCTTGCCCATGTAAAGACTGAAAAAAGGTTGAGGTCCTCCAGTCCCTAAGACTTCTACTCACTCACGTTACTGAATAAAACTATTTGCCTTTAAGAGCAACAGATATCCTGAAGGAAACTTCAGAGGAACCAACTATTAAATGGTCTGATGAATCTTTTCCCTCTATTGAATAAATGCACCCATTTCTTACTGGTTTGGGTTGGTTCCTTTTTCATATCTTCACTCACGTACATGGAATTTTATATGCACACACATATGTACTCATATACCTATTTAAGGGCTACATATTCTCATACAATTCATCTTTTACATTAATTCTTTAAAAAATAAAACTGTAATGCTTTACCTATTATTGATGAAAATATTTTATAAATTTCTAGCAGGTCAAAGATCTCCTCTTTCTTCTTTTGCAAAATTGTCATGGTCTTTCTCTCTTGTTTATTATTTCAGCTGAAATTTTGGAATCATTTAGTCATGTTCCAAATGACATAACTGTGTTACATTTATAAATAAATTCTGGAAGGATTATTTTTGTGTGAAACAGAAATACAAATTTTTTTTTAAATGACAACTGTTTGAAAGATTGTTGAAAGAAAATTATTCCTTGTAACAACAAATCCAGGCAGGTGCTATTTCCCTACCACAAGATTTCTTTCCTCACTGTGTTAAGAGAAAATGAGATGTTTTGACCACTGCTTCATTAGTTTATGACTTTGCCAGCAAAAGAACAGTGAGAAAGAACCTTTTGCACACTCTAGGAGAGAAACATGTCACATGCATTCTGGAAAACAATTTGGCCATAACATCTAAAACACTCACCAAGAAAGTTTTCTAGTCTTTTGCTCATTAATTTCACTGCTGGGAAGCTATCTTAAAAAAAAATCATCAGATACAATATTTTATATACAAGATGCTCCCTGTATTGTTTAGCAAAGCAACAGATAAAACCTAAATTTGCAACCATAAGAGGTAAATGAATTAGCATTAATCTAAATGATGGGTTATCCAGATGCTAACAGAGAATGTATTTGGGAAGAACTGTTAATGACAGATAAAATGTTCTTCCTACTAAACAGGTAAAAACAGTAGCATTTTAAGGATTCAGTAGGACCCAAAAGCAGTCTATAAAAAATACATAGGTGCATACACCAGAAACACATATGCTGGCATATATGATAGTTAAGAGCATGAGCTTTGGAAACAAATTGACCTAGTTCAAATCCTGGCTGTGCTGCTTTCCAGCTGTGCCACCTTGGGCAAGTTGATCAGCCTCTCTGTGCCTGCGAATGCTCTCATAGAAAATGGAGTTAACAGTACCTACCTTACAGAGTTGAACTGACATTAAATGAGATAATTCATACAAATGGCTTAGCACCATGTCTGGCACACTGCAAGCTCTCACTAACTTCTAGCCATTATCAGCATCATTAACAGAGAAAACGAGTGGGGAAAAAAAATGTACCAAAATGCTACCAGGGGTTAGTTCTGAGTATTAGGATTTCAGGTCTCTTTAATTTTCTCCTTTACACTTTCCTTTTTTTTCCAAAGTTTCTATAATAAGTGTCATGGAATCAGAAAGAAAAATGTGTTATAAAAAAGAGCATTTGATCAATTATTAGTATTTGCTACGTGCAGGAGTGGATGAATCCAGGAAGCAGCAACATGTTGGTCAGAGAGTGAGCAATGCCTTCCAGTCATTTCTGCTCAGTTCTCAGGTCCCAGGGGCTTCTGCCTCCTATGGAAGCCTCGCTACTCACAGGCGCAGTTCCTTGGAAGCCATCCTCTCCAGTGTTGGTCACGGGAAACTCGCCCTGCCAGATGTTGGCATAATGTTGGCCTTTTGGCTGCAGTTTGTTGCCCCAGGGGAAAAGCCTGTCAGAAGAGACACAGGCATCAGCCTGTCAAACAGGCACAGGCTTCTGGGTTAAAGTCGAGAGAAGGAATGCAATGAAAGAGAGGACATTGCTGGCTTGATCTGAGTGAGCTGTTTTTTTAAAAATTGAAACATATAAATAAATAAAGCTTTTAGTCAGAATTTTTTCTCTGTAACATCTCCGTAACTAGTTCCTGTCAGTTCACAACAACTTAAGTCTCTCCCGAGTACTCAGCAGGCCTGAATATAAATCACACAACTAAAAGAAGGGCTTCTAGAAGGCTGGGAAAGTAGACATCATTCTGGACTTATATGGTAGCATGATCAGGCACCATCGTACCACACTTCTTTATAAAGCTTTTGCTATTTTAAGGAGCCTTTCCTAGAAGATGTGACTCGAACATGAATTTTCTGTTTCATGGCTCTAGAAGAAGAGAAATACTGCTGTTTCAGGAGATGGCTAAAAGAAGAAATTGTAAAAGCAAGGTCGGCTGCCAAGAGGTTCTGAGGAGGACTAATTAATGCCAGGGACGCTGCATTGCTGGAGAACTGTGGGGCTGCAGGGAACCCACTTCACCAGACACTTGGCTTTGAGGGGCTGTGAGGGGTTGGTGACCCATGCATCCATGTCTCTTAAGTAACAGTGGCAATAAGGAAAGCCCCGTAAGAGTTGTTGCTGTTTAAATTAACGTTCTAGCCAAAGTAAGATCCACAGATGTACAAAAAGGTCAACATACTGTTAGGCAAGCTGAGACCCTCCCAGTACCTATTCTGCAGGCCTCCTCGACAGCTGTATTCCCACTCAGCTTCGGTGGGCAACCGCTTTCCCGCCCATGTGCAGTAGGCAACAGCATCATTCCAAGAAACATGTAGAACTGGGTGATCGGGCCTGGGGAGGAGAGAGACAGAGTGAATAGAACACGAACTGGAACACCAAACAGGAATCAGCTTCAGCAAAGTGCCTGTAATCATCCAGCTCTCAATCCGAGACACTAAGGGGGTCCTGGTCCCCAACTCAAGCCCCAGCCCCAGATAAAAGCACATCTGTAACCCCCCACCGTGGGTTCCCACCATCCCAGGCTCCCAAATGGGTTATAACTGCTCTTGGAAATAGACTTAAAACATTTCTTCACTTTGCAGGTAGGCCTGGACCCCCCCAGAGTGTTGCCTGGTACAGGAGATGTGGACATGCACTGCCCACGTCCGCCTTTAAGGAAGGAGTGCTGCTGCAGCTCCGGGGAGTGCTGTCGGAAGAGGCTACCGGCTGTTGGCTCCTTTGCAGTTCTCCAGAGCTGTGCAGAGCCACCTCAGAGCCACCAATGACTACTCAGGCAGGGCCACAAAGGTCCACCCACTTTGGCCTACCACAGCTCAACCCTCCAGACCATACATAGCCCAGAGCTCCCTGCGGGACTGGCCAGAACTTCTTGGGCCTGCACTGTAGTCTTGATTTCTCCCTCTTCCCAGTTCTGCTTCCTCCCCTTCCTTTTCACAGGTGTGGATCCCTAATAAATATTCTGCACGCCAAGCTCTATCTCCACACACATTTCCAGAAAACCCACCCTGTGACATTTGGCTGTAAGCTTTGCATCTTTCTGTTACAGATTAGCCAGCTGTATTTGCCTCACTCTAGCAGATTCCAAGTAAGTCCTTTTTTTCTCTGAGGGTACAGAGGGTTAAGGAAGGTCAGGGGGAAAGTTGAGGATGAGGGGATAACATCCTCCTTAGCTTTAACAGCACCAGATAACTTTAATTCCCTGTTCACTTTTTCCAGTGGACTACACCTTCTAGTCCATCCCTTAAACATCTCTGAATTCCCTGTAGTAATTACAACATGGCTTCCATGTATTCTTTCAACAAATGTTTACTGAGTATCTACTGTGTACCAGTCACTTTTTTAAACTCAGTCAGTGGAATAAAATACATTCTCCTCTGGGTTTTCCTTCTTCCCTTAGCTTTTTCTTCTACTCTGAAATTTGGGAAAGAAGATATTCATTGGGAACTAAGGGGCCCAGTCAACCTGAGGCAGCCAAGAGTCCTCTGACTTTCCACCTCACAGTATTTCCACCACAGAGGCCGCCAACTCAGGCTTTGGAAGATTTCTGACATTTGCTGAACCTCATGTACTCCCAGCTCGCTGACAAGGGCAGTAACCAGGAATGCTGTCAAAAATAGAGGCTCAAAAATCCCGTCTGAAAAACTGGGTTAGGAGAACAGTTTTCTTGGGCTGCTGAGATGCTGAGTCCTGCCCCAAGCCCTTCTCCAACTCCAGGGCTTAAAGTGCTACTCTATTTTTGCTTGAGATAATTACTTCCTTGCCACCCTGGAGACTTGCTGACCGACTTGCAGCTTTGTGGTTTTTCAGTCAGATGGTGGCTTCAAAGTATGTCGGTCCAGGACTAGAGATAACATGTAGCCTAGAGCCAAGGCCCAAGCTTCTACAGTGGCCACCTGGCAGGAGACAACTTCTTCCTCCTAAGACAGTCTTCTTCCTCATAATGACCCACTCATGAGACAGAGCAAACAGGTTGCAAAAGATTAAACATGTCCTGAGATGGGCCTGTCAATAGGAAGATAATTCTCATCAGGCCAAATGAGGAAGGAAAGAGGCCATTTGTTAAGAGCCTTCTGTGAGCTGGGCACAGTGTTTGGGTCTTTACATATGTTATTTCCTGCCATTTTATTTTCCTACTGACTGACTAGGTTGTCATTCTCTCCCTTTTACAGATGAAGGTGGCCACTGTGTTCCTTTTCCACAGCACAGAAATCTATTTCGAAATGACATGTGTCAACTGGACAATGATCCACCAACCTCACCTGTGCAGAATGGTAGAGTCGGGCCCTTCTGGGTGTCTCCAGTTAGCGCCTTTAACGGGTAACCACCAGGGAGCAGCTGCAACCTCAGAGCAATGCAGAACAAGCTGAGGTTAGCTATGGCGACTGGAAGAAAACTGACTCCCTACATGGAATCTCACTCAGGGTCTTCCACTTCCATTTAAGTTACCAAACTAATACCTTACAAGCAAATCAAAAGTAAAGATTTGTATGTAAATCCATCTGTAACAAAGAAGTATTGTTTCATATCATAAAGCACCATAGTGATTAAATATGTATTTTAAATAGTGTGTATCTGCAAGAAATATTTTAAAAAGACTCACTGCCATAGAGAAGACAAGTAATGATTCTATAGCATCTTACTATGCTGATGGACAGTGACTGTAGTGGGGTATGTGGGGGGGACTTGATAATAGGGGGTCTAGTAATCATAATGTTGTTCGAGTGATTGTACATTAACGATACCAAAATAAAAAAATAATAAAAAATAATAAAAAGACTCACTGCTAGCTAATACTCTATAATCTCTAACAAGTGAAAAGAAAGATGAGGAAAGAGAGTCAACCTTACAAATAAGTGCTGGACTGAAGGTCAACCAAAGTGCTCAGAGATCGAGCTAAAGCACAGGGTAAAAGTCGTTGAAGTGGATTTTCAAAGATCCTGGTCCAAATTTCCAGCCTAACATCTGCTGTGTGGCTTTGGGCAAGTTCACTCCCTGTCTGGCCCCTCAGAATCCTCATCTGTGCAATGGGAGCAGGCCCCCTGCCTCGCCAACCTCAGACTACAGAGGAGGTCAAATGAGATAGGACTGGGAGGCCCTCTGCCAAGTGCGGCCAGGACCTTCACCCCATTACGGTTCCTTAACCCAAATAACAATAGCAGTGATCCTCATTTAGTGACTGGCTGAGAACTTGCTTGGGAACCACGCAAAACAAGATTTTAATCAGGGCTTTGCCACTCACAGTGTAACCCCTGGCAACCTACTGAACCGCTCAAGCCTGATTTCTCATCTGTAGTTGGCGGCAGTAACAGTACCCGCCTCCCGGGTTATGAGGAGGAAATACACATGTGGGCCTTACAGCTATGTCCAGCACTTAACAAGCACTCAGTAGAAGGAACCAGTCTCTACCATGGCCTCACTGACAGTCAGAAGGACAGCCACAGCAAGTCATCCCCAGCACTATCACTGACACTGACTATAAAGAATGAAAATTTGCCAGTGACGATTCTAATGTAAACTAGAGCAGACTCAAGGTTATCTCACCACCATGTTAAAAGTACTCTCAGTCGTATGCATCCTGAGGAGCTGGGCTGAGTTTAAGACGGGGATGTGTTCCTGCTAACAATCACAGCAATCGCTGGAACACTGTTCTTGTTCTTTTTTTCACATCCACACAATCAAAACATTCACAGTATTCCAATCACGATTTGATGGAAAAAGCCAAATTCTTTCATATTTCAACAAAAGAGGCATTATGTCCTTAACGGACACTGCAAAGTGTTTCATTTTTCAGAGAGCAAGAGAGGTGAAAAGCACAGCTTCTTTCTATTTCGGCTGTGTCCTTGAAGAAACTGATCTGGGGATGTTCTCACTGACTGGACGGCTTGATGTTTAGCTGCCTGTGACAGGTAATTCATTCCATGTCAAGGCAAGACTTGCAGAGAAAGCCCAGCTCATCCCACTCTTGTGTTTCGGTATCTTCAGCTCACTCACCCAACTCCACCCTGTCCCCAACACTGATAAGACAGGCACCAGAACGTTCTATTCTTAAAAAAAAAAAGACATGTAGCAAAATGTTAACCTTTGTTAAATCTGGGTGGTAGAAACTAGATACCTGTTTCCCCTGCACCCTTTTGTGTTTTGAAACATTTCATCGTTAGTAATTTTTTAAAAACCTGATTATTTATGATTCTACTACTGACGGGCACCTGGGTAGTTTCCAGGTTGGGGCTACTGTGAATAGTAGTATTTCTGTAAACATTCTCAAGAGCTCATGGCTTTTCGTAGGTATGCATATGCATTTCTGTTGCTTGTACACCGTGGAGTGGAACTGCGGGATCGTAGGGTAAACATACATGCGGCTTTAGAGAAGAGAGCCAAACCCAAGCCCTTAAGGCAAAAGTCCTCCCAGGTTTGCTACCCCTTCTTCAAAGGGAACCTGCCCTGGAGGTGGCTTATGCGCAGTGGAACCCAGGGCAGCTGCTCCAGGGACCTCTTAGTCCACTGCCTTTTTTCTCTTCTTCCCCCTCAATTCATTCTTGTTACAAATATTTACTGAGCACCCATCATCTGCCAGATGCTGACCTTGCTCCTAAAGAGGATCTTCAACCCCCAGGAATCCTCAGAGTATGGTCTAAGACAGTTGCTATCGGGATAGCTTTTAAATTATTTCTTTTACATACTTATCATGCATGGTTAATTGCACAAAGTGGGGTACAAAGTGTGAACATAGTCACCTCACTTTCCTCAAAAATCTCTGTAAAATTCAAATTGGGGGGCCCAGGTACAACTTTACTCACATCAGTGCTATAGTTCTTACTCAATTTCCACGCCACCACACAAACACCCTTTCTCTCATTCTAGTTATCTGCTTTTCATTTCTCCTAGTACCTCTCTTTTCTGAAATCTTTCACACTATGTTAGCAACCCATCCAAAACAGACCCCTAGCTTACATGACTTACAGTCATGGATCTGTACGATGATCACCTATCTCAGTGATGGTGCAGCAAAAGAGGAAGAACACACTCGCTGAAGCATGGAGAAGGGACACCAAAATAACACTGTCCTTTTCCAAGGGCCACAACCTAGTTTTTCTCCAAAATAAGACCTGAAGTAAGTATGCAAAGATATATATACAACATTAATTAAAAATTGCAAAATAACCCATCCTTTGCATTCTCCATCAGAAGGAACACTATACAGTTACCAAAATACACTCTAATATGGTAATATGGATATATTATATATAACCTATAGAATAGAATATGTATTTGATCTGTTTCTATAAAATATATTCACATGAATGAATCTTAGTATGATCACAAGAAAAGTCTGGAAGAATATACTTGCACTTAACAGGGATCGTGGACTGGGGAAGGAAATATTAGTTTTTTGAATGAGCACATATTACTATAATAGGATTTCTCAACCGCAGCACTACTGACATATTAGGCCAGACAATTCCTTGTTATAGGGGAGAGCTTGTGCATTGTAAGTAGCTCAGCAGCAACCCTGACCTGTCCCTACTAGACTATGCCAGTAGCTCCCTCCCCCAACCCAATTGTAGCAACCAAAAATGTCTCCAGACATTGCCAAATGTCCCCTGAAAGGATCAAAATAACCCACTGCACTAAGATTTTTTTAAAAAAAAGATTGTTGTAGCTCCAGGGGAAAGGATGTTTCAGGCCCAGGGCAAATCCCACCATGAAACAGGTAAAACCAAAATAAGTCAAGAGAAAGGGTAGGTTGGGAGAAACCGTTTTTATTGCTCATAGCTTGCTCAAACTTACTAGCTAAGCCCAGCCCCTGCCTTCTCCTCTGGCCACCACTCGTGCTCTGCTCCCCCCACCCCACCCCCGGGCTCTCTACTTCCTACCAACCCCTTCGGGGAGTAGCACGATTGGCGGGTCCTTGGTGACTAGCAGAGGCCAGACCAATTACGTACCAGGAATGGAGGGGAGGAAAGAATGGCCGTTATCTTTCCACCCCTTGCCCTGGAGGCCATAGGACGCTGCAGTAGCAAACACCTATTGATATGTAAATGGACTAAGGCCAGAAGGGAGATCTGGAAATTCTGCCATTTACCCACAACTGTTCTCCTTAAATGTTAATTTATAGTTCATAATGGCATGGTAGTTAAGGGCATCCAATGCGAGAGCCAGGCTGCCTGAGTTTAAACAACAGCACTCCCTTTACAAGCTGTAATGACCTTGGGCTCCCTAGGCCTCGGTTTTCTCATCTGTAAAATGGGGATAATAATACTGCTATCCATCCCTTGGGCTGTTGTGAGGAATAAATAAGGAAATATATGTAAAGAGCTTGGAACAGTGCCTGGTACACAGTAAGAACTACACCATGTTGGCTATCATTATTACTATTACTCATTTATATTACTGCATGTTGCAAACTTCTCTTAGAACTTTCAAAGAACATATATTCTAATTAGTGAAAATACACCCCCAATACTTTTTTAGCATGAGCCCCAGCCACCTGCTAATTAAACCCTTTCAGAAGACAAAGAGGCTGAGAAAAATGTTAGAACGTGTCATTCCCAAAGAATTCTCAAGAAGAGTATGTAGTTGTCGTCTTCCATCACTCATGATGAGAATCATCTACACATGAATTAACCCATTCCCTGAAGCAAGCAGCACCCTGGCAGCTGGATGGAGAGAGTGCGTGAGGGTAAATGGAATGCAGGAGGAATCCATTCACCAAGACCCAAACTAAATGAAGCCTGGGGCCTGTCAGAGTGCCATACCGCATGCCTGTCAGTGAGCAAGACCCTCAGTTCCCACTGTAACAGTCAGACACAGTCAGCAACCATTTCCCCACCTCACACATGAAGAAAAAAGGACAGGTAATGAAAGTCATCCTATGACAGAGGACTGATGAAATCAGAGGTGGGACATTATTCATCCTAGCCAAGTTGCCTTGGGAAAGCCATGCTGTTTCCTGGCCAAATTTATGGCAAATCCCACCCTATGTCACCAGATGCTTTTCTCTTCCAAATGTCACTCTTAATGTCATGTTCTAAAAAACTTTTTCTTGAACTCCTGATCATGTCTTGAAAATGAATGATATTCTACTGTGTTTAAGAATTTATAAAATACTGAACATTTGAGAGTCATATATGAGCTAGTTAATCAAGGTTAGACTATGACATCTCCAAATTCCTTTTCTTTAATAGGAACAGCCTGCAGGAGTGTTGTTTACAGATTAGCAGTAGCAGCATGAATGGACTGGCATCTAAGCCTCATCCTAAAAAGAGAGAAACTTTTTTGGAAATGGATACCCATCTACACATTTTCTGTTCAAATAAGACACTTCCAGAATCACAGTGCTCCCTTATATCAGGGGGGAAAAGGACTTTGATTTGACCTATTTCTTGTCAATCATCTCCATAGCAACTGTCTTGGGTGTAAGTTGAAACAGCTGTACTAGACAGCCAGTCACCAATTACAATGTAAACAGGATCCACGTGAGTATTCATGTCCCCTTGAGAAATGGTCTTCTGAGAGCAAAGTCAGTTTTTTCTCACCTCTCCCTGGGGACGTAACCAGACTTGTAGTAACGGCTCAAAGAAAAGAAAGGGGAGGATAGCAAAAGTGCCTTTATTCTTGCCAGAGGTGGTAAATTATGCTTCTTATATACACACAGACTAAAATAAAGTCAGCAGCACAGGAAAGAGATAAAGCACTGTGTAATTATGCATATTCAAGTGTAAAGATGTCAAATTCACAACTTTAAAACCATTCTCATAAAATTAAATGCATTTAGACATGCAAATTAAAAAGATGGACGTTTCCTGAAATGTGGTGTAAACATGACAATTACTCCTATAAAAACAGCCTGGGAGAATTTTTTCAACTGGCACCAGTGAACAATGAGAAATTGCAGATCTGTTCAAATTCATGAAGTATAAATAAAACTGGAGGAGAACCTAACAAGTGAAGGAATTCAACGGAATCAAAAGCACACAGTGAGTAAAGATCTCTTGTTTCAGCACCCAGTGCAAATGTGGGAAGTAGAGAATTGGGCTTAAAGAAAGAATAAAAATAAATTCATCATTAAAATAGATAAGTAGTTAACTCTGACAGTTTATTTCAAATTAAATCCTAAATCAAGTACCTTGACTACTTAAAAGAACGCATGCTTTTCCCAACAGAGTACAAATAATTGTGAAATTTACAGAAGACCTGAAATGGGTCAATACTTTTTGCTTCAGTTCTTAGTGAAATTACTCATGCTGGGCTACACTGCATTGCTAAGGCACTAGCCAGGATGCTCTAAACATTCATTACATGTCCTTCGAGAAGAGTGGACACCCTATGCATCATTCATTATAGACAAGGCACAAAGAGTGGCCCAAGGAATCTCTGGGCTCAAAGGACATTTAAAAGTGATCTAGTTTACTCATTCTCAGTTGAGACCTGCAGAAATATGGGAAAAGATGATCTGGGGCTTTTTAAAAAACTAATAGAGATGAGAGAGAAGGATTTTTTTTATCATTTAAAAATAGCCTTTTACTTTTTGGGGTAAAGAGGTGACTGTGTAAATAGATATAAAACCTATCCTGAAAGCATTTTGACAGTACCTAGCAAAAGGCTCCATCACATGCATACCCAGCAAGATTAGTTGAATCCCTTATACTATATCCATATGAAGGAAGACAACATAACCATTAAAAATTGTATGCAGAACAAAATGGAATCACTTGGATAAATGTTCACCCTCTACAGAAAATAGAAAAAGTCAGTTTTAAGTTTGTCTGTACAACTTCCCTTAAAAATATATCTATCTATATATATATATATATATAGACACATGCCCACCCTACCCCCAGGCATACCTCCACCCCAAGAAAAGATTAGTAGTGTAGTATATATACTGAAATGTCTGCAATCATTATTCCTAGTGGTGAGATTATGGGTGATATTTAATATTCTCTTTTGTGCAATTTTAATTTCTAAATTATCTATAGTGAAGATATTTTTTATTCAGATTTTTAAAGTTTTTTTTGTTTCAACAGAGAACTAAGAGGCTTAATTTTACATTGAAAAAGTAAATCAGTATTAATTTAATTAAAGATTACTTATATTCACCATTCTACTACAAACTTTATTTTATCAATGAGCATACACATTTGTAAATGTTTTTTCCAAATTATGTATTGATGGTTTTCATTGATTTTTATTAAATATTTTCCTATGTTTTATCTAGACTTCACAACAAACATTTTTAGTGGCTACACAGTATTTTGTCATGTTGATGCACCACAATTTGCCCAAAAATCTCCTCACATTGAACCACGCAGGTTATATTCAACTTTGTTGCTTTTTTTCCTATTACAGATAACACTACACTGAACATCTTCATTTACATTTTTGCCTCTGTTGAATTTCCAAAAGTGGTATCACTGTATCCAAGAATGTGTCACTATAGCTCTTGCGAAAAATCATCATTTTTTAAATTCCAAGATGGATTTTTAGAAGTCTACAACATTAATAGATGATGTGACTTGTTTCCTTATGGAAAGGGGGCTGAGTATATGTAAAAATCATGACACCCCAAACCAAGGTTCTTATTACAATTCTACATGGAGGCTCCAGCTAGGCTCCTTAAATTGTTACTGACTGACTTACAGACTTTTCAATGCATAAAACAACGAAGTTACAGAAAGTCTGATGCCATTTGACTGAGTCTGTACTTTTCTTCAGGCCTTGCAAGCTCTGAAGCGTCTAAGGAAAAAGGTCAAAAGGAAGACAGAACTTAGAAAAGGCATCCTAAGAAGAGGAAAATCTCTCACTTGGGTTATTTTTGAGATAAACTGCAATATGAATAATCCCACATATTACTGGTAAAAGAGGAATGTCATCACCGCATAGAGCATCACAATAAGGGAACAGGGACTCCTGCTGCTAAAGAAGCCTGACTCACAGTCAGAGAGGATCTACTTCCTGACTCTGGTTAGGGACTTGTATCATGGGGGGCGGGGGGAGGGTGTCACATAGCATGAGGGCTCAACTGAAGCCCTCTTTAAGCCATAGGCTGGCTCTGATCTAGCCAATCTCAGCCTAGGGCTGCAGGGGCACAGAACAAATTCTCAGCCTCTGTAGGGCTCACTTCCTCAGCTCATTGGCCTGGCACATGCATTTCATCCCACAGCTGGACACTGTGCCAGTGGCAGATGGTAAATGCTAACTCTCCTTGTAGTGACAGCATGCTGTGCAGGAAACGTCTGCATATTTTCAACAGTACTGTGTACCTTGCAAAGTTCTGCGAGAGCTAGTAAAGCAAACATAGGCTTGGCAGGACGGTGAAAACCTGGCCCTTACACTCAGGTACTCTATACTTGTAGAATGGCTGCTTGCTTAACACAGGCATGCTTACAATGCTAGAGGATTTTAAAGGTGGGAAGGATAGGGGAGGCCATCTATTTAAACTCCTGCATTTTATAGATGAGAAAATAAGACCTGAAAAGTGACAGGTAGTGGCAGAGCCAAGAAAATAACTCACAGCTGCAGATTTTCAATTCATAATTACTATCCAAGCAACTCCCAAGGACTGTTCCCCAACAGTCTTCTACAAAATGTTAGTAGTTACAGGGAGGGCGAGACAAGTTCTGAAAAGTAGTTAGGAAAGAATTGGGTTAATCAAGTTAAACTAGGGTTTTTTTATTGCAGAACTTCTCAAAATCTTTAAACAGCTAACATAATGTGTGGTTAAATTTTAAATAAGGGTATATAGTATGCACTAGAGTCAAGTGGTTAGCCAAATGGTTAGTGGGTTCCAAACCTGGCTCTTCTACTACTTACTAACTATGTGACATTAGACAAATTACTAAACCTGAGCCTTGGTTTCATCAATCACTAACATTAGTATACTAAGAGAACTTATCCAGTAGGCTTGTTATGCCTACTTAGCGTAACAAGCGTTCCGTAAATAGGTATGTATATGTGGGTGTTGGTACATTACTAGAAATCTACAGGACCAATTCACAATGCCATTCATTCATTCACTTATTCATTCAATAAACTTTCAATGAACATCTGCCTTTTGCCAGCCCTGTACTAGGTCCTGGGCATGCAGAAGAAAAGCATACAATCCAGGGGTGAAGACAGACAAATGAGCACACGGTTTCAACACTGCACTAAGTACTGAGGCCAAGATGAGCTCAGTTAGCTATGGAATCCAAGGAAGGGCACCCAACCAAATTCAGGGGTGCTGCTCTGCAAATGCTTCCTGAGGAAGTGAGGAGGAGGGGCAGGGAGACAGAGTCGGGATGGGTAAGATGGCCACTTAGGAGGCCACCTGGATTATAAGTGTACTTCACTTACTTCAGAAAAGCTGAGCATCAATATTTTTTGTTCAATAAAATATACCAAAGATCTTCAGAACCTTAGTTATGGAGGGATGTGAAGAGGTCACCTTGTTTCAACCTATACCCAAAGGCTATATCCTATCTATGGCACTCATAGGATGACTGGGTAAGGCAGGATGAACACTGATCCCTGTTTGACCTGGGCAGTCTAGATTTACACCTGTGATCCCAGCATATTTAAGATCATTCCATTTCACCCTCAAAGTGTCCTGACTGGATAATCAATCATATCATCACTCTACCAATTGATAGTCTCCCCATCTCAGATTGAACAATGTGGGTGACAGACTTCTCTTCCTTGCCAGCATTTCCTCATGTTCAGATCATTCTAATAAATAGAAAGTTCCTAATCAATAGCTAAACTGAAATGCCTCCCATTTGCTGGCACTGATTAGGCTTCGAAGGGTCACATGGAATAAATCAAATTATTTTTGGATCACCTTTCAGATGTGTACAATAATCATAATTCATTCACCTCTTATTCTTCTCTAGGTTCAATAGTTCATTCGACCTCCCCCAGCCTCTACCATCTCAAGGTATGGGAACCACTACCTCCCCAAAACCTACAAGTCATACTTGATTCCTTCCTCTCCTTTTCCCCCTGTACTCTTGAGATATACTTTCAAATATCTAACCACTTTCAACTTCTTTACTCCTACCACTCTGCTCCATGGCCCCATTGTGTCTCACGTGGACCATGACAAAACCCTCACAGAAGCCAGAGTGGTCCCAACGGCTTCTCATTGAAGAAGAAACCCAAACTTGTCTGAGGCCCACAAAGCCCTATGTAATCCACCTGCTGCCTACTTCTCCAACCTAACCCTAACCCCCTATCATGATTCCCCTGCTCATCACTCCACCTTACTGACCATACTGGTTCCTACTCATCACTTAGGCTTCGGCTCTGGTGTCACTTCCTCAGATAGGCCCTCTTGGACCCCACAAATAACAGAACCAAAAGCCCAACTCAACTACACTCCAATCACTTTCTATACCATTACCCTGTTTTATTTTATTTGCAGGCCATCAGACAGTTATAAGTTCACTTTAGAGTTGTCTGTTTTCTTTTCTTTATTAATTAAAGCATCAATATACAGTCTTATGATGGTTTCATACAACACAGTGGTTCAACATTCACCCATATTGTCAAGTTCTCACCCCCTCTGTTGCAGTCACTATCTATCAACACAGCATGATGTTATAGAGTCATTAATTGTATTCTCCGTGCTGTACTACCATCCCCATGACCTACCCATGTTGTAATTGTGAGTAATAGAGCCCCTTAATCCCCTTCTCCCTCCATCTACCCTCCCTAACCACTTCCTTTGGTAACCGCTAGTCCCTTCTTGGAGTCTGTGAGTCTGCTGCTATTTTGTTCCTTCAATTTTGCTTTGTTGTTATACTCCACAAATGAGTGAAATCATTTGACATTTGTCTTTCTCCACCTGGCTTATTTCACTGAGCATAATATCCTCTAAATCTTTCCATGTTGTTGCAAATGGGAGGATTTCTTTTCTTTTTATGGCTGAATAATATTCGATTGTGTATATGTACATCTTCTTTATCCATTCATCTATTGATGGGCACTTAGGTTGCTTCTGTATCTTGGCTATTCTAAATAGTACAGCAATAAACATAGGGGTGCATATGTCTTTTTGAATCTGTGATCTTGTTTTCTTCAGGTAAATTCGTAGGAGTGGAATTCTTGGGTCAAATGATTTTTATATTTTTAGTTTTTGAGGAACCTCCATATTGCTTTCCACAATGGTTGCATCAATTTACCTTGCCACTAACAGTGTCCCCTTTCTCCACATTCTCACCAGCATTTGTTGTTTCTTGTCTTTTGGATGTTAGCCATCCTAACTGGTGTGAGGTGATATCTCATTGTGGTTTTGATTTGCATTTCCCTGATGATTAGCGACGTGGAGCATCTTTTCATGAGCCTGTTGGCCATCTGAATTTCTTCTTTGGAGAAATATCTCTTCAGGTCCTCTGTCCATTTTGTAATCAGCTTATTTATTTTTGGGGTGTTGAGGTATATTAGCTCTTTTTATATTTTGGATGTTAACCCTTTATCAGATGAGTCATTTATGAATATATTCTTCCATACTGCAGGATGCCTTGTTCTTCTGATGGTGTACTTTCCTGTACAGAAGCTTTTTAGTTTGATGTAGTCCCACCTGTTCACTTTTTATTTTGTTTACCTTGCCCAAGGAGATGTGTCCAGGAAAAAGTTGCTCATCTTTTTTCAAGAGCTTTTTTTACTATGTTTTCTTCTAAAAGTTTTATGGTTTCATGACTTACATTCAGGTCTTTGATCCATTTCAAGTTTACTTTTGTGTATGGAATTAGACAGTAATCCAGTTTCATTCCCTTAGATGCAGCTGCCCAGTTTTCCCAGCACCAGTTGTTGAAGAGGTTGTCTTTTTTCCCACTGTATATTTATGGCCCCTTTATCATATATTAATTGACCATATATGCATGGGTTTATATCTGGGCTCTCTGTCATGTTGCATTGATCTGTGGGTCTATTCTTGTGCCAGTACCAAATTGTTTTGATTACTGTGGCTTTGTAGTAGAGCTTAAAGTTGGGGAGCATAATCTCTCCAGCTGTATTTTTCTTTCTCAGGATTGCTTTGGGTATTCGGGGTCTTTTGTGGTTCCATATCAATTTTAGAACTATTTTTTCTAGTTCATTGAAGAATGCTGTTGGTATTTTGACAGGAATGCATTGAATCTGTAGATTGCTTTAGGCAGGTTGGCCATTTCGATAATATTAATTCTTACTATCCATTAGAGCTGTTTCTTACTAGAGGTCTAACCTCCAGGAGAGGGAGGCCTTCTACCTGGCTCCCTGTTGTCTCCACAGCCAGTGAAACACTGCCTGGTCCACAGCACAGGTGCGATAAACATTTGTTTAAAGGATAATTGACTTGTTCCTGAGGTTTCCATGATTTCCAACCCCCTCCTCACCTTGGGTAACCTTCTTCTGGATAAACACCAATTTTAAATACAGACTTTCAGTGGGATATCCTTTTGCAGAGAGAGAGAATCCACCCCTGCCTTATGGGCTATACACAGAGGTCTGTAATGGGAAAGGTACTAGGCTGGCTCTCAGGTACTAAGAGGTGCCACCTTCAACACTACCAGAACTACAGCAAGCCATTTCCCCTCCTGGGCCATGGTTGCCTCATTTATAAGAGGAATGTTTTTGCCAGATGATTCTGAAAGTTCTATCCATTCTAAATTCTCACATTTGGGCTTTTCTTCAAGCTGGATATCCCCTGTGCATGACTCCCACTAGGATAGTCTATCTTTGTCTCACCATGTACGTGTACAATGGAAAAAAGGCCAACATCTGGAAAGCAGGGAATGTCAGATCATTTTTATTTCTTAATCCAAGACATACCTCAAAACACCCATGCCTTGAAAAGAAATTTATGGGCAGCTTGAACAGACATTTCAAATCTGAGTCTCTGGAACCCCAGCACACCTCACTCACACTCATTCTGATCAGGTGCATTATTTTGGAGCAGGTTGGAAAAAAAAAACTATGCCTGTCATCCTATTACTTTGGGTTCTCACCTTCCAGAGTTATGCTTTGCTTCCTGAGCCTACACCACACTCTGACTCCAAAGTTAGGCAGGCATCTACCCTTTCTAAAAACAAACACAAAATATAGTTATGTAACTATGTTCCCTTCTAATCTTATCTAATCAGTCATCCCTGGCCATCCTTCCCAAATAATTCAGTTACTGTGAACCCATTTCAACCCTGATGACAAGCCAGTTTTCTCTTGCCAAGGAAAAGCTGACTTTCCAACATGAGGCAGGTCATTCCCGGTCTGAACCCTGCAGTTTTCAAAAAACTAAAAGCTCCAGTAGATGATACCCAAGTGGCCTTCTGTCATTTATTGACAAATATGTATCAAGTACTTATTAAGTGACAGTTACTCTGCTGGGGCCGTAGTGTGAATAATAGAGATACATTCTCACCCATTGTCACAGAACATATCTGGGAAAGGGAAAGACATTCAACAAATACCTACACAAATTAATTATTAAGTGAGAAAAATGACACAAAAAACGGCACAAAAAGTCGTACGAACAAATAAATGGAACAGTCTAAATCTGGAATATGGGACAACAGAAGAACATTCCAAATGGACATACATTCAAGAGTAAGTCTAGCTAAAACCTGACCTTAGGGACACAGCAGGCCTTCCACCAGGTGCTTTACCCTCGCTGATCCCAAGATGAATTCTTCCTCTTCTGCAAGACTTCCCTTAAATACCTCTTCCTCACACAGGACTTCCCTAATCAACCTACCAAATTCAGCTTTCCAGGCATCTCACCCAGCTCCTCCCCAGTAGTCTTCACCACAGCATTGGCCCGTGTCCTTCCTAATACCTTTCTTAGCTTGTCATTTCATACTACCTGGACACTTCAGGATGGTGTGGATTTCATGTACTCTTATTCTTTTTGATAATTTTTAAGTATATGTTATATGTGCTTGCATTTTTATTTTTCTAGCATATTTTATATAAAAAATTCATAAATCAGGAGAAAAATATCTAACTTTGGTTCAGAGTCTATGCTTCCACATGCCCCTGACTTTAAGCAGCTAAAGGGCAGGGAGAGTACCTTTCATCTCTGTAGTCTCAGGAATAGCACAATATCTAGAAGACAGTAGAACATCTCTGTTTTCTAAACAGGAGGAACACATTTTAAGCCAGAAAGCAAATCTTGAAACAAAGGGAATTAGACTCATTTCCATCACTAGAAGTCAAAGAACAGATCCCAGTGATGGATGGCAAACAATCAAGGAGGCAGGACTCCAAACAACAGCTCAAAAAATGTCACTGAATACACCTCGAAGAATTGAAAGCAGGGACTCAAGTAGGATACTTGTACACCAATGTTTATGGCAGCATTATTCATAATAGCCAAAACATCTATTCGCTGTTAAATAGCTGGAAACAACTCAAATGTCCCAGATGAATGGATAAACAAAATGTGGTATATAGAAACAACGGAGTATTATTCAGCCTTAAAAACGAATGAAATTCTGATACATGCAACAACAGAGATGAACCTTGAAACCATTATGCTAAGTAAAATAAGCCAGACACAAAAGGACAAATACTGTATGATTCCAATTCTATGAGGCACCTAGAATAAATGAATGTAGAGAGACACCAAGTACAATCAAGGTTACAAGGGGATGGAAGGAAGTGAGATTGGGAAGTTATTGTTTAATGAACACAGAGGTTCTGTTTAGGGTGGTGAACAAGTTCTGGAAATGTATCGTGGTGATGGGTGCACAACACTGGGAATGTACTTAATGCTAATGAACTGTACATTTAAAATAGTCAACACAGTAAGTTTTATATTATATATTTAACTGCTCCCACCAAAAAAAGATGTATCACTGATACATTCCTCCAGCCAAGGACTGTCAGATAATCCAAGAGAATTTATTCCACAATAGCAAGTCCTTTCAAAATATCATTGTAACTTGGCAGAGTGCTATATATGGCATTACCAAATCTTACAATGGGAAACAGTAAAGCAAAGGAAATTGAACTCAGACTTTCAATTAGAACAGGCAAACTCACTAGATAGGCTCAAAAGCAGAATGAAAATGACAGAGAAATAGGAAACTGAACACACATTAACAAAAAGTTCACGATCTGAATGGAGAGAAAAACAGTTTTAAAACAATCAACAAAGCCTTAAAAACCTTGAGGATAATAGGTAACATTCACCCACTGTAGTCCCAAAAAGAGAGGCAATATTAGTACTGACAAATGTATTTGGAATAATGGCTGAAATCTCCAAATATGGTTAAAGACACAAATTCACAGACACGAGAATCTCAACGAACCTCAAACAGAATAATCTCTAAGAAAACAATGTCCGAAAGCATCATAATCAAAATGCAAAAGACATTTTTAAACCGGGAAAGAAGCCAGAAAATAATGACAATGATACATGTAAGGGAACAGTGATTCAAATGGCTGCTCTCAGAAACCACATGGCCAGAAAAGAGTGAAACACTTTTAGAGTGATGAAAGAAGAGAACTGTCAACACAGAACTTTGTATCCAGTGAAAAAAAATCCTTCAGAAATTTAAATGAAATAAAGGCAGTCTCAGATGAAAAAAAAAGCTAAGAGAATTTATTAATGTAAGATTTGCTCTAAAAAAATGCTAATGGAATTTTTTAGGTTGAAGACAAATGATATGAGAGGAAAACACAGTACTTTAGGAATGAAGAAAGAACAACTGAAAAGGCTTGGGTAAATTTAACAGATTAATTTTCCTCTTTAAATTAAGAAAAAAAAGTATGAGTGTTGCAAGGACCACAAAGGAACAGCAATAGACTGATAACTGACTTCTTAATGACCACAATAAAAGCCAGAAGACAGTAAAATCACCACTTAGTGTGCTGAGAGAAAATAACTTTCAACCTAACCTTTTTATTCAGTGAAAATATCTTTAAATAATCAAGCAAAATTAAAGATATTTCAAACATTAACAAGAACATTTACTACCAAAGAATGACCTTTAGGCAAAAGAGACATTCTGTGTGAGATACAGAAAGGCATGGGGGGCATAGTTATTACTAATTATAGAGATAAACAAATATTGATTATATAGAGATGTATTAATAATATCTAATTAGTGGGGGAAGAAAACAAATTAGAATGAAGTAGTGGGTATCAATAATACATAAGTTGGATGGAGATGATTAGAGCAAAATCCTCATATTATAAGCAGAAAAGTTAATGAGCTAAATTTTGGCCTTTAAATATGAGTATCCTAGTAGATAGTTTGACTACTAAATGAAGAGACATGAAGTTGTAACTTCTAAGAAGACAAGCAAGGTTGAAATGAGGAAAAATTAGGCAAGAAACTGAAGGGAAAAGAAGAGGAAAAAATGGGGTAGAGAGAAAACAAAGAATGAAGTAGTAGAAATAAATCCAAATAGATCAGTAATCATAATAAATATAAATAAAATTAAAGTCTTGACTGAGAGACAAAGATTATCAGAATGGACTTTTAAAAAAACATAGCTTCTAACATACATAAAAGATATACCTAAAAACATGAAGACACGGCAAGACTGAAAATGAAAGAATGAAAAAGTATACATTAGACAAATATTAACCAAAAGAGAGCTGGTACACCTATGTAGATATCAGACAAAATAGACTTTGAGATAAAAATCATTAGAGAAAAAGAGAATCCCTATATAATGACAAAATGTTCAATCCAACAGGAAGATGTATTTCTAAACTTATACACTTATACTTCTGAGCTTAAGAGCATAGCTCTGAAGTACATAAAACAAAAATGGACACAATCACTAAGAGAAATGATCAAATCTACCATCTTAAGTGAAATTTTAACATTTTTCTCAATCACTGAGATCAAGCATAGGAAAAAAATCATTAAGGATATAGAAAATTTAAACAATACAACTAACAAACTTTTTAATAGTCATGCACAGACTACTGCACCCAACTAATAAAAAAGGAACATTCTTTCCAAATACATGTGGCAAATTTATCAATGTCAACCCCAGATAGGGACAAAGATATCCCCAACAAATTTTGAAGACCAGCACCAAATAGATTACATTATCTGACTACAATGCAATCAAGTAAGAAATCAGTACCCAAAATGATAATAAAATAACCAAAAGTTGAAAAATAAAAACTTATAAACAATGTATGGGTTAAAGAACAAATGTCAGACATTAGAAATATTTAATGATAAGCAATTATAAATATGCCACAAAACTTGTGGAATTAGAGAGCACTTAGATATTTACAGTAGCCAAGTTATGGAAGCAACCTAAGTGTCCATCAATAGATGAATGGATAAAGAAGAGGTGGTACATATACACAACAGAATAGTATTCAGCCATAAAAAAAGAAATTCTGCCATTTGCAACAACATGGCTGGACCTAGAGGGTATTTATGCTAAGTGAAATAAGGCAGGAAGAGAAAGACAAATACCATATGATTTCACTTATTTGAGGAATAAAAAAAAAATGAACAGAATAGCAGCAGCCTCACAGAGACTGAGAAGTGACTGGAGATTACCATGGGGGAGGGGTTGGGAAGGGTGAGTGGAGAGGGTGAGGGGGATAAAAGGGCACAAAAATTCTCAGTCACAATGTAAGTTGGTCACAGGGATGGTAGTACAGCATGGAGAATATAGCCAATGATACTGTAACATATTCCTACGTTGACAGATAGTAACCGCACTAGAGGGAGTGAGGACTTAATAATACGGATAACTGTTGAACCACTGTGTTGTATACTTGAAACCAGTATCAACCACACTTCAATTTTTAAAAAAGATACCACTTAGAAAGAAATCTGTAAACTAAAATGTTCCTATTAAAAAACAAGGCTCAAAAGTTTTAAACTAAGTATCACACTTGAGAAGTAAAAAAAAGAGTAGCAATGAAGTTAAGTGACTTTTCCCAAAAGCAGCTGGTTATTGGCAGAGCTGAGATTCAAAACCAGGTCTCTCTGACCCAAAGGCTATGATCTTTTCCTTATGGCATCTCCCAATAAACAAGCCCCAAAATCAGTTTGGGAAAGAAAACGTCTTGGTGGACATGTAAGAGAAGAAACCTCTTAAGGCTGAACTGAAGTTGTTGAGGAAAATGTTGGTTAGGCTATTTCAGAAAAGCAAAACTTGTAACATCCAAAAGGACACCAGCAAATTTATCTATCAGGCCAGTGTTTTGAGTTATTTTAGTTTGCTCTTCCTATGTATTGGAGCTGGCATTTCTAAACACTTTCTGGCTTGGCTTACACTGCAGTTAATTTACTAAAGCTTTTCTAAGAATTATTTTTGGGGTGTGACCTTAGAATCTTGCTGAGCCTCAAGGCATTTCTCATTACAAGTCCATGAACATTAGGTAAGGAATCACATCCTTACTAAAGGCTCTCTTTCTAGCTTAGAGTCTTAACCCATTTGTGATTACAGAAGAGAGGGCCAGGCTGCACTGCTACCCTGCCATCCTGGCCCAACATCATCCAAGTAACAAAGCACCCAGCACCACCTGGGCAAGAAGTGACTGGAGATCGTTGAATTTAAAAGAAGAAGATACCTTGCCTTGGTCATTCTGATTTCCTCACTGAAACTGGCTTTCAGTTGAAAAACTTCTCAAAATAGCCTGCCCTCCTACTTTATTAAGAACACCTAGTCAGGAACTTATTTCCTTCAACTGTTAACAACTTAGAAAGTCCCAATCCACCAACCAAGAGATAATCATTGTTTTTCAGGCTCCCACCAAGGACAAATGTTTTCTTTCTACCCACGGCCATTCCTCATATCAGAGATTCATGAGCTACATTAGTAACACAATCATAAAAATGAAGCATACTTTTTAGATATTAAGTATTCTAAATACTACCCTTTTCAACAGGTTTCTTACAGTAAAATACCCCCAAACACAACAAAAAATAGCCTTAATCCTTTCTAGAATTGAATATCTAAACTTTTTAAGACCTGTTTCAAACTGAACATCCAAATAATAAGCACAACTAATTTCAGCACACGTGAGAGCTCTGTTTTAAACCATTAAATTCACGGTTTCAAATGAATTTTCACAAGCAAACCCTAAAAACCAGCTCAGTGTTTGTCTGAAAACTTTGTATATTAAAAAAAAGCAAACAAAGATGACAGTGGCAGATTTTTTTAACCTCTCCGAGGGTAAGCGTCAGCCAGACAGACCAATGAGACAGCAGCTCCCAAACCCGGGAAAAATGTGCACAAGCAATGGCTGTGCCACTGTCACCTCCCCAAAGCCGGAATACCAGCAGGTAAGGAAGACGTGCCGGCAGCCCTGCAGCCTTCATGGTATCTGTGACCGGGCACAAGGAGAAAGCAGAAGCAAGCAAGAGGGCATCAGACCCGGGAAAAGCAAAATCCCCAAACAGCCAACGGCTATCACTGGAAAGCACAGAAGGACAGCATAAGAAAACAGCGAAAACTGGAAAGAGTTTTGCCCACTTTTACTGAGTGGGCACAAGGCGCCCAGGGTGAGGGGCAGTAAAGGCCAGAGGGCAGTCTGGCCCACACACTCTTGAAACTGACCAGCCAGGATTCCCTTCCGGAATAGATCCCCCCACCAATGAGAAACCTCAGGGAACAAAATGAAATTCCAGAAAATGAGAGACAAGAGAGAAAACACAAAGAGAAGTGAGAGCAGGGAAGACAGCTAGGAAATCTCAGGAAACAGACCATATTTTTTAACACGACATGAGTATAAGTGAAAAGGGGGCTCTGTGAAGTTACTGAAGTTACCCTGAAAAAGCTTCCTTCTGCAAGTTTGGAAAAATTTAATTCACATAAAAATGAGCACCAGAAGAGATTCAAGCTCAAATCCCATCCAAAGTTACTATAAGAAAAAAAGAGAAGTGGGACAACATATTTACAGACAACAAATTCAGTCAGATTCTTTGAAAACCGTGCAGCATATCACTTCAGAAAGGTGAATGACATTAAGGAAATGACACAGAAGAGAACAAAATAAACCAGAATTGGCAAATTCAAGAAAGGTAGAGAAGTCAAGGAATAAGGAATAACAGCAAAGAAAAGAAAAGGTCAGGTCAGAATGAACACAGGATTATTTAGGAGACTCAGAAGATGAAAAGGAAGACAAATTTTATTTAAAAAGTCACAGAAATTACTCAAAGTGGTAAACACTGAAAATGGGTAAAAGGAGCCTACAAATGGATATTTTAAGAGTTTCTAAAAAATAAGGGCACAGAAAAAAGCAGCAAAAACTGTAAGAAAATTTTCCTCAAATTAGAAAAAGAAAATTGTGAAGCTACATATTGAAAAGAACACGCTCTCTACCCAAGAAGACTGACCCATAATGACCAATGCCACGGTATATTACAGTAAAATCACTGGGTACTAAAGGAAAAGGAAAAAACTTTGGGTATCCATGTAAAAATAACAAGTACCTTTCAAAGGAAAGAAAATTTCAACAGCAGGGCCTTATCCCAAAAGAAAACACAACAGCATAGATAAGATACTGATGAAAAACAAATGTGAACCAGGATTTCATAACCAGTAAAATTGCCTTTAAGTAAAAAGAACAATGACAAACTCTTATGAACATGCAAAAACCCAGGAAATTGTTCCCATGACCACTTCCTAAAGAATCTAGTAGAGATTTTGTAATCCAAATGACTAAATTTGACTAATCTAAACTAAACACAGAAAGCATACAGGTACTTGTAGAACTAAGTATTCTATATAATGGACACATAGTCTAATAACACAGAAGTGGTACAATTTTTAACTGGGGAAGAAATGGGAAAAGCCTATGTAAAAGGTTTTGTTTTGCTTTTGACCTGTTCTAAGAAATTACACTGGTGTTGGTAGCATTAGTCTTGTTATTTTGAGACTGCTGTCATCTGGAATAAAGTGCATGAGTAATTACAGACGATTCTGATTCTATCATCCTCCGTATCCTTGAGAACCAGGATTACTGGTGTGGAAAACAGAGACACAGGTAATACAAAATAGGCTAAGTTACAAACCCTGAACTGGAAATATCAGTGTGGATGCACAGAGTGTTTTATTTTAGCTCTGTCCAACAACTGAAGGCTATGAGCACACCTGGAACCTAGACCGAGTCCTTAAAATACTATTTTCTGCTGAAAGTCACTAGCACTTCTTAGAGAAATGACTGATTCCAGGCTGAGGGGCTGGGGGTGGAGGGTAGATCTTGTCACTGGAGAAAGCAAAGAAGCTATAAAAGACTACTAAGATCACTTCAAAGGACAGTACAGTTGCCTATGGTTAGGGGCAGGAAGCGGGAACAGCTGCAAATGGGTACATGGTTTCTTTTGGGAATGATAGATATGTTCTGCAATTAGGCTGATGGCTGCACAGCTCTATAAATACACAAAATAACTTGAATGAAGTGTATGCTTAAAATGGTGGGTTTTACAGGATATAAATTATATCTCAATAAAGCTGTTTAAAAACAAGAGAAAAGAAAGGACTCGTAAGAACCAGAAAAAGCACTCAATACTCCAAAATAGGAAAACTTGACAATCAAAAGGTATCCTGATTCCAAATGAATGAAACCCCTAAAGTATTTTGAATTCATAAGTTTAATGAAGATATTTTTTTAATCTGGATATTAAATCTGCATTTGTGATAAAACTGCATTAAATATACTAAATATAATACTTGCAATATATATAAAATATAAAATAATGTATGTAATATAGAACTAAATGTACACACATACAAATGAATACACATAAAACTGGTAAATCAGACAACAAAGACAAGTGGGTTGTACCAACTGCCAACTTTCTGGTTATGAAGCTGTATGATATTCATACAAGATGCTACCATTGGAGGAAACCAGGGGAAGAGTCCACAAGTTCTCTCTGTATTATTTCTTACAATTGCATGTGAATCTACAATATCTTTAAATGTTTAATCAAAAAAAAAAGAAAAAGAAACCTAATGGGTCACTTTGGAGAATAGTAGGGAACTTAACTCCTTATCTTAAAAGCCAGTAGAGAATCAAGCATTCACCCTACCTTTCCTGTATGAACTGTACAAATGTTAAGAAATAGCAGATGGAGGGAAGCATCTCTTTATAAAAGTATCTCAATTAACAAACATAAAAAAACTACTAGATTATCACTATCTTACAACCCCCAGTGAATTAATGGACCAAGGCACAGAGCATTAACACCAGGAAACATCACAAGAAGAGGGAGAAGCATGTCTATTAGGTGTCTCATGATAAAAGCACACATGACTATCTAAGGCCTTACCACAGGGTTCACACAGGAGTCTGTCAGGCCTTGGGATCCAACTACCAGTTTCCAGGAAACACAGAAGACAGAGCACGGGTGAGCTGTGCCGTGAGAGGGCAAGCAGTAAAATTCAGACTGTGGGAAAGTCTACAGGTTAAACACCCTGGATTCTTCCAGAGATAAATTGGGGCGGGGGGGACAGGGCAATGGAAAAGAAATCTGCAGATTGGAAGAGTCATAAAAGACATACATTTTATTTAAACAGGCAAGACCGAACTATTGCAGTAGTCATGGGATGTATACCTGGTGACAGTACTATAAAGAAATGCAGGAAAGCATCTACTCTAAAAAGTAGGATAGTGGCTACTTTAGTGACAGAGATGGAAGGTGATCAGGAGATGGCACATGAATGGGGACGCCGAGGAAGGTAACAAAATTCTAAGTCCTGACTTAAGTGATGGTTACAAGCATGTTTGCCTTAGGAAAATTCAGTGAACTAGACATTTGCTTTGTGTGATTTTTCTGTATGTGTTTTATTTTACAATAAAAAGGGTTTTCTTAAAAGGTAAATTTGTAACACTAGTGTAACCTGTCATAAATAGAACATTTGTGACATTTAAAATAATTACATGAACTATTTAAAATGAAATTACATGAAAGTAAACATCTGAAACAATGACATCAAAGTAAACAGTATTACAAAATAATTACATTTAAAATAATAAATGAAAGTAAACAATATTATTAAATTCTAGCTAGCTACAGTAGCCTGTGGAAGGCCTATTTTCTGTGTTAAAAAGGAGACAAACATGTTGCCGAGTATTAAGGACATGTAGCTCCCAAAGACGACTTTCGGCCTGACTTAAATTAGGTCTTAAAAGAGACCAGAAAAGGGAGTAACTTTCTCACCACATGATTCAGGATTATCTTATGCTTGGCCATATACCACCTTAACTCATCTCCTGTTTCACTCAAAGTCATCTCATGGACTATCTCACCTCCTACACTTCTGGAAACATTGGGTGAAAAACAGGTCTGGTGCCTAAGAGTATGTCAGACCTAAGAGAGGGTTGCAAAATACAGAAACAGCTGTCTGAGATCAACAGATTCATTTTATTTGTTTCAACCCTCTCTAAATATGCTTAAAAGGTTTGCTTTTCCATTAGAGCATTTCAGCAAGTGACCAACACCGCGATCCAGTGAGAGCTGCTTGTTCTTGTCCTGGTTACCAGCACACACACTTCACTGTGTACTTAACAGGGCACCCTCGAAGCCTAGCAATATTCTGCCTTGCCTTAATGCATCATGTGTTTGAAGGTCCTCAAGTGACAAGAGGCCCTGTATCTGAAAGCACAAATTATAAAAGTAAGTGCAAAGGCCCTCCCTCATCTGAACTCCACATCTTAAAACAAGGTACCACATACTGAGTTGCTAGCTTATCAACACTAGGCCAGTGCGACCTCAAAGCTTTTTTATTAAAAAAAGGGGGGGGATATATCAGATCACATATTACACTTGTAATATATACTTGCAATAAGCAAAGAAAACTGAAATTCAAGTGGTGCTCTGTCATGTTTTTAAAACATGTATCTATAACACACGCAGTAAAAATGGCATGAAATAGTGACTGTGGCATCTTACTACACTGATGAGCAGTGACTGCAATGGGATATGAGAGGGACATGATAATATGGGCGAATGTAGTAACCACACTGTTTTTTCATGTGGAACCTTCATAAGAGTTTATCAATAATACCTTAATATAAAAAAAATGGCCTGATTCTCCTATAAATGCCTGAAACCAAGTCTGGTTTTGCATCATCTTCCCCACCTCCCACTCCCCCAGTTTTGCTACATTCATTTGAAGAAACAGAAAACGCCAGCCAGAGAGTCTGATTTTTCTGGCATTTCTGCTCACAAGAGAAAACAGTGACTCCAACACATGAAGACCAACTTCAGGCAGGAGTCAACAGGGAACTTGTAAAACAAAGATTAGGGTTGAATTCCTGTCTTCAATGTGTGTATCTTCTTTTATTAACTAACGTATCACTGATATACAATCTGATATTGGTTTCAAGTATACAACAGAGTGGTTCAATAGTTACCCATATTATTAAATCCTCACCTCCATTAGTGCGGCTACTATCTGTCAAAAGAGGAAGATATTACAGAATCACTGACTTCATTCTCATGCTGTACTACCATCCCTGTGACCAACTTACATTATGATTGAGAATTTTTGTGCCCCTTTATTCCCCTCACCCTTCATACCCACAATGTCTGTATCTTAATCAGTCTCCCCCAAGTTGGCTGACCCATTTCCTTTTCTTTTTTCACCACCTCCTGCCTCACCTGCATTCTCTGCCCTCTGTTTTGTACCCTCAGCTTCCTAGCTTAACTTCTTTCCCTTTTCTTTTATTTTCTGCCTCAAGAGACATGTATGTAAATAAATACTCAAACATACCCAGACCTGCTAAATGTCTGGAACAGAAATCCCAAGTCCCACTACACCACATATGTGCTTACGGAGGCTCAGCTCCATTTCCATGATTCCTGAAATAAATTCCCGTTTGCCACATCCTCTATGAGAGCAGGTACACCGCTGAGAGGTAAGGACCAATTCCCTGGCTCAATTTCCTGTGAATTCCAGAGCAAAGGGCCCCTTTCATGAATGAAACTAATCAGATGAATTCATGAATGTTTAAATAGGAAGCTCTCTCTCCACACCAGCACCTGATGAAATCAAGCCTTCAAGAACAGAAGTTTAAAAATGTTCACATTTAACCCTCCATTCTTGAAATGACTATAAGTAGAAGAAATCTAGAAATGTCTAGGGCCTAGCTGAGCTCTACTTAGCAACACAATGTATTACTCAGGTGCACAAGACAGATGCTCAAGTCTAACCAACACTTCAGATACCACCCTGGGCATGTGTCATTTTCTCCAAGGTAAGGTGCCCTGTCCCGGGGACTGTTATTATGGACACATCTACAGCAGAAGGATTAGGTGTTGGGGTGAGTGGAGGGTGGCACTTGTAGTTTGGATTTTTCACCCAAACCCTCTCCAATGAGCAGTGGAGAAATATGAGAGCCTATTTAAACATTACTTACTGCCTGTTGGATATCAGACTTCACCTGCTCACTCAACATGCCTTCAAAGACAAAGGAGTCACCAAACTTCTCAGCCTATAAGGAAAGAAGGAATAAACAACCAGAAAAGCTTGTAGTAACATGTTTCACATGTGCCATTTTCCTTCTACATGTAAAGTTATTCTTCTTGCCCAAATGAACTTAAGTTTTTCTTATGACTTCCCAAAGGATTCAGAAATGACTGAAAACATCTGGCTTCCTGTTACAACAGTTTATGTCACTTACAGAGACTACTGTCATTTAAGACTCCTTTAGCTGGTAAAAATGAAGACAGGAAGAGATTAGCTTTTGAGAATGTGATTGTTCCTGCTGATGGAAGCACATCTCCCCATTACAAATGACTTTGGAAAATAATATTCTTCACATGTCAGAGTACATAATCAACCTTTGTCCTCTGTTCTGCTCCTGGAACTGGCTAAACAAATTAAATGGCATTGTCTGCTGATATTCTGACACATTCTAGGATCACTAGAGTGTCCACTGTGCTAATAAATCTCGAGTGGCCAGTTCAAGCATCAGACAGAAATCTGTACTTTAATTATTTTTATTTAACATTACAGTCTCAAGTCCTCATCTACCTTATTTTCTTTTTTGCATGGGACCCCTGCCCCACAAATTCTCACCCTGGTCCCTGGGTCTCCCTGATTCTACTTTCCTACTTTTCCTCCTCCATTTCTGACTCTTCTTCCTCACCTCCTGAAATACCTGGGCTCTTCTCCTGGTCCCAAAAACATTGTTGCTCCCAGTGCTCTGCCTTGGCTCTGTGCTCTTTTTACTCTACACCAGTGACTCTTGTGCTTTGTGCAGTGGAGATCACCAGGCCAGCTTGTCAAAACTCCAGATTACCACTCCTCAAGGCCAGAGACACTGATTCTGGAGGTCTGAGGTGAGGCCATAAACCCGCACATGCGGTGGTCTCAGAGAATGCACTCTGAGATGCGCTGACCTACTGCTGGACAGCTTCCTTCCATCTCATCACTTTTAACAACTGCCACATTTCAAACAACATCTCTATCTCCACGCCGGTCCTGCCCTCACTGGATGGTAGTAACTGCCCACTTATTTCAAGCCTACAAATACCTCAAACACCCTGTCCTGAATGTAGCCCATCATCTTTTCTTCATCTCTGCTCTTCTTCCTGCATCCCCTTGTAGGGAACTGCCTAAGTACCTAAACCATCCCTTCATTCAACAAACATGTAGGAAACACCAACCGTGTGCCTGGCTTTGGGCTAAATGACAGAAATACAAGGTCAGTATTAGACAGCCATGCTCCCTGTCCTAACAGTCTTACATGTGGGGGCACAGACAAAATCTGACTCAAAGGAAGAAAGAAAGGAAAATAATTTCATCTTGACTTGCCCTTATAAAAAGTATCAAGAAAACTCTTCTTTTGACAGAATGAGTGGAGGAAGCCTCCTTGAAAAGGAGACATTTAAGCTGAGATGACTCAAGAATGACAAGAAGCCAGCCATACAAAAAGGGGAATAGGCAAGGGGGGTAGGAAACTCCAAAGTAGGGGTGAGATATGGGCTGAGACCCCAGGATGGAAAAGAATGTCAAGTTTTCTAGGAGTAAAAACAAGACCAGCCAGGCTAGATGGTAAGCAAATAGAGTGTGATCTAAAATAAAGTCAGAGGGAAAGAAAAAAACTGTAAAGCACCAAAAAAATATGAAACAATTATCCAATCACCTTAACCTTTTGTACCGTGGATCGCTCTCGCAATATCACGAAGCTTAAAGAACTGCCTTCTCTTAAAAAACCGCAATGTTTACATGCATAAGTCAGTACAGTTATAAAGAAAAATAGTTGTATCAAAATATTAATAAAACAAACTTGTGCTATAATAATAAGTAAATACATGCTCTTTATTACTACACTAAATAAGATCTCTTCGCAGATCTCATAATTAACATCATTTCTAAAACAGAGATAAATGTTAACAATATTTCAAGATAATCTACAACGTGACCAAAAAATTTGTGATTTTTGTGACCAATTCATAGGTGCTACTGCTATTACTATGCTTTGTTCTCTGACTCATAACTGAAGGAAATGCTAAATTTCAGTTAGAGGGTGGTAAAAAAATCCAGATGTCATTTTTCCCCATCCATGCTCCTGGATGCCCTGCTCTGCTTGTTCTACCTAATCTTCAAGGAGAACTTCAGTCTAAAGGAAGCTTCTGCCACGAGAAGTTTATTGTCTAACTTCAGTGGACCACAAAGGAAGTCCAGCTGAGAGTATCCTCATGAAACCAAAGAACGGGCGTCTGCTTACTACAAACGGGTACAGAGGAGACAGCCACTTGGTACACTGTGGGCCATGCCAAAGAAATGTGACAATACAAAACCAAATTTGAATGTTGTTTGTTTTTAGCATTTACTCTCAAATCATCATTTTAATTTTAAAAAAAGTGTTTTGGCCCAAAAAGCAAAAGAAAACAGAAACCAAAAAAATAAAGACTTCACAAACTGAAGGGAAAAGTCCTTTGGTCAAAGAAAGTGGGAAGCCCCCAAAACAAGTACATTCTAGTAACTTCAGAGACCTTCTTAAACTAGAAAGCCTCCCTCTTATTCCCATTTAGAACAAACATCCACTTTGGGAACCTTGCTTTGGGATTTAGTGGCCACAGGAGAAGACCTGGATCTGCCATAGGAGATCTTATGAGTCATCAGGCATTGGAATAAAACCACAAAAATGAATGCTTTCCTTCTGCAACTATCAGTTATGACACACATAATGCTTCTGGAACAACCAAGCTGCCATTTTTTGAGGGAAAAGTGGCCTTACTTTACATGATGTATGTTACCAAAAAGCCTGAGTGGACAGTGGCCTATTAAAGCACTGACACAATATAGCATAATGGTTAGGAAAACAGACCCCAGGGTCACACTGGCCAGGTTTGTATTCCAGTTCCACTTGACCAACTAGCTGTGCAACTCAGGGAAAAATCACTTTTCCAACCCTCAGTTTGCTACCTGAAAAATAACTAGTCTCATGGGGTTGCTAAGAAAATGAGATTACATGAAATAGCTATAAAGGGCTTAGCACAGCACTGGGTACATAGTAAAAAGTAGTTAATAAACATGAGCAAAGAACAAGTTTTCCCTCCCCATTCCAAGCCCATTACCTCTGTCAAATAGCCAGTTGAGTTCACAAACTTCTCGAATTCGGCATTACTGACTTCGTAGGTATCCATGTAAAAGGCATCAACAGCTACTCTCCTCGCAGGTGCTTCACCATCCTGCTTTATCTGAGGGTCATCTGTGCCCATCGTAAACATGCCAGCAGGGATGGGCACCATCTGCAGGGAAAGGGAAGTCATGCCACTGCAGCCAAAGTGAACCTGCGTGAAGTGCAGAGTGCCTACACACAGTAAGCCCCCAAGTTATTAAACCCCCACCACAGAAGTCATGTAAAATTAGTAAAATCACAATGTACTTTTATCAATGTAAATGACTAATCACAAAAAGAATTGAAAATGCCTTAGGAAAATAGTTTCTTCAGTCAAAACTCTACATAATATACATTAGTGCATGCCAAGGAAACAGGTCTAGAGCAACAATTACCAAGCTGCTAATGGCTAGAATATAGAGGCAGGGAAAATAATCCACTTCTTTATACATTTGAGTATTTTTCTCCCGTAATATGCTCATTTCTTTTGAGTTATTTTTAAAAGTGTATGCAAAAAAGCCATGTCTGATATTCTTAAAACCCACTGAATGAATTTGAGTCTCTGTTGATATAAGACTTAAATCACAAATGGGAGGACTCATGGGAAAAAAGGTGGCAGAATAGGAAAAGAAAGTGGAAGCTTCCTCCCAAAAACACATAAAACATGAAAATACAGCAAATACAACCAAGCCTGAAAATGACCTGAAGACTACAGAACTGACTACCTACGTCTGGGGAAGAAGAGAAGACCTCACAGAAAAGGGAAGAAACAATGAAAAAATGAGGAGGCAGAGGAATATGTTCCAAACTAAACTACAAGACAAAACACCAGGAAGAGGGCTGAGTGAAACTGAAATCACCAATATTCTTGATCAAGACTTCAAAGTGAAAGTCATAAACATGTTCATGGATCTACAGAAAAATACTCAGGATATCAGGGAGGACTTCAAAAAAGAGATACAAAAACCCAAAAGAGAGCCACTCAGTGCTGAAGGATACAGTATCTGACATGAAACATACAATGGAGGGATTTAATAGCAGACTTTCACAGGTTGAAGAAGTTGTAAATGATATGGAAATTAGGGAACAAGAAAATAATGAAGATGAAAAACAGAGAAAAAAGGATCTCTAGGAATGAAAGAATAATAAGAGAATTATGTGACCAATCCAAATGGAACAATATTCGCATAATAGTGATATCAGAAGGAGAAGAGGAAGACAAAGGGATAGAAAAGTCTCTTTGAGGAAATAATTGTTGAAAACTTCCCCAATCTGGGGAAGGAAATAGACACTCATGTCATGAAGTTCAGAGAGTCCCTAACAAAAGGAACCCCAGGAAGACACCAAGACATATAATAATTAAACGGCAAAGATCAAGGACAAGGAGAGAGTATTGAAAGCAACCAGAGAAAGAAAAAAGATTACTTATAGAGGAGACCCCATCAGGCTATCAGCTGATTTTCAGCAGAAACTTTACAGGCCAGAAGAGAGTGACACAATATATTTAATGTAATGAAACAGAAGGACCTCCAACCAAGAATACTCTACCTAGCAAGATTATCATATAAATTTGAAGCAGGGATTAAACAATTTTCAGATAAACAAAAGTTGAAGGAATTCACCACCACTAAAACAGGCCAACAGGATATATTAAAGGACTGCTGTATATGGAAATGTACATTACATAAGCCTAAAGAGCTTTCACCAGTGAAAATAAACCCACAGTAAAGGTAGCAGACCAATTAATTGCCAAGCAAGTATGAAATTAAATCAACTACTCACAAAATCAGCCAAGGGATACACAAAAAGTACAGAATATGACACCTAATACATAAAGTGTGGAGGACGAGGAAGAAGAAAAAAATACCTCTAGATTGTGTGTGAAACAGAGTAATCAGAAATTTAAGACAGACTCTTATATAGTAAGGAAGCTATCCTTGAAGTACAAAGCAAACTAAAGCCTACAATAGATAAATAGAGAGAAAAGAAAAGAAAGAAAGCCTAATCATACCACTGAAGAAATCCATCAAATAACAAGAGAAGAGAAAGAGAGGAAAAAGGGAACAGAAAGATATAAAAACAACTAGAAAATAATTAATAAAATGGCAATAACTATGTATCTATCAATAATCACCTTAAATGTAAATGGACTGAATGAACCAATCAAAAGACATAGAGTGTCAGGATGGATTAAAAAAACAAGACCCATCTATATGTTGCCTACAAGAGACTCATCTCAGACCCAAAGACATACACAGACTAAAAGTGAAGGGATGGAAAAAGATAGTACATGCAAATAATAGGGAGAAAAAAGCAGGAGTTGCAGTACTTGTATCAGACAAAATAGACTTCAAAACAAAGAACATAACAAGAGACAAAGAAGGACATTACATAATGATAAAAGGGTCAGTCCAAAACCATTATAAATATCTATGCACCCAACACAGGAGCACCTACATATGTAAAACAAATATTAACAGAATTAAAGGGAGTAAATAGACTGCAACACATTCATTTTAGGAGACTTTAACACACCACTCACATTAATAGATCAATCAGACAGAAAATAAGTAAGGAAACAGAGGCACTGAACAATACACTGGATCAGATGGACTTAACAGATATCTACAGAACATTCCACCCAAAACTCCAGAATACTCTTTTTTCTCAAGTGTACATGGAACATTTTACAGAATAGATCACATACTAGGCCACAAAAAGAGCCTTAATAAACTCAAAAAGATTGAAACTCTTATCAAGCAGCTTCTCAGATCACAATGGTATGAAATTAGAAATAAATTATGCAAAGAAAACAAAAAAGCCTACAAACACATGAGGCTAAACAACATGCTTCTAAAGAATCAGTGGACTGATGACCAAATTAAAACAGAAATCAAGCAATACATGGAGACAAATGAAAACTAAAACTCAACAGCTGAAACCTGTGGGATGAAGTGGAGACAGTTCTAAGAGGAAAGTACATAGCAATATTTCTAGAAAAAAACAACCTTCCAAGACTGACCCAGGAAGAAAGAGAATCTGAACAGACCAATTACCAGCAATGGAACTACCTAAAAGAAAACCCCAGGTCCAGATGGCTTCACACCTAAATTTTATCTAACATATAAAGAGCTAATACCCATCCTTCTTAAAGTATTCCAAAAAGAAGAAGAGGAGGGAATACTTCCAAACTCATTCTATGAAGCCAACATCACTCTAATACCAAAAGCAGGCAAAGACATCACATAAAAAGAAAATTAGAGACCAATATCCCTGATGAATATAGATGCAAAAATCCTCAACAAAATACTAGCAAACTGAATTCAAAACTACATCAAAAAGATCATCCACCAAGTTGAACTGATTCCAGGAATCCAAGGATGGTACAATATTCATAAATCAATCAGTATCATACATCACATGATCATCTCAAAAGATGCTAAAAAAAAATCTGACAAAATTCAACATTCATCCATGATAAAAACTCTAACAAAATAGGTGTAGCATACTTATCTCAACATAATAAAGGCCATATATGACAAATCAACAGCTAACATCATACTTAACAGAAAAAAGCTGAAAGCTTTCCCTCTAAGATCAGGAACAAGACAAGGATGCCCACTCTCGGCACTTTTATTCAACATAGTACTGGAGGTCCTAGCCATGGCAATCAGATAAAACAAAGAGATAAAAGGCATTCAAATTGGCAAGGAAGAAGTTAAACTCTCACTATTTGCAGATGACATGATATTACACAGAGAAAAAAGACTCCAACAAAAAACTATTAGAGTTAATAACTGAATTCAACAAAGTTGCAGGATACAAAATTAATACACAGAAATTTGTTGCATTCCTATATACTAACAACAAATTAGCATAAAGAGAAATCAGGAAAACAACTCCATTTACAATTGCATCAAAAAGAATAAAATACCTAGGAATAAACCTAACCAAGGAGGTGAAAGTCCTTTACACTGAAAGCTTTAAGACGCTCATGAGGGAAATTAAAGAAGACACCAATAAATGGAAATCTAACCTGTGAACATGGATAGGAAGAATTAATACTGTCAAAATGGCCATCCTGCCTAAAGCAATCTACAGATTCAATGCAATCCCTATCAAAATGCACTTGAACAAATAGTTCTAAAATTCATATGGAACCACAAAAGACCCCACATAGCCAAAGCAATCCTAAGAAAGAAGAACAAAGCAGGGGGTTTACGCTCCCTAACTTCAAGCTCTACTACAAAGCCACAGTAATCAAGACAATTTGGTACTGGCACAAGAACCAACCCACAGATCAATGCAACATGACAAGAGAGCCCAGATATAAACCCAAGCATCTATGGTCAATTAATATATGATAAAGGAGCCATAAATATACAACGGGAAAAAAGACAGACTCTTCAACAACTGGTGTTGGCAAAACTGGACAGCTACATGTAAGAGAATGAAACTGGATTATTGTCTAATTCCACACACAAAAGTAAACTCGAAATCTATCAAAAACCTGAATGTAAGTCATGAAACCACAAAACTCTTAGAAAAAACATAGGCAAAAATCTCTTAAATATAAACATGAGCAACTTTTTCCTGGACACATCTCCTTGGGCAAAGGAAACAAAAAAAATGAACAAGTGGGACTACATCAAACTAACTTCTGTACAGAAAAGGACACCATCAGCAGAACAAAAAGGCATCCTACAGTATGGAAGACTATATTCATAAGTGACTCATCTGATAAGGGGGGTTAATATCCAAAATATAAAAAGAACTCATATACCTCAACACCCAAAAAACAAGTAACATGATTAAAAAATAGGGAGGACCTGAAGAGTCACTTCTCCAAAGAAGAAATACAGATGGCCAATAAGTACATGAAAAGATGCTCCACATCGCTAATTATCAGGGAAATGCAAATTAAAACCAAAATGAGATATCACCTCACACCAGTCAGGATGGTCAACATCCAAAAGACAAGCAACAACAAATGCTGGCAAAGACGTGGAGAAAGGGGAACCCTCCTACACTGTTGGTGGGAACGTCAATTGGTACCGTCACTGTGGAAATCAGTATGGAGGTTCTCAGAAAACTAAAAATATAATACCATATGACCCAGTAATTCCACTTCTAGGAATTTATCCAACAAGATCTCTGATTCAAAAAGACATATGCACCCCTATGTTTATCACTGCACTGCTTGCAATAGCCAAGATATGGAAGCAACCTAAGTGTCCATCAGTAGATGAATGAATAAAGATGTGGTACATATACACAATGGAATATTATTCACCCATAAAAAGATAAGAAATCCTCCCATTTGCAACATGTGGATCTAGAGGGTATTATGCTCAGTGAAATAAGCCAGGCCAAGAAAGACAAATACCAAATGATTCCACTTATTTGTGGAGTATAAAAACAAAGCAAAAAGAAGGAAAAAAACAGCAGTAGACTCACAGACACTGAGAAGGGACTAGCGGTTACCAAGGGTGAGGAGTTAGGGGTGGTCGTGGGGAGAGGGAAGGCAATAAAGGGACACAATAATTTGCAAGCACAATACAGGCTAGTCACAAGGGCGGTAGTACAGCAAAGAGAACACAGTTAATGATTCTGTAACATCTTACTATGTTGATAAGATAGTGACAGCACCAGAGGGGGTGAGGATTAAATAATATGGTAACTGTTGAACCACTGTGTTGTATATTTGAAACCAACACAAGATTGTATATTGATGACACTTTAATTTTTAAAAATCACTGAAATGGAAAATCTAAAAAGTTTAGTAAGGGTCTATGTCTTGTCCTTATGATGTCCTTATCCCTAATTATTAATACCTTATTAAAACTCTAATTTCAATTATTTTGTTCCTCTCTACCATCCCACATAAACTCTAAATTCCAAGAAGGCAGTAACTGCCTGTTCATATCTAAATTTCCAGCACTGGTTGCAGGATCTGAGGATCACACACAAAATGTTCAGTTAAAAAATATAGGCCAATGCTCCACATCATGAGTCTTTAGGGAAATGCAGATCAAAACTAAAAAGAGATTCCACTTCATGCCCTCTACCATGGCTATAACCAAAAAGACGGACAGGAACAAGAGTTGACAGGGATGTGGAACCTTCAAACAGTGCCAGTGGAAATGTAAAATGACACAGCTGCATTAGACACAGTCTCTCAGTTCTTCAAAAAGCTAAAGAAAGAGTTACATGACTCTGCAATTCCACTCCTAGATGTACATCCAAGGAAAATGAAAACATATGTCTATGAAAAGTTATATACAAATATTCACAGCAGCATTATTAACCCTGTGCACTGTTGGTGGGAATGTAAACTGGTGCAGCGCTATGGAAAACAGTAGGGAGTTTCCTCAAAAAATTTTAAGTAGAACTACCATGTGATCCAGCAATTCCACTTCTGGGTATTTATATAAAGAAAATGAAGCATTAACTCAAAAAAAATATGCACCCCTATGTTCACTGCAGAACTATTCACAATAGCCAAGATATCGAAACAACCTAAATGTCGATCAATGGATGAGTGGATAAAGAAAATGTAGTATATGCATATACAATGGAACACTATTCACCTATAAGAAAGAATGAAATTTTGCCATTTGCAACAACATGGATGAACCTGGAGGACATCATGTTAAGTGAAGTAAGTGAGACAGAGAAAGATAAACACCAAATAGTCTTAAATGATTATTTAAATGATCTAATAAAAGGTTTCATAAAGGACTTCATGGGAAAAAAAGCTTTCCAGCAACAGACAAGTAGGTCCCGTTCTGAGAACAGCTGGACATCTCTCAGTGCACAGACAAGTTGCACAGGAAGCTATACCCATTGTATCTAACGAGGTTTCACAATTACCTGATTTTTGCATCCTCTTTTCCTTCAAGGTGAGCACCAACAATGATAATACAATCACAACTTCCACTGTGGACTCCTGGCCTAGTTTCTTTTTTTTCCTTCTCTCATTAACCATCAGAGATAGCCACCACTGAATAACTCAAGTTTCCATTCTTGAGGCTATAGATAAAAATAGCTCCCATTGCTCTGAGTGGATCATAACTTCAAATTTATACTGAAGTGCCATTTTCTGTCCTACAAATTTAACGTCTTTCTAATGAAATCCAGACCATCGGATGTCTCACTCTAGAGGACCCTAGGCCAAATAAAAACCATTTTAATCAAGTCTTCATTGAAGGTCCACATTCTGAGAATCCATACATCCTTGAAAGTAATCTAACTCTCCCCCCACCATACCAGTTTTTACCACTCAAGCCAAAAGCACAGGCCAAGTCAAGGTCACTCTACTATCACTAGAACCATATTTGGGCTACAAACATCCCATTATTTCTGCCTACCCAACACTCATCCCCCCTTGTTCTTGTGAGAGCACCTGAAATGGCTTTAAAATGACTTCTTCAGCCCAAAGTCTGTGTGACTTAGGTGGTGTGGGATGACTCTACTCCACGTCCCGAGACCCAGGCCTGGCCAATGACAACATTCTTTAGACAACAGAGACGTCATGAGGGATGGGGCCATGGCCAAATCAAAGTGAGTCTTAGAACTTCTGCTGGAGCTATGAGGAAAGGGACATTCTCTTTCTCTTCCAGCTGCTGTATCAGTAGGAAAAGGGACATAATCTGAAAACAGAGCCAACAAAGAAGAAAGAGCCAAGGGACAGCCAAAAAGAGATCAGGAGATGCTGCCTATACCCCTGGATCCAGCTGTGTCTGGGGCCATTTCTATTTTTGAATTTCCCCACTATAAGAGCCCATAAATGTCCCCTGCCCGTTTCTCTGCTTATGCAAGTGTTGTCCTGACTTTCACTTGCTACACCATGAGACTTTTGTCTTATGTGTAAAAATTAAATAAGTTCATACACAACTCATTTGAGTAGGTCTTCTCCCTTTCCTTCTTTCCTCCCCTCAAATCTACCATACAAATGTAAAGGCTCAGGAGAAAGTCAGGTGAAGAACAAGCTTGTCCAGAGGATCCATCCAGAAACTGCTGCCTTACCTGTTTATACAGGCTTATCTAGCTATACCATTCTCTCGCTCTACTGCCTGAAAAGACAGACATTAATTACAGAAGGAAGAGCATTCAAGTTCCTTCAAACCCTCAGATTTATAATTCCATTAAGCCTCAGTTGCCTCATTTGGAAACTGAGGGATGATACCTATCACTGGATTCTTGGAAGGATGAGATACAACCAAAGAATATTTTACAAGGTTTCTTTAAAAAGTATATGACACCCTTTATTCCCACAGAAGTTCCTCAATTTTGTATCCATCAAAAAAAGGTTAACAGATCATTCAGAAAATCATTACAGAATGCCTGAAATGTGTAAGGTACTTGATGGATACAGAGACTAAAACAGGTCTAAAAATACTTCCCATGTAGAATGAGATACAAGGCAACTATACAAGTAACACTGCATTAAAGAAAATATACTGCAAGTGGTCATCAGACAATATAAAATGCTATGGGAATTCAGAAGATAGAAAAACTACTTTTTCCTGGAGGAAAGATGTCATGGAAGAGATGGCATTCAATCGTGCTGTGACACCTGGGCCAGCATTACTGAATTGGCAACATCCTTAGACAAGAAATCAAGACTGAAATTAACCACACATACAGGCATTACATATAATTTTATCATCCCGTGATTCTAAATGCCTTCCAAACAACTGCTGTAAAAGAAATAATATTATGAATTTATTAAGAATAAATGTCAATGAAATAATAAGCTGTGTAGAAAATTGTTACGATTTCCTCAATGAGAATTAAATAATTTTTTACCAGAGGAAACTTTAGTAAAATTTTAAAATATCTATATTGTTTCCAGACAATTTTTACTGCCATAACTTTCCCACGGAACTGTGAATTCCTTGAGGGTAGCCCAGGGCTATTTCTTTCTTTGCGTCCCTCATCTGAGTAAGTGCTCATTAAATAAATTAAAATATAAAAAAAGCCTCACACCTCAAAAGTGTCACATTAAAAAGTGTTGGAAGATGTCACCCCCAGAAACCTTAAATTACTGGCATTGCCCAGAACACAGCATGCACCTGCACAGGGCTTTGTTTGAGCCAATGGTATTCTCCTTCCTGGAAATTCCTTCAATCTGCTTTTCCATCCCTAGCTCCTGAAAATGTCTCCTCCAAAGCCTAGCTCAAATGTGATTTTTTCTGTGAGGTACTTCCTGACTTGTCCAGAAAGAATGAATCCTTTCTTCCTCTTCAAGTGCTTCATACATATCCCTCCCATAGTGCTGTCACTATAGAAAAGTGGTAGCTACACGTGATTGGGTGGGGGAGAGGGAGAGGGAGAGGCCTACCAGAGGGTAAATGCCTTGAGGACAGGGTATAGGTCTTTTTTCTTTTTCTTATGCCCAGGACATAGGGCAGTCTTATATAACATGGGTGCTACATAAACATTTGTTGAATTAAACCAATTAAATAGGTAACAAAGAAAAAAACAGATTCAGTACAACCCCAGCCAAAATCGGAGAAAGTTATTTTATGGATATCAAAGATGGTTCTAAAGTTCACTGGGAAGAGGCAAAAAAAAAATAGTATCTAGACACTGACCTTATGCCCTTCGTAAAAATTAATTCAAAGTGGGTCACAGACCTCAAAGTAAAATGCAAAACTAAAACTCCTAGAAGATAACGTAGGAGGAAGCCTAGATGACATTGCATATGGCGATACCTTTCAGACAGACCATCAAAGGCACCATCCACAAAAGAAATTGCTAAGTTGAACATCAATAAACCTAAAAACTGCTCTTCAAAAGAAAATGGCAAGAGAATGAGAAGACAAGCCTGGGAGAAAATATTTGCAGATGACACATCTAATAAAAGGACTGTTATCCAAAATATACAAAAAAACTCTTAAAACTGAACAGTAAGAAAACAATTCAATTAAAAAATGGGCCAAAGACCTTACAAACACACCACCAATAAGATACATAGACAGCAAAGACCCTCATCACAAATCAAACAAAAAATTAAAATTAAAATGAGATACACTTATACCCCCTTAGAATGACCACACTGAACACTGACACCACCAAATGCTGGCGAGGGTGTGGAGCAACATGAACTCTTCTACACTGCTAGTCGGAATGCAAAATGATGCAGCCACTTTGGAATACCAATTTGCAGCCAGTTTGGTGGCTTCTTAAAAAACTAACCACACTCTTACCATATGATCCAGCAATCACATGCATTGGTATTTCCCCAGAGGAGTTGAAAACATATGTCCACACAAAAACCTGTACAAAGATGTTTACAGCAGCTTTATTCATAATTGCCAAAACTTAGAAGCAATAAGATGCCCTTCAAAAGGTGAATGGATAAACTGTGGTACATCCAGACAATAGAATATTATTCAGCACTAAAAAGAAATGACCTATCAAGCTTTTAAAAGACATGAAGGAAACTTAAATGTGTATTTCTAAGTGAAAAAAGCAAATCTGAAAAGGCTTCATACTGTATGACTCAAACTATATGACATCCTGGCAAAGGCAAAATTATAGAGACAAAGATAAAAAAAGATCACTGGGTGCCACTTGGGGAGGAGAAGGAAGAATGAATAGGCAGAGCACAGAGGAATTTGGGGGCACTGAAAATACTCTGTATATTAAAATGATGGATACATGTCATTATGCACACCACCAAGAATGAACCCTAAGGACAATTATGGACTGGGTAATTATGATGTGTCAACGTAGGTTTATCAGATGTAACAAACGTACCACTCTGGTGTGGGGGATGTTGATAATGGAGGGGGCTGTGCATGTGTCGGGGTAGGACTATATGGGAAATCTCTGTACCTGCCTCTCAATTTTGTTGTGAACCTAAAACTGCTCTAAAAAAATAGTCTTTAAAAAAATTTTTTGAGAAAACAAAAGAGCTTCTGCTATGACCATGTACCTCTCCCATAATACTGGACTCCCTGAATTCAGAATAAACAGCTAAGTGTCTGAATTAAACCGAAGTCATCTGCACATGACGTAAAACATCTGAAACCATGGAAAAGAGAGAGATGAAGAACTGTCTCCTATTAAGTTTTTGTCTTGATAACAAGGCTATTTAGGGTTCAGTCATTACGTTGAGTCCTTGAAGGCTTGAGAGCAGTGCTCTCAGCAACTACCAGTTTACAATAGCTCGGGATGCCTTCCAACACAGAAAGTGAATGCAAGGGTAGATTACCCAGTCTGGACACAAAAACCACTCTAAAGGAATGAAAAAAAATGTGTATTTTATAAATGTAATTCTAAAGATATTGGCACCCACATCCCATTCTAGAATCAATTGGAAGTTGGAGCATTTAAAGTGAGGAGTGTTCAGTAGTGGCCAGATGGTTCTAGGCAAAATTTTGACACAGACCAATGTGTGCATGCCTATAAGACAGTTATCCTATTAGTTACAAAACAGATATGGGGCTTTCTCTTTAGAAGGAGAGAAATTACCAATTATATGCAAGTGAGAAAGGAATTAAAATCAACTATAACTATAGCCAAAACACACTACAACAGTAATGAGGGCTCCCCACCACATAAAAGATAAACAGTAATAATGCAGTGCATCCTCTGAGGAACGACAGGAAAAATTTTAAAGTGCAATAATTGTACAGGAGGGAGAACCAATGAGAAGCCAAGTTAACAACATCTTATCACTCTATGATTGAGTGAAAAAGTCATGGTTCTGACCCCCAACCACCCTCACAGCCTAGTTGTGGAGAGTCACCAACAGATAGGCATCTTTAGTAATTATGCCAGAGTAAACAGGTATTACTGTGGGAGCTTATGGAAATACTGAAAGGGAAGGACAGGAAAGAGGTCAGGTGAAGCTTCCTGGAGGATGTTATCTCTCACTTAAGTCCTAAAAATTGGCCATAATTAACGCACAGGAAAGAAAAGCGGGACAGAGAAAAGAGGAAAGAATGCAGTAGGGATACATGAACGAACACTAGCCTAGGAGTCAAAAGACCTGGGTTCTGGTACTGCAAGTTGTTTTCACAACCAAACCAATATGCAAGATACCTGGCAGGCAGTAGGAGTGAAGTAATAGTAGTTAATAATATTATTTATGTATCTTAGCACCTAACACATCCAGGAACTATGAGAAGCATAGATAAGTAATAGTAATAAAGCAAGTGCACTTCACTTACTCCTTCCTATGTGTTGAAGTGCTAGGATAGTAGGATAGTAAGACAAGTCCATGCCCCCCAAGAAGCACAGTCTACTGGAAGTCTATCAGAAAATGCACAACGTTAGGGACCCAGTGTCTTGATTCCTACACAGTTAACAGAAGACCAACCCAGGACTTAAATCCGAAATCTGTTGGCCTTAAAATTCTGAGAACCTCATCAAAAAGGTAGGTTGGCGTGACGAGGTAACAGGGTAAGTAAGAGGTAAGAAAAGGAGGAACTGTCTTCAAACCAAACTCCTTCATGCTCAAAATTAAGCTGAGCCCCAGGCCTCTGCCGTCTTGTGGAAGGTCTCCTCAGCAGGTGTTGCTGTTTGGGGTGTGGTTAAAATCTCTACTTGCCTCCCTGCCAACCTCTTGCCTTGCCCATCCCAACCTTGTCCAGGAGCCCAGCTGCCCCCACCCGCCCCCGGGAAATTGAGAGAGCACCTTGGTGGGCTCAAGCGGCCGCTCTCTGGAGACGCGGCCCGGGGCGTTCGCCTCCCGCGAATATCGGTGCGCGGCCGCCGAGCTGCCGTGGGCGCCGGATCGCTGAGGAGCGCCGCAGCCGCAAGAGCCAGCGAGGGACGCCGCGTCCGCGCCGGCACCGACCTCTTCGCCCCCCGTCGCCCGCCCGGCCAGCGAGAGCAGCGGGAACAAGAGAACGAAGCCGACCCAAGCACAGGGTCCACCAGCCTGCCCTAGCGAGGGCGCAGCCATGTTGTCTCGCGAGCCATGTGACCCGGAGGGTCACGTGCCCCTCCCTCCTTAAAGAGGCCGACCGTGGACTGACACGAAGTATCCGTGAGAGTTGTTTTCTCTCCGCCTTGTCTAAGCACCTCTACTTTGGAGCGCACCTCCATGTCTAGGCTGAAGGCAAAACACAACAAAACTCAAGGTTATATGTCATACTCTGTGCCCTGTTATTATAGTTGGTTGAAAAGTGATAAATTTATTGAGCATTTGCTAAGGGCCAAGCGTTGTGAAGTAAGCACTTCACTTTGAAATCTCATTTCAACGACCCTGTAATACTGGGTTCATAGAGCAGTTCAGTGATTTGCCGAAGGCCACATGGCAAATATGTGTCACAAAAAAAAAAGATTTAACTCAGGGAATCTAGATTTAAACCTTGAGTTTTAACCATTATGACTTCCGGCAATTAAATAAACTTCCCTTAGCAGGAATTAGAGAGGAAGATGAATGTGTTTAAGGACACTTTACCAAGTTAGGGAACTCCTAGGATGGGATATGGACGACAGTGGCTCTGAAGTGTTCTCTCAGACCAGCAGTAGCATCTGGGAAGTTACTGGAAAAGCATTATTCAGTTAGACTCTTTGGGGACTGGGTACAGCCATCTGTTTTTAACAAGTTCTCCGGATGGTTCTACTGCAAACTTATGCACGCTAAAGTTCGAGGACCACTGTTCTACAGGACACAGTTTCTTCAGGAAAAAAAAATCAAAAGAAAAAGAAGACGAGGGGAACTTAGAGGTTAAGAATGACATCTCAGCTACTATATAATACATGAACCTTATCTAAATACTGATTCAAACCTACTAATCTTAACATTTTTTTTATATAATCAGGGAAATATTACCACTGGGAATTAAGGAATTACTGTCAGTTTTGTTTTTAGGTTTTTAGGAGTGATAATGATATTTGTGGTTATGTGTTTTCAAAGAATCCCTTCCTTTGAGATACATGTACTGACATATATATATGGATAAAAAGATATGCATTCAAGGATTTGCTTCTCAAAAAATGGATGATGGGGGGGTGGCTAGAGATGAAATAAGATTGGCCATTAGTTGGCAATTGTTGAAGCTAGGTTTTGAGTATCTGGGTGTTTGTTGTACTTTTCTAGTTTATTCTTGAATTTTTAAATATAAAGTCCTTTCCTTTTTGTTGACTATTTTATAGTTTGCCAAGAGCTTTCACACATTTTCCCATTTGAGATCACAACCACTTGGCAAGAAACTACTACTACTATACCCATATCACAATCAATGAGGCTAAAAAGCCAACATTATATATTTACTGTGAACAATATAGATTCCAAGGTCTAGGTCAAAGATAATATTTGTTACTCTTTGGCAAAGTTCAGTCTCGGCACATGGTAGTGTATCAGCTGCCCTTCCAAGAACTGAACTCCTTTAATTCATGTATGAGTTCCAAGAAGACAAGGATGCTGCCTGCTTTCACCAAACTATTCCCCCTAATTTTTGGCAAAATTAGGCCAAAGCTTGGCACATAATAAATAGTCAGTGAATCTTTATTGAATTAATGGATATATGAATGAATGGCAGGCGTCATGACCTCTTACTCTTAAAAAGAAAGCAAATTGTTGAGGAAATCATACAGATTTTAGACTTAGAGCTGTGTTTAAAGATGTGTTTAAAGAGGTAGGACTTAGGCAAGTTATGTCACCTTTCTGAGCCTGTATTTCTTCATGTGTGAAATGGAGTTAATAATACCTCCTTATAAAGATTTTATGAAGATTAAGTGAGATAACATATGTAAAAGGCTAATCAAGGCCCATTACTTAGCATTTCACACACCTCAAAAAAAGTTTGCTATTATTAGCTGTCATTATCAAAGACAGAAACTTTGTCGGTTCTCCAGAAAGTATCAGCCTTCTCTCAAGCCATTAAATAATTTCTTACTAGTCGGTAATCAATGACTAAGTGGAAAATATTGATGAGAAATCACTAGGTGAGGAGGCCTGTGCTAGAAATTAGAGTTAAACTTACAGTTCAGCATCCAACCCTATACAACTTAGGGCAATTTATCTAAAACTTCTCACCCTCTCCCATCTCCCATTTGAGGTACTTCCTCTGGTCTTCTTAGCCCTTCTATCTAATGAATTGTGTTCCTTAAACAGCAATAAACCCCATGTGACTATTACAATAGAGTGAGCAAGGGAAGAGAAAGAGGAAAGCAGAGCAGAAAGGCAACAGAGAGCCAGATTGTGTAGAATCTGGTAAGCTTTCACTCTAAATGAATGGCAGTGCCATTGAGCAGTTTTAAGAGACCACTTCACACCTTTCCTGTTAATCCAGGTCATTTCTCTGCCAAGTTAGAGTCTCTTTGTCTTGCCTGTTCATCCCTGAACACAAGGAATCCAAAGTGGCCTGATGGCAGACATGGCTTCTTGTTTAATGGGATCCTTCCTATGTCCTGAGCAGGGCTGTGATGCAGTCATCATTCATTTTCAGGTTGCATCCTCATCCTGAGCCCACTCATCCACAAGCCCAGCTTGGGCTTTTCCCTCCTCTTTCTGCTGGTCATATGAGACCCCCTACAGGACCATAGATGTGAACAGAGGGAGGGGCACTGGTGCAGTGGTGACCGTCTGCAGGTTGCTCATGTCATCAGGTCTTGCTCAGACTTGATCTTGGGTGTACTGTTTCTGTATCATAATGTATTGCCACTCAGCCTGCCCAACTTTAAGATTTGGTTAGTCTGACAAAACCAGCTAATGATAGCAGTTCCAGACCTGTGATTATTTGATAGCCAACCATTCTATCTACACCAGGGCTTAGAAGCACCTCAAGCTGTTTTTTTAAAAGATGCCTAATTTCTTAGTCAGGGTTCTCCAGAGAAACAGAACCAATAGAATGTATATACACATATGAAGAGATTTATTATAAAGAATTGACTTATATGATTATGGAGGCAAGCAGGTCCCAAGATCTGCGGGGTGAGTGGGAAAGCTGGAGAACCAGTGATGTATGTGCCAGTCCAAGTCCAAAGACGCAAGAACCAGGAATTATTTGATGTAATTTTAGTCCAAAAGCTGGCAGTCTGGAGATCCAGGAAGAGTCAATGTTTCAGTTCAAGCTGAAGGCAGAGTGAAAGTTGCTGTCCCAATTCAAAGAGAGTCAGGCAGGAAGAACTGTCTCTTACTTAAGGAAGGGCCAGCCTTGTCATTCTAGTCAGGCCTTCAGCTAATTAGATGAGGTCCACCCTCGTCTAAAGCACCCTGCTTTCATTTAGATAGTCTACTGATTTCGATGTTAATCTCATCCAAAATACCCTCACAGAAACACCTGAAATAATGTTTGATCATCAAATATCTGAGCACCCTGTGGCCCAGTGAAGTTGACATATAAAATTAACCATCATAATAATCCTCTGCTGAGGATGGCAGGACTTCACTCCAGAATCCCAGGGGCCTAGTGTTGTGATCCTCCCACTGGGGCTCGCCATCATCTCCCTCCTGCACCTTTCCCGTCACTGAGACCTCCTACACCATAAGGGCTTCCAAATTGCATGGCGCAAGGTGGAGACTGCTCACACTGCAGGCTGGCTCTGCTTCTGAGCCCACTCCTTCTCCCAGTGCCACCTAAACCTGGCCTTCCGTGCCACCTGGTATGGACTGGAGCAATATTCCCAGGGGTGAACATGTCTTCAGAGCTAGAAAAGGCCTTGAACTTCCTTCTTTGTATTGGGGATGCATAAGGTAGCAGTTTTGTCTTTTGCTTTGGAGAAGATGTTCTGGTACAGCCTGACCACTGAACCTACCTTTACTGAGGTGGAAAGCCCCTGAATCCTCATGGGTTTATCACTTACCTCTGGAGGGTGTGTTTCTTACTGGAGAAGGCACCAGTGTGTTGGCCTCTTCTTGCTCATCCAGTCTGATTAACGTATCATCAATGGAACAGAACATTATAATATTCTGCAAGATGTTCAGAGAGGTTGGTACAGCTCTCTTCAAACTATATTATCACAAAAGGCAGGAGCATTCACAGACGCGTGGGGTAAAACTGTAAAGCTGGGATTGGCAAACTTTTTCTATAAAGGGTCAGATGACAAATATTTAGGTTTTGTGCACTACACATGATCTCTGTTGCATAGTCTCTAATTTTCATTCTAGTCAGGCCTTCAAGCTGATTAGATCAGCTACTTGCTGTTATGTTACAAACCTTTAAAAATGTAAAAACCCTTCTTAATTTAAGGGCTATTCAATAGGCTGTGGGCAGCTGTGAGTGGGATTCAGCCCCTGCTGTCAAGTAGTATTTTACCCATTCTATTCTAATGTGAACACTTTCTGATTCTTCTTTCTGGTTGGGATAGAAATAAGAGGAAAAAAAATGCATTTGCCAAATCCATAGTGGTGTGCCATAGAAGACGTGCTGATCTGTTCTGGCAATAATGCGGCACCCAGGACAGCAGCAGAGATCGGGGACGGTGTAGGCTGAACTTGCTGGTGTCTACAGCAATCCTTTATAATGGGCTGGCTACCCCAGCCTCCTCCTAACTGTAGATGTTAAGCAGCACCCTTGTTGATTTCTTACCTATTTTACCATCTTCATGTGCCCTGTGAGTCAGGTCTCCTCGGCCACCCCTGCGACCGTCTGCTGTTACACTGATTGTAGCCCCCTGGCTGCTTGTCCTAAGTGCCACCATCGGGCCTCTATTACTTTTAGCCCCTGTCATCTCCTTCACTATTACAAACTCCAGCTCTGTGGCTGCCTCTCCTAGTCAGCCCTGGCCCGCAGGAGCGAGCCTCCACCCTACTGCTGAGGGACCCTGGCACCCTCTGCCCAGTCCCTGCCTGATGGCCTTGGAGAATGCTGTGCTCTCTGGGCCTTCTCATGGACCAGAGTCCTTCCTCGGGGGCTCCTCTGGCCTCTCAAAATAAATCCAAACAGCAGTCCTACCTGCCTGAACGGTCGATACTGTTCCTGCATCTGCCTCAGCAACCCATACATTTCGCCTTCATTCAGAGGGAGCCACTGCTTCCCCCCATTGCTGAGAGCCACTCTAGCAGCAAGATTTCCCCTTTCCCTGGGGTCCTTGCCAGCATGTGAAATCCCAGGCCCCTAGTGAGTTTCTCCAAGTGAATACATTCTTGCTCATCCAGTCTTATGTTTTGGTCCCCTAATCAAGTACTCACATGGTCCCAGTCTAAGGTTACTCCCCTCAATCTGGCTGGTATGTGCTAATTAATTATTTTTTTAAAACAGCTTTGTTGAGATATAATTCACATGCCCTACAGTTCACGCTTTTAAAGTATATCATTCAAGGTTTTTAATATACTCACAGTATTATACCACCATCACCACAATCTAATTTTGGAACATTTTTGTCACCCCCAAAAGAAACTCCATGCCTCATTGATAGTCACCTCTCATCACTTCCTTCCCCCAACCCAGTCCCAGGCAACACCTAACCTACTTTCTGTCTCTGTAGATGTGCCTGTTTTGGACATTTCTTATAAATGGAATCACAGTATATGGCTTTTTGTGACTGCTTCTTTAATTTGGAATAATGTTCCTGAGGTTTATCCATGCTGCGGCATGGACCAGTACTTCTTTCCTCTTTATGGCCAAAGTGCCAAATTTTATGTATCCATTTACCAGTTGATGGACATTTGGGTTGTTTCCACTTTTTGGCTACTAGGAATAATGCTGCTGTGAATAGCATATGAACCCTTGTGCACCAGTTTTAGGTGAACAAATGTTCTTATTTCTCTTGGGTCTATACCTAGGAGGGGGATTGTTTGGTCATATGGTAGCTGTACTGTAAACTTCTTAACTTTTTAAACTTTGGAGGGAACTGCCCTACTGTTTTCCAAAGTGGCTGTACCATTTTACATTCCCATCAAAAATGCATGAGGAGCTCTTATTTCTCCACCATGAGAGTTAATTTGTGTATCTCCTTTAGAATAAAATCTCCTGTCTCCTTTCAGGCCCAGCATTTCCTCGGTTTGGCTATACTGGGATTTAACCCTGCTTATAGCCCTGCAGACACAGAAGGAGGTGGGGGCAGCTCCTGGGGTCCGGGGACCTGTTGCCTTGCAAGGGAGGGGACTCTGCAGTGTCCCCCAACATGGGGGAACTGCTAGTTCTCAGTAGGGAGGGGGAGGACACTTTGGCAGGCTCTGTGAGCTCCAGGAGATTGTTTTAGGTCCTAGGTTTTTCCAACCTGAGGGTTAACTCTCCTCAGTTTCTTATTATCTCTCTACAGGGGAGTCAGTGCAATGTGGTAATAACCAGACAGTCCCGTTACCTTTGGATGATGCATTGTTCTTTGATACCTTTCAAAGCCCTGAATTAGCAGTGGCACAGACATTCCTTTCCACATGGACGATCTCCCAGGTTACCACCAGTAAAATTGTTGGCAGTTTGGCTGCCACCTTGTGCCAGGGACTGTCCCTACCCCATGTACCACTCAAGAAGGGGGTTCCCATTGCCAACCAAGCTGTGCGTGACCCAGTCTCCAAGCCCCGTCTTATCACCTTTCTCAGACCACTTCCATTATGAACCGTGCCAGTGTGGTTTTTCTCAAAAACAGGTATCAAAGATGTAATTAGAAATGCAAGAGATTAATTGGTGGGACACATGTGAAAACTATAGGGGAAAGAGAATAAGAAGGAGTAGACCTCAGAAGTCTCCAGGAATGGAAGGAGGCAGGAATGTGCATTGGGCAAGAAAAGCCTCTGAATCTGGTGGATAACTTTGTGTGTCAACTTGACTGAGCCACAGAATGTCCAGATATCTGGTTAAACATAATTTCTGGGTGTGTCTGTGAGGGTGCTTCCGGAAGGGGTTAGCACTGGAATTGGCGGCCTGATTACAGCAGATGGCCCTCTCCAACCTGGGCGGGCATCACCCAGTGTGGTGAGGGCCTGATGGAACAACAAGGTGGAGGAAGGTTGAATTCATTTTGAATTTATTCTCTGACTACTTGAGCTGGAACATTGATCTCCTGCTCTTGGTGCTCTGCGGTTCTCAGGCCTTGAGATCTAGACTGGAACCTGCACCATCAGTGGCCCAGCTCTTAGGCCTTGGGACTGCACCACCAGATCTCTCCTGGGTCTCCAGCTGGCATATGGCAGATCATAGGACTTTTCCCTCTCCATAATCACAGGAGCCAGTTCCTTATAAAAAATAATCTCATCATCTGTCTCTGTCATCTATAGCTGTATCTATCTCCTATTGCTTCTGTTCTCTGGAAGACCAGTTATAGTGTTGAAAAAGTCTAGGCCAGCATCATGGGAAGATCAAGAGCAAAGAGGAGACTTGCACTGAGCCAAAACAGCCCTGATCTTCCCCCTGTGTCCAGTCATTGGCTGAAACTGCCCAGGAAAAGCAGTCCTCGGTGGCTGATAGCACAGGTGCTTCTGCTAGAGGCTGTCGGTTGCCTGTACTCCTGGTGGAGTCTTGAAGGGAGAGCTGAGTGCACACCTACCACCTGCCACCAGAGCTGACAAGGCCCTCCAGCACCCAACTCCTGCCGACCTCTCATTTCATGGTCTATCATTTATCTTTTCTCACCATGTTCCAGCCATGGTATCCTCCTTACTGCTCCTAGAACATGGCAAGCACAGTCCTGCCCCCGAGGCTTTGTACTTGCTGTTCTTCCACCTGCAATGCTCTACCCTTTCTTGGCTCTTCTTTGTCATTCAGGTCTCAACACAAACACTACCTCCTCAGAGAAGCCTTCCCCAATCACCAACTATAAAGCAACCCTTCCCTATTGTGTCATGTCACACTTTTATGGGCTTCATGTACTTGTCACTACCTGAAATGATTTTCTCTCTCCCCCCATGGGGGCAGGTATGGCATCTGTAGTGTTCGATGCTATATCCTCCATGCCGGCAGCAAAACATGGTATGTCTAAGTGCTAAGTAAGTATTTGTTGACTAAATGAATGAACCATTGAAAGAAAATCTTTAGACTGTGAAGGGATTACATTTGAACATCAACATTCCTCAAATAACAGTGCTTCAAAAAACATTTGTAAGACCAATCCCAGCGGTCAGGGTCTTTGTCCCCGAGAAGTTGCTGCCTCAGTGTCATGCTCACACAGACATTCAGGATGTGATTTTCCATCTTTACAGCCAGGAGAGCCTCTGAGGTGGATATAATAGCACCTCCATCCAAGGGTTTTGTGACAATCCATTTTTATTCATCTGACAAGTTTTTATTGCATACCAACTAATTGCCAAGCACGATTTCAGGCACCAAGGATATAGCAGAAAACAAAGGAGATGAATTCTTGTCCTTGAGGAACTGATATTAAATAACTAAACCATACGGAATACTTAGAACATTGTTTGGTACACAGGAATAGTTCAAGAACCATTAGTTATGACTATTACACTTATCAACCTGTTCATATCTAAAATGAGCATTCCAGAGGTTTTTCTTCCTTAATATGACATTTTCTTATGCATATTTAGAGAATGAATATGAGAAGTTCAAATAATTACAGGCAGAAAAATGTCATGCAGTTTTTTCCCCTAGGCATTCTTCAAAGTCACTATGGGGTGAAATCACCTGGTTGGAAAGCCTATTAATTTAGGCTTTTTTAGTTTTGCTAATTTGTGCTGTGGTTGATGAGAACAATTTATGATAGAAAACTTTTCATCTTTGTTTGTTCTTGTAATGGCTTGGTCTTCCTTCTCCCCCTCCTTCAAACCACCAGAAGAAAAAAAAAAAGAGGGCTTCCTTAAAGAAAATGAAAAGAGAGGCATTTGAAGGATACACAGAGGGAACCAGAGCTGCAGAAAACTGAATGATCCGGTATGAGAAGAGACTGGAACACTGTCAGGAACAGAATGACTGGAGCCTGGAGAGTCGGCAGCAGCTCCAGGACCTCCACGGTAGGTGTTCTTCGTCTTCACTGGGGTGCCCTCCCCATCTCACCAAGGTTTGCTGTTCCCTGCACATTGATTGCTTCTCCTCCAGTTGGCTTGCCTTCCTCACTCTCTCCTCAGTGTCTTTTTTTTTTTTCCTTCAAAGCTTCTGCTTCATCACCGTAGAGTTCCTCTTTCCAGCAGGCTCATGACCCTTGGTGGCCTCAGCCATGGCTCAGCCTCATTCAGCCTTGACTGTGCTGCTAACAGTCAAAGTGTCACTGTTTCCCTGTTCAACTGTCACAAAGAGGAAGCCTGGCTTGCCCAGCTCCTCTTTCTCACACCACAGCCCACCATAGACCAATGGGAGCCTATGGCTGAGCTGCACTTGATTCAGGTGGGCATCGCTGGTCCAATCATTTATAATAAGAAGTTTAGACAAAATTGTAGTATGCATCAGAATTACTTAAAGCAATGATTGATCCACTCCCAGCCAAATTCAATAGGTCTTAGGGTGAGGCCTGAGAATTTGCATTTCTAACAAGTTCCCAGCTGCTGTCGAGACTGCTCATCTGAACAGTTTGTACACTACCACTTTCATAAAATAAGCCATTAGTGGTAGCCCTTCAGTACCTGTGCTGGGTGGGGTATTTTTCTCTTAGCAAATTTGGGGGTATAGCAAGTACAACTTATAATTTTCCTTCTCCGAACTTATTTTTACCCATGTACCTTCCTGATGTTTCTGAACAGTGGTGATTGGAGAGAAAGATGAGAAGAAGCTAAAATGGCACCAAAAGAAGTTTAGAGCAAGTTAAAAAATGCTTTATGTGCCTTTGGAAAGAGAGAGGAAGTAAAAATATAACAAATCACAGTCATGGTTCTCTCCTAGTTTCTATCTTTCACCATGTTTGAAATCAAAGAAAATGAGGGAGAAGAATGGTTCCCAACTTTTTCAAGTTCAGTTGTAAAAAAGTGAAATATGTATGCAGCCATATATAATATAAATGTATATTTACATTTCAGATGTCCATACCATAGCAGTATTGGTATCCACTTATTTAGAACATGAATTGCCAAGGTGCTGCTGTGAAGGCAGTAGTAGCAGAGAGACTGCATATTAAATCACATCAGCGCCTGTGTATATTTGAAAGGTACAAAGATGTGTTAACTTTTCAACCTTCAGCTAATGCTGAACATATAAATGAACTCCCAATCCTTGTAATTACTGGTTCCCCAGGGGTCTGTGACCCAAAGCTTAGAGATCACTGAACTAACTTCTTTCTGAGAAGACTCAAACACAACACAGAGAGTCCTGAATTAGAGTCAGAGATTGGGCTTTGGTTCCTAGCATTTAGGTAGGAGACTTTAGGGCTAGTCTTCAAACCTCTAGAAGCCTGTGTGTCCTGCCTTGTCTGCTTTATCACAGTACTTTATTGAGATCAAATAGCCAGGTAGGAGAAAGGAAATAAACATGTGTGGGTATTATAATGGTATCACTTTAGTTCTAGGAGGCATTTCCATCCCATTGCATTGTTCTGAAATCTAGATGTTCCTTATGAACTATGGATACCTATCAAGTGGCATCCATAGTTCATGCTTCATTTTCCCTCCAAAAAAAAAGTTTTGAAGTCAGGGATAGATACTTATTTCAGTTGATGGTCTTAAAATCAAAAGTCAGAATCAAGAATGCGTAAACACCAGTATGATTTTACATATTCATCTAACTGACAAATAATACATGAGTTCATTTTCTCTTCTTGCTCCTGTCTTGAGATTTGTAACTCTAGTCTCCAAAACAGAATGTTGCCCTATGCTGCAAATGAAGACTCTGGTAGGCAGAATGATGACCCGCAACTGTGTCCATGTCCTAATCTCAGAACCTGTAAATATGTTACCTTACATGGCAGAAGGCACTTTGCAGATGGGATTATGATCTTTGAGATGGGCAGATTATCATGGATTACCAGGTGGGCCCACAGCATGTGATCAGAGGGAGATGTGACTATGGGAGAATGCTCCAAGAGATGCAACGGTGTTAATTGGAAAATAGAGAAAGGGACCATGAGCCAAGGAATATTGGTGGCCTCTGGAAGCTGGAAAGGGCAAGGAAAAGGATTCTCCCCTTGAGCCCCCACAAAGGAACTGTTAGCCCCCAGTGAGACCCATGTTGACTTCTGACCTGTGGAGCTCTAAGATAACAAGTCTGTGTTGTTTAAGCCACTATTGCTAAGTTTGTGATCTTTTGTTAGAGGAGCAATAGTAAAGTAACAAATATGTATTTCAGTACCAGCATTATCACTAGGTGCTGGCCAGAACTTGGCAGCAGAATGTCTTCAGATGCACAGGGCAGCCTATGGAGTCATACAAGGTACTTTTGGGATACAGCTGGATGAGGATGGACCGGGACTCAGCCTCACACCTGCACTGCTCTTCCTCACTATGAGGAAAGTGTGAATGATTTTCCATGGGGTAGGGGCAGGCATTGGATAGTGACTGCAATATAATGACTATAAGAAATATATATTTGGTCCTTCAGATGACTGAAACACATTTCTCAGGTGTATTTGGCCTTTATCTATAGTTCCTGAACATGCTTCGGAGCCATAAAGGTGAAATGGGTGCCGTGTTATGTAGAAGAGGACTTTTGGACCCCACCCAAGGGTAGGGCTGGTTTACAGGGGGACCAGCCATGTGATTAGGGGATATGAACTCTCAGCCCCCAGGTCCCAACCCGTGGGAGGGGAGAGAAGAGAGGAGCTAGAGGTTGAACCAGCCAATGGCCAGTGAGTTAGTCAACCACAACTATGCAGTGAAGCCCTCACAAAAATCCAGGAGAAAAGCATTTTGCTGCTTTTTGCATCCTGCCTCCATTAGAGAGCACCAGAACCTTCCACATGTCCCTGAGCCAGGGCCCCCAAGCTCCACGGGGATAGAAGCTCCTTTATTCTGGCTTGCCCTGTGTATCTCTTCATCTGGCTGTTAACGTGTGTCCTTTATGGTATCCTTCATTAAACTGGTAAATGTTCAGTGTTATTCCTGAGTTTTGTGAGTCCCTCTAGCAAATTAATCGAACTTAAGGGGGAGGCCCTGGGAACCTCCAACCTGTAGCAGGTTGGTCAGTAGCACAGGTAACAGCCTGGGGCTTGCAACTGGCATCTGCAATTGGGAACAGGGGGCAGCCTTGTGGGACAGAGCCAGTAACCTGGGGAATCGGGTGCTGTCTCTGGGCAGACAGTATCAGAATAGAGTTGAATTCACAGATACCCTGTTGGTGTTTGAGAATTACTTAGTGTTGTGTGTGGGAAGACCCCTTCCTACACACACACACATTGGAATTGGGTCCAGGAACCAAAACAGAGTGATGATAACTACTTAGGGCTTAGATACCGACAGTCTGAGCTTAGATGCCAGCTGTTTAGACAAATTCTGAGAAATGCCCATAGCAGCCCCTGGGGAGCATGGGGTCCTCTGGAACCCTTGGCATTACCCCTCCTTCTGAGAGACAGAAAGCTACAGGTCCCAGCCAGTTCCTGGCCAGGCAACACAAAGTATCTGGAATCATTTCCCAGACAGACTTCCCAGTTCCCTAATTACATGTGTGATGTCTTTGTGCCTATAAAGTATAGAACAGTGCAACTGATTCTCTTTACAGCATCCATCTGAAGCCTGGTTCAAACACGGATTGCTGGGCCCCATTCCCTGAATTTCTGATTCTGGATCTGAGGCACAGCTCGAGAATTTGTGTTTCTAACAGTTTCCCTGGTAATACTGATTCTACTGGTCTGAGGACTACAGTTGGAGACCTATGGGCATAATGAATAAGAGTTTAGAGATCAGGCAGTCCTTCCTGCTGACAAATGAATTTATCTTGGGCAACATACTTAAATTTGGGAATTCTGAACTTTCTTCCATCTATCAGATAGGGCTTATATAACCTACGTATGAAAATTGTAATGATGATTAAATGGAATGATCTTGTAAAGCACTATGAAGACCTCAATAAATGGTTTCTATGAAAATATGTTTACTATTATTATGCTGATTAATGTCAAGCTACTAGGTGTTCCAACAAGACATGCCAGGCACAGTCAAGATGAGCTAATGGCAGACAATAAATGTGGCGTCACAAACTGTGCTCCTACAACTGTCAGAACTTTCTCAAAGTGTCCCATCCACAGAAAATCATTTAACATTTTAATTCAAGAGGACTCCCAGAGGAAAGAATCTGGATAAAATGGTTCACCCACAAAACAGAATGAAGAAGCAGAACTTTTAAAACATTTTGAGAAAACTTGTCTAAAAATAGAAAGAGGAAACTCATTTGGGTGTGATGCAATGGCTGTAGAAATGAGTAAAAGTAAACTGGGCCAGGAGCAAATTAATTTGACAAAAATTGCAGAGAAGAAAAAGGAACTATGCCATGCTCCCTCCTCTGGGAACTCTGACAAAAAAAAGTAAGGGTTTGGGACTTTTTTTTTCTTTTTCTCTCCTAGTTCTAGGATAATTGGTATTACCATTGTGTGAGGGGAAAAGCCATCCATGGAATGAGTTCCATGTCCTTCCATTATGAGGAATTCTTTTCTCTGGGTCACAGAAGAACAGGTTAGGTCATTGGGAACCCAAACATTCTTGTGATTTCCCTACAGAGAAGTGTCTCTTTCCCAGTGAAACTTGGCCATGTCGATGGACAAGTTAGTAGCTCAGTGGGATACAACCCCAGTATAAGAAATCGTTGTTTTAATTTATTATAACTTACATAATAATACTGGTGTAATAAAAATTGATATAATAAAGTAAGTAGCATTAGGATTTTAATTGTACCTTCTGTTTATAAAGACTAGTAATAAGGAGCTGGGTAAGAGAAAAGGTAAAAAGGTTGTTAATTTCGTGGCTCAGTCTCAGTGATCTGAGTCAGTGACCGGAGCTCCAGCATTGGCTCAGAAACACAGCTTCTCATCCCCGCAGAGCCTCTGGCTGGGTGATCTGGGAGGACCATTGTATCTTTAGTTGTCCTTCCCTTCATCAGCAAAAGAAGGGATTGATTTCTAAAATTTTCACTATCAAATATCCTTTCATACAATTTAATTTACCTTTCAATTAAAGGTAAAATTTACCTTTCAACTCCTTTAGTTGAAAATAACTTCGTGTAACCAGCTATTTAATCAAATGTCTTTGCTTGTGTTTTCCCTTAGCAACAACTTTTGGGTTCCCAGAGCCAATTCCAGTGCTTATAGGGGTTGACTAACTCATTGGCCACTGCCTGATTCAACCTCCAGCCCCCACCCTTGGGTGGGGTCCAAAAGTCTCTCATTAACATGACATGAACCCATTTCACCTTTAAAGCTCCTAAGTGTTTTCAGGAACTGTGGATGAAGACCTAATATACCTGGAAATATATATATGGTCATCTGAGTGACCACATATGTATTTCTTATAACTCATACTGCAGCTTGCAATGAGTAAAGTTAAATTAATTAAAAAAAAGACTGTGGCATTAACTAAGAAACATGATCTCATCTCATTCCTTCAACAATTAGTGAAGGGAAGATAAGAGGAAGTTCTATCATGGACAAATACGACGACTGAGGCTCAGAGAGCTTTAGTAAATTAGTTATCTGAAAAGAGCCAGCCAATATGGTGCCTTGCCCAAAGTCATAGAGCTAGCAAAGTGGTAAGCTGGGGTTTGAAAATGGGTCCTTGACCTCTGCAACAACATGATTGCAGCACAGCTGTTTAGTACGTGGTTGGTTACCCTGACTCACCCCAGGATGGTGGCATGTTACGTAACGTTACAAATGGCTTGCTATCAGACAAGGATATTATCAGGAATTCAGGCAGTTGTATGGATTGGCTACCCTCAGCTTTACTCCTGGCATCATCCCTCCTGAATATCTCTAACGTGTTCCCCTAGTTATGCCTGCTTCTGCATCACTTTGATATGCACAGGACCTGTGACCTTGAAAATTTAGGCCTCACAGTCTTTTGCCCTAGTTTCTCTGTTTTAATCTAATGTTTCCCCATTTAAATCTAAAGAGCAGAGTTTGATTGGCCCAGCTCACCTTTCTACTTGCAGCAATGCTACATTTGTGGGGCCCAGGGTGCACCCAAAGTGGTCCAAAATACAACAGCATGGGCTGTGGATGGGCCAATGTCCTTTAATAACTGATAATAGCTACCACTTATGTGCTTCTTAGATTTGAGGCTTTTCACCAGGATTATCTAATTTAATCATTATAACAACAACCCCATGAGGTAAACACTGTATCAGCTCCTTTTCAGATAAGTAATTTACCGAAGAAGTAAGTGACAGGTCCCAGGAGTCAAATCCAGCTTTGAATCTTCTAACAGTGTAATTAAGAAATAATTCATATACCATACAATTCACCCATTTAAAGTATACAATTCCATGTTTTTTGCATAATCAGAGAGATGTACAATCATCTGATGATCCATTTGGGAACAATTTCACCACCTCAACAAGAAATCCCATCCCCGTTAGCAGCCAGCCCCAGGCCAACACTCACCTACTTTCTGTCTCTATAGATTCGCCTCTTCTGGACATTTCATACTAAGTAGAATCATGTAATATGTAGCCTTTTGTGACTTAGAATAATATTTTCAAGGTTCATCCATGTTACAGCATGGGTCAGTAGTTCATTTGTTTTTATGGCTGAATAATAATGTATAGATATCCATATGTAGATATTCCATATTTTGTTTATCAGTTGATGGACATTTGGGGTGTTTACATGTTTTGTCTATTATGAATAATGATGCTATTAACATTCATGCACACATTTTTGTGTGGATGTATGTGTTCATTTCTCCTGGGTAGACAGAGACCGAGGAGTGGGAAGCCCCAGGCATTCTGACTCTACCCTACTTGCAGGCACTGGCAGCTTCTGAAAGTCTGGACTGTCTAGGACATAGATATGTTATCAGTTAGTACTGGCTACATGATAGCTTATAAACATTTTTAAATGAATTCATTTTTTTCCCTAACATATGCAGATGAATATTAACTAACCTTGACCATCTAGTTTGTTTGCAGTACTTCATGGATCTCCATTATCAGTTTAAGTAGACACTTAGAAACTCAGATCGCCTGCATGTATATAATGCTAAGGAATATACCATCTACATGAGTTTGTATTATAAATAAGTAGTAAATATTCACCATGTGCCACACACAGTAGGATGAACTGGGGAACCCATGGAAAAGAACATAGCATTGGTAATTATTCTAAAAGCCACCCGTGCATTCTACATTCTAAACAATTCTGCCAACTCTCTTTGCTATTGTGTGCTTATGGATGCCAACATATGCCAGCAGGGTGTCCCATCCTATGAGCAAAGTTTCCTATACTTCATGAACAGGCTTCTTCTATGTGGGGAAATGATACAAATCCACTATTTCTTTCTCCCCCAAATAGACTTTTAAGGCAAACTCTGTGGTTCCCTAAGATTTTTCTGCTTCTACTGCATTTTTTAAATGATAGTAACATAAAATAAGATTCATAATTTAATGGCTGCAATTAATAAAAATTTACTAATTTAAGAGCTATTCCAAGACACATATGGAAGTGTTTTTCTTCTTGCTTTACTTGGAGTATGGATTGACCTGTCACCACGTGCCACTCTTGCTTAAAAATATTGTTCCCAAAATAGGTTAGCATAATAAAGTCTTTTTTTTTCCTTTTTAATATATTGGTGCCTCTTCCCTTGTGATAATGTTCTGAGAGTAAGTTAAGTGGAAGAGAAATAAAGGCTAATTTAATCTGAGAACCTCATTTCTGATAGTGATTTGAGGTCAGAATGTACATTCTTTTTTTTTCTTTTAAAGGGCAACAAACATAATTCAAAGATTTTTCTAATACAGCTTCTCCCTACTCCCCAACCCCAGTGAACTTCTCCCCAAACCAGATGAACTTAAACATTGTGCTTTTTCTGAAAGTCAAATGACTGTTCAAATAATGCACTGGGTAAAAATATTTAGTAAATTCTTACCTGAATCACTTTTTTGAAAGATCTGTTTACTTGGTACTACATGAAAATATTTTCATTGAGCCTTATTACAATGTTTTATTCTTCAGGCAAAAAAACAGTATGTTCAGACAGAAAGAAAGGCCTTGCTTTCCTATGAGTGGGATTTTTTTGGAACGAATGGTCTTTCTCGTCTAAATATCCTTACTTATTTTTTATGATAAAAGTACTATATGCTTGTTTAATTTTCTTTCTAATGAACACTGATCTTGACAGAATGGCTCATTTGCTTCCAGATTGGTGATTTCATGTTTCTCAAGGTAATTCAGGTGTTGAGGGAAACTTAGCATTTAAAATAGATAAACTTTCTGCTTCCTTCCCCTTCTGCTCCTAAGAGAGAGCATAGTTACTAATGTAAATAAAGGAACTTAAGGGAGAGGTGAGTTAGAGGAACTGCTCAGAAGAAGCTATGTCCCCCATTCACTTGCTGTATTATGATCAATGTAACAGTTTCAGTGAGAAAGGATCATCTTGGTGCTGTGTACCTTAATGAAGAAATATTCCAGTGTAAACAAACAGGTGCCTGGAAGGTGGTAAAGTAACTAAAGAAGGCAGAGGTCCTGAATAGCATGTAGGCGATTTCTTAGGTCACAGCTGCTAGGTCTGCAAAATATTACTAGAAAGAAGAAAGAATGAAGAAACGGAATGAAAGACCCATTGAGGATGACAATTTATGATTAATAAACAGCCAATCTTCCTATTTGTTACCCTCTAAACTCCATGTTTCAAATTCCTTTGGAGAGGGGTAGGGGGGGCGGGTAATGATTAAGAAAAAGGCAGACAGCAAAAGCATGTTGTATTCTACTTAAGTCTTTTCCACTCTCCTCAGTGCCCAGCATAACACCTGGTAGAGTACACAGATGCCCATTAGACATTAGTTTAATACTGACAGCCAGGCACTTAAGCAACCAATAAAATGTTCCTGTATAGCTCTCCCTGCCCTACCTCCTACCCCTCCAATCCCACTTCCTGAGCTGGCCTACCTGATCTGTTTCATGAAGGACTGACCTCAAACTCTCACTCTGGGTTGAACTCATGATGCTGGTTACCCGTATCCTAAAACTACAATTAGAGGAAAATGCTACTTTGGGTATGGAAACAAAATTAAGTGGGACTAAAAGGAAGCAGTTGTTTGAGTCTGGACACACGGATACAGAATAGGAAGGGGAAAAACTATGGGTTCTATTTGATTGGTACCTGACTTAACCAGAATTCAGCATGCCCGGTTTAGTGAGTAGGTCTGTTGATCATTAAGTCACTTTCCCAGGAGAAGGGAAAATGAAGCCTATAAAAATTCTCAAGTTTTCCACTTCCGTTTCTCATGCATAATTCCCTTTGCTTTTCTGGTTGACTTGAAAAGACCTTAAGAAGGATATATTGCAACAAATGGAATTACTCATAAGTTGGAGACTGTCGACATAAAAGTTGCTTACTTATAGTAACCAGCCTGTTTTGCATTTTACCTGAAAAGTTAAATGTGGATTTGTATGTAATTTATTATAGTTAACTATCACCTTCAAAGGTGTAAAATAATTCTCCAGCATAGCTGTAAAATGATCACAAAAAATGGTCATAAAAATGTCCACAAATGGGGCAGGGTTTTACATAATTTTTAATAAAATAGACCAATATAAATACATAAACATAATTTTTTCAGATTAAGTAGATATGCATTTTTGAGAGTACATTCCAGACACCATGAGATATCATTTCCAAATACTTTAGGGTACATCTCCTAAGGACAAGAGCATTCTCCTACCTAACCACAACATCACTATCACACCCAAGAAAAAATTTTAAATTCACAATTATCTTTAATGTTTAGTCCAGATTCAAGTTTTTCTGGTTGCTGAAAAATGTCTTGTCTAGATTTATTTTTTCTTTCTTTCAATCTAGAATACAGTCATGGGTCACATGTGCATTTAGTTGTAATGTTTATTTTAGTCTTTTTAAATCTAGATAGCCTCCCGAAATAAGCCAGGCGGAGAAAGACAAGTGCCAAATGATTTCCCTCATTTGTGGAGTATAACAACGAAGCAAAACTGAAGGAACAAAATAGTAGCAGACTCAGAGACTCCAAGAAGGAACTAGTGGTTACCAAAGGGGAGGGGTGTGAGAGGGAGGGAGGGGCAGAGTGGGAAAAGGGGATTATGGGGTATTATGTTTAGTACATATAGTGGGGGGATCATGGGGAAAAGAGTGTAGCACAGAGAAGGCAAACAGTGAATCTGTGGCATCTTACTACACTGATGGACAGTGACTAAATTGGGGTGTGAGTAGGGGCTTAATAATATGGGTAAATGTAGTAACCACATTTTTTTCATGTGAAACCTTCATAAGAGTGTATATCAATAAAACCTTAATAAAAAAAATTCTAGATAGCCTCCTGCCATTTTTTTTTTCATGACACTGACTTATTTGAAGAGTCCAGGCCAATGGTCTTGGGGAATTCCTCATATCCTGGGTTTGTTTGATTGTATCCTCCAACATTTTTGGCAGGAGCATTTCATATGTGATGTACAAAGAGCTGTGTCAGTGTACAAATAATGTCTGGTTGACCCAGCATTGTTGATGGTAAATTTGATCACTTGGTTAACATGAGTGACTGTCACATTTCTTCATTGTAAAGGTCTATTTTCCACTTCATAATTAGTGGGTAATGTGTGGGATGATTTTTAGGACAAAATAGTTATCTCATCTCCCATCAACCTTTCTCCCAGGAGGTTTGGCATCTGTCTAAGTAAATTATTACATTGGATACTGCAAAATGGTGATTTTCTAATTTTATTATTCCCTCTACATGTATTAGCTGAATTCTATTGTAGAGAAGAGCTTCTGCTTTTCTTTTGACAAACATATTTCCTTTCAGTTCAAACACTAGGATGAGATGATAAGGCCTTTCCCAAGATTTCCTCAAGTCTCCAGATCTACCAGAGAAATTGTGGGTGACAGTCTTACAGATGGGAGGCAGGAGATGGGGGAAATGTCTGAGTTGATAATAAACACCCAGTTCTGTGTGTGTCACAGGAAGAGAATGGAAAGAAAGTAATAGTGCTCTTTATTTGCTTATGCACTTAGACAATGTTGGCAGTGATCCTCAGAGATGATATAGCTGTCACTTCCCTATGGTATAAAGTGTTAGTAATTCGTTAATTGTTGTGTTTTTCTGTAGCTTTTATGTGCCTTTTGCGTCTTAAATAGTTGACAATTCGCCCATATTCTCTCCGTGAGCAAGGTTACTGACCAGGAGTTTCCTCTCTAGAGAGAAGACAGTAAATATAGGGCTCTCTGTTCAGGCCTTGTCTTAGCCTCACAGGATGCCCAGAGACTGGACCCAGGAAAAAACATCTTTTCCTGGCTCTATACCAAATTGATCTCTCTCTTGCTCTTGTCTAACACCGACTGCACTTTTTCCATCTCAAGTAGGGCTGCTGTGTGTCTGCAGGTCATTTCCTCTGGCCACCTGCATGGTTCCAATAGTGAATTATCCAGTAAATGCTGTGCACCTACTCTGTACCCAGTACCCAGAACTAAGCAAGACCCTACAAAGAGTACACAAATATGGGACCTGGTTTCTATCTTCAAAGAGTTTATCAGGTTAGAGAGAGCATATCACAGAAAGATGGACCTAAAAGATAATCTGGTCTTGCAGGGGTACCTATGAATGAGTTTTGCAGGGTTGGTACAAGAAATTCCGAGCGGACTGGTGCTAAAATTGTATCTGTGTTGTGCTGAGGCAAATGCCCATGGATTTCATGAAATTCTCACAGATGGCCGTGACTCCATCCCTTCACCACAAAAAGTTAACAATGACCAAGAGAGACTAGTTGGAGGACTGGCTGCACAGTAATTAGTCCTTCTTTAGTGGTGGTTCTCATGTTCGATGGCACATGTAGGTGATGCATCAGCACCAAAAAAATAGATAGAATTCTCTGACTTTGGAGTTGGTTAGTCCGTCTTGTCATTTACGAGTTTTTTGGAGAAGCTATTCATAGAGTACTCAAGGGTCATTGTGACATGCATAGGCCATTAAAACCTTTTGCCTGAAGAAAACTGAGACTAGTGCAGTCCCAATAATCTGAAATGTGGTTTGGAGCTGAGGACTGTTGCACAACACATCAACATTTTCTCCATGCTTGTGTTTAATGCTCTCTTCCTTTGGTATCGCTTGGGTGACCTTGCAAAGTCTTTTCATGTCCGATGACCCATTTGATCCAGTGAGTCTGGCAGGGCAAGGATTATCGGCTTCACTCTATCAAACCATTCTGCAAGGTTAGGTGACTGGCCATAGTTACGTGGATATTAAGAGTGCAGCTGGGTGTCAGATCCAGTTTTTCTGACCTCTACTTTCTCTAGCTTATCTTACTGTCTTAATCAGGGTAGCATTTCAGGGTGGGCTTCTAGGAAGATTAATTCAGTTGCTGTTTTCAGCTGTATACTGCTGACGAAAATCTGTTACTATTTGTAGGGTTTCCCTGGGGGTAGGCTGGTGTGCTAGTTTTGGACGTTCTTCAGACTTCTGCTCAGTCTATGATCCTGACTCTGCAAAGCCTGCCTACTTCCCTGCAGGGGCATTTCAGCGGCAAAGTCATAAATGGCAATTTTCAGGGTTGGTCGTCATCTCAAATTAAATCCTGAGTCACACTCTTGGTTTTCTAGACCAGTGCTGTCCAATACCATATAACCCACATATGCAATTTTTAATATTATAGTAGTACATTTATAAAGTTTTTAAAAGGTGAGATTAATTTCAATATTTTATTTAACCCAATACATCAAAATATTGATCACTTCAACAAATATTACCATTTTCAAACAAGTCTTTGAAATTCAGCATGTATTTTACACCTAGTTTACATCTCAGCTAGAACTAGCTAGGTCTTAAGTGCTTAAATGGTTGGCGATTACTGTATTGGAAAGCATAGATCTAGAAAATTTTCCTAGGATAAAAAAATTTAGTTCGGAAAAAGAAGCCCCCTTCCCTCTAATGATAACAGAGAATGAGTATCAGGGCAGTTGCCTTTTCATTATGATATACTTCATCATCAGTCAACAATCAAACATAATCATAGAGAACCTCTAGGCATAATAGTAAACTCAGCAAAACTGCTTTCTAGTGACCTAGTAGCTTCCAGAACCACATGCAAAATGCTGAGTAGAACCATTCATACACACAGGTGGAGGAAACTGGATGATGTGAGTGGGCTACAAGGCTTGTACACTCAAAAAATATGTTCATCTAGTCTGCCGTATGCCCGACACACCTATTAAAACACTTTTTCTAACAGACTTTTTTTTTTTAACATGTCTACTAAAATGTGCAAAGAGAAGACTAAGGCCTGTTGGGTTAGGGTAATACAGCATGTATAAAAATGGTCCCTGCCTTCAGTGAAACTTGTGTCTGGGAGGGAAGACAGTGAATTAAACAGTTAAGGGTTACGTGTCTGCTGTATGGTGAGAATGAAAAACACCCAATTGCCGCTCTCAAACAAGACCAAGTTTTTTTTTTAAATGCACATTTAAATTCCATTATGTTTCAGAGTTAGAAACACACAAAATACCTACCCTTTACTATTTACCAGTTACATTAGCATAGACTGCTTTGTTGAACTTATTTGAAAAGTAGAGCCCAAAACCCTTTAGAAATGGGAACAGATTGTTTCCATGGGGGAAAAGAAAGGAGATGACAGATGGGAAAGGTGTGGCCTCTTTTGCTGTGACAAGATGGGGACTTCTTGAAAATGGGGGATGGCAGCTTGAGGCATTAGGCCTGAGGCCCTAGGGCCCAGAGACCAGGGGATACTACCGAGAGGAGGGGCACATGTGAGCATAATGAATTTTGACTACTTTACAGCTTTGTCTGTTTCTGGACTGGTATTAAAGCTTCTATGAGCAGATAAATATAACATGTGTATGTTTACATTAGGGAGGCTGTGGAGGATACTAGTTAAGGTCCAGGGCTCTGGAATCAGACCGTTTACCACCTGGGTGACTTTGGGGAAGTTACCTAACCTCTCTGTGCCTCAGTTTTCTCATAAATTAAGAAAAGGTTTGTCAGTAGGATTCAATGAGCTAATGTGCTTAAACAGCTTAGAATAATGTGTGGCACATGGCATGTTTCCAATAAATGCCAGTAATTATTATTAGCTTTGGCATTATTATGTCAGTAGTAATAATTAGGTATGGTTCTTCCCTAATTTTCACAAGACTGTTGAGTCTATACTAAGCAGTTGGATAGAAAGTAGGCAAATACTAATGGTTTTCTTGAAGATCAGAAAACTGGGGCAAAGAGATGAAAATGACTTGCCCAGGGGCTCAGGGGCTGCTCCTAAAATGGGGAAGGAGCCTGTTTAAGACACTGGTGATGGATTTCCCACAAGACAAGGACTTAGTACTATAGGCTAGAATCGGAATCCAGGCTGCACTACTTAATTCACTGTGTCATCTTGGGAAATTACCTGATTTCTCTGAACCCTTAGGTGTGCACCTATCAAACAGGGATAATAAATATGCCCAAGGTTATTAAACTCAATAATATGATGCATGGGAAGTGTATGTGGTCTGGGTTCAAGACAACCAGAATCCCCAATTATTATCGTTATTGTTGTTGCTAGAACAGATTCTGTGCGCCTCAGGCAGAGCATCCCTGGGTGGGATGCTGAGATGTGTTTTGGCTCACCACTCTGTCCCAGCGCCTGGCACTCAGTAGACACTTTTGTTAACGTTTGTGGAATGAATACACATCGTTTGAGGAAGGGAAGGCAGCCGGCCGACTTTGCCTCCGAGCTTAGCGCTTAGGCTTCCTCCAGATGCCGGAGCCTTAAGTAGCCTATAGCCCGGGGGCCCAGGCACATCCTGGCAGTGGGCTGAAACCAACCTCGTCCCCGACGCCCCTGTCAGGGCTGCCGGAGGGCGCCGGTCCCGAACACACATTTTTGTGTGAGCCGCTCTCTCTAAAGCCCTTGTTTTTCTGGTTTGCAACTTATTTACTTAAGCATTCACAGCTCCAGGGAGCAGAGGGGCTGCCCGAAGCAGGGTCAGCACCGAGGTTCCGGTCTGTAGTTGTTTTCAGCCTCCTAATCTCAGCGCTGGCAAGTCACAACATGGGTCATTTATTTGTGCACTGGAGAGGCTTGCATTTCTTTACCTCCTGCGGAGCGAAGAAAGACACAGGGCAGTTTGGGTTCGGGAAAGTGCTCTCAAGCCACTTGCCTGTGTCCCAGCTTGCGTGGACCGTCGCTCCCAGACTTAGTTTTCTGTGCAAACGCGAGCAGGGCGGAACGGATTAAATAAAGACAACCTCGCGCCTTTAATCCTTGACCGCAAACACTGGCGTTTCTGTGCCCTGGATTTCTGAAATTCTTGGCTCGGAGACTCAAGGCGCGGAGGGGAGGGTGGGTAGCAGCTTGTAAAAACTTCCCAAAGCAAAAATCCGAGCTCCTCCCGCCCCCAGCCCCTCCCACCAACTGCCAGTGATACCTGGATTCAAGGGAAGCAGGTAGCCCGAGGAGGAGAATCCCCAAGGGTTGGGGGCGCCCTCCAAGGGTGTCTTTGGGTCTCGGGGTCCAGGCCCGGCCAGGTCTTCGAGGAGAGCGAGGGCTTGGAGCCTGGAAGCCTAGCAGAACGCCCCTCCCCATCCCTCGCGCGTCTATTTAGAGCCCGCCCGGGAGCCTAGGGGATTCTGGGACCTGTAGTCCCTCCTCGCAGCCCCAGGCGCCGCCAGGGCCCCTGACTCGGACTACATTGCCCAGGGAGCTTCCCGGCCTATATAAGCCGGCAGGAGCCGCTTCGAAGTGCAGTAACCATGTGGATGTGCTGCTGAAGGGCTTCCTCTAGCTCGCTGGGGTGGGAGGAAAGGAGGAGGAGGAGGCGGTGGAGGAGGAGGAGGCAGAGGGTGGATAGAGAGAAAGCGCACGCCGAGCGGAGATGTGGGTGTTCCGCTTCCATCCTAACGGAACGAGCTCCCTCTTCGCGGACATGGGATTACCCAACGGTTGCTAACTACTCTCCTCACTCTGCTCCCCCAAACCGGCGTGGCTCCCCGGGCACCAAGGTAGCGGCTGGGGCTGGGCAGAGGGCGCGGGGAGTTGGTACTGTCCCCAGGGCTTAGAAGTTTTTTGCCCCGCTTTCTTGGAGGTCTTAGTGGATTTGCATGCACTTGCATGCATTTGGGGGTTCTTTTACTGCGGGCATTTTGGGGTGTTCATTCTCGACTCTAGTGACTGGCTTTGTGGGCTATCCATTCTGGACTGGAATGGCATTCCCCCAAGTTGGAAACTGTTGCAGCAGCTGCAGGAAATAGTTTTTTTGGTGGAGGGGAGGTTGAGTGTCATATGTGAGCCCGCTCAAGGAAACAACCTTTCTTAAAATGTAGCCTTCTTTAGAGCTGCATGGTTGTGAGGATAAATGCACATGTGGGGGCCCCAGTTGGGGAGGGTTTTAAAAAACGGAAGAAAACCCAGGGAGCGGTAGGGATGAAGTGTCCTCACATCCAATGAGTATACCGGCGTCTCACACTTCGCCTTGGCTCTGGGAAACAAGTGCTTTGGGATCTGCCAAGCACTTACTTTAGTTCCAGCCCCCCCAGCACGTTCGCAGTTTGTGCATGTCTAGCCTCATTTGTCATACTGGAAATAAGTGAAGTTATCTGTAGTCTTTGGCCAGGTGATATTTCCAACTTGCCTGTCAAATTGGGGGCGGAGCAGGGATGGTGTCCCCAGAAAGGAGACTAAAGAAGGTGGAAGCGGAATTTGGAGCGTTTCTATTAACCCACTTTGTGGTCTGATGCTCAGTCTTCTTTATTTCTAAATGCTTAGGAGCTGACCTGGAGGAGCAGGATTCGCACAACTGGCTGGGCGTATTTTGGCCACAGCGTGCCTGACCTGGGTCAGGTGAGTGTGGAAGCTTGAGTGCTGTAGTCAATAATGAGTTTTTTCCTAAGCCTATTTTAGGTCCTCTCTCCAGAGCCATGGAGATGGAAAGTAGGAAGGAAAAGGCAACTCCATGGCTCCGTCTCCAAAATTTGTCACTGACTTTGATAAGGGGTTTAAGGAGCAGATGAGATCCGGGGGGGTTCCTGCCTAGCACTTTGGGCTGTGGCTCAGAATTGAAGCAGCCTGAAGGCTTATAAGAAGACAGAAAAAGAGCCATTAAATGGAGCAATAAAAGGGATGCCCATTGGTGGCCTGAGAATTGAACTTGCCAGGCAGTGGGCTGATGATTTAAATTCTGAAGGTTGCGTTGCATATCGTCTGCCAAGATATGTAAGCAAAAATTAACTGCCTCTTTCAAAAATAGTCACTCTTTTCTGACTGTGAACGTGTTTAATCAGAGTAGGTTGGATTGCAAGAAATGAAAGTCGTTGCTGGCAAATGGTAACAATTAGAACTTTAAAAAGGGAAGTTAGTTCTTGAAGCATAAAACAGTAGCATCCAGCCCTTGACTTGAAGCCATCCGAATGTAAGGAATCTGATGGATCCCTGTTGTTTAGAAGCCTGTCATGGGATATCAGCTGAGGGCAGCATTTATCTGTAAGCACAAGCAGCTCCTATTTTTTTCCCCGAAAATGGTCAGACTGCACTTCAAGAAGGGGAGGTTTTAATGGGTACACGTACTTTCCCATCGCTGCAGATTTGGCCACCAAAAGTGTTTTCCGAAATGGGCAGGAACAGGGTAAATAACAGTAACACGGGTGGGAGACTGGGTTTATTAACTTCTTTAACATTCTAAATATTTAGTTGTTCCCTGGGCTACAATCTTTAGGCTTTTCTAATGAGAAAATAAAAGACACTTCGTAATAGTAGTATGTTGCTTTTGTTTCCTGTTGATAAGATCCTCAGGAGTGCTAGTGGAGTGGAAGCGTTTGGATGTGTGAGGTCTAGTTCCTTCTTGGAGTGCTATTGACTCCTCTGGCGGGGGTACTTGAAAGGCCAAGGATCGGGTGAAGTTCCCCTCTTCCGAGTAAGCTGCAGACAAGGAGAAACTGGTTCTCCAGGTGACTGCTAAAATAATAATACTGACACATTAAGTATTTGTAAGCCTGGTCCAGAGCCATGTATCATGCAAACCCTGTGAGAATCAGGTGCAGCAGGAAATTGCTTGCGCAGTAGCTAATATACAAGGTGGGAAATAACATAACCCTGGGCGGGGGAGGGGGTATTGCTGTGTCCCACATATGTTCTTAAGTTGTGACAGGAGTGAGGGAGAGGCTAGGAAAAATGGTAAACCTTTTGCCGTTGATCAAATAACCCTTGCTTATGTCCCTCTAGTGAGTGAGCAATACTTACCTTGATGCAAGAAGGAAACGTAGCCATCTGTGCAGGATGGGAGAGTGGATAACTGAGCAGGTGTTAGATGTTGTAGAGAGTTTCCTTTGGAAAGCTGTGTGCTGAAAGCCGCTCCGAATGAGGAGAGTAAATGAAACCAAACTGGGAGGAACTCTGAGTTCAGCATTAGGTTCATCTTCCCCCTGAAATCAATCTTGATCATCAACATCAAGGCATCAGAGCTGGTGAAAAGAATCAGGTGTTTCTCCATGTTACTAATTTACAGTAAGTGTGAACTGGGAAATGTTGGCATCTTTTTATATACTCCAGTTTGCTCTGTGGTCAGGTGTGCAGAACACTCCTCTTTTTCATGTCTTTGTGTGCGTGTGTGTTTGTAAAGTACAATCTGCTCTTTGAGTAATTCAAACCAGAATATCCTATCAAGATTTCCTTCTTATCAGGCAGGGTAAGTTATTCATGCTCTAAATGAATTACTCCTGGTCCCCAGTTGGAGATCCCTGAAAGTTATTTGGGGCTGACCATGGTATTATCCGTTTAAACAAAGTGGTTGCCTTTTGGAGGGAATTGGCACATTTTCTTTAGGAATGAGAGATGGATTGTTTGCTTAGGGAAGAATAGATGAACACAACAAGACAGATCTGTTGCCTTTTGCCTCAAAACATTTTCACCTGAGGAAGACCAGGGTATTAAAGGGGCTGACTACCAAAGCAAAATCATATGGCTTTTTAGCTCATTTATAATGACCTCATGGAAACTCTGTCTGATCTCTTTATAAGCAGCTCTTAACAAACAAACCAAAATGAAACAACAAACACCAAATATGAACAACAGTAAAAACAAAAAAAAGTAGGCCTGGAGTTAGATTTCTAGGTTGATCTGTCCTTGGGTACATCTGATTAGAGAGTCTCCACGAGGCCCGTGTCCCATCTTATTTGCTGTTGGTTTGCTCTTTTAAAGTGAAACACATTGCTTTCTCGGGCTCTTTATTAACTGGAGTTGCATACAATTTTTAAGTTCATTTTTTGCTATTTTAATTTGTACACAGCTCTTTCGATGAAATCAGTTAAAGCTTGAAGTCAGTGGTGTGAATGATGTGATTTCTCTGATTCTACCAATTGTCATATTGTCTGTGCTGAGATTATTGCTAATGAGGATGAGCTGAAAACATAGAAACCCATCACCCATTAAACTATTCCTCATTTTGAACTATGTCAAGGGTCTTGCCTAAACTGGATATAGTTAAGGCATCTGGTGTGATAAATCTATTCAAGAACTTCTAATAGATGTTAAGTTTGTTGTGGTCCAAGTGTTTATTCATTCAATAACTTTCTTGAGCACCTGCTTTGTGCTATAGGCTGTGTTGGTGCTGGGACACAGAGAGTGAAAGTTCTGTTCCCAAGAGGCTTAAATCCTAGTTTGGTGGCAGCCAGCATAAATAAGCAAGTATTATAGTATGACAGGTGTTAAGTGCTATGGAGAAAATAAAGCATGGTAAGGGGGAACATACAATAAAAAGTGTTGGTGAGGATGTGGAGGAATTGGACCCCTCTGTGCACTGTTGATGGGAATGTAAAATGTGCAGCTGCTATGGAAGACAGTATGGTGGCTCCTGAAAAAGTTAAACAGAATTACCAGATGGTTCTGCATTTCCACTTCTGGGAATTTACCCAAAAAGATTGGAAGCAGGTACTTGAATAGGTATTTGGATACTCATGTTGATAGCAGCATTATTCACAGCTAAAAAGGTGGAAACAACCTAAATGTCCCTCAAGATATGGACAAAAATGCAATATAGCCATACAGTGGAATATTATTCAGCCCTAAAAAGGAATTAAATTCTGATAATTGTTAAAACATGGATGACGCTTGAAAACACTGTGCTAAGTGCTGACATAAAAGGGCAAGTAGTGTATGATTCCACTTATATGAGGTCCCTAGAGTAGTCAAATTCATAGAGACAGAAAGTAGCAAGTTGTAGGCAGGGTATAGGGGAATGAGGAGTTTGTTTAATGGATACAGACTTTCATTTGGGGGGGATGAAAATGTCCTGAAAATGGATGGTGGTGATGGTTGCACAATGATGTGAATATATTTAATGCCTCCTAGCTGTACACTTAAAAATGGTTAAAATGGTAAATTCTATGTTGTGTATATTTTACCATACTAAAAATGAAAAACAGTGACAGCAACACAGGGTAAAGGGGATAAAGGAGCACTCAGGTGGGGATAGGGAATTGAGAAAGGGCTCTTTAATATGTTGTATTTGAGCAGATAAGAAGGAAGTGAGCAGGCCAGGCATACAGATATGTGTGTTTTTGCAGGTTGGAAATGATATACTTCCCTGAGGATCTCTAAACTCTCACAATTCTCTGTGTGGTTCTCAATGTTGCTGAGCTGCATCGTCCTTTCTGAAGAGACTGGTGAGGCTGGCAAGATAACATACCAGATTGGAACTTGATGGGGGATAGGACCTAGATTTCTAGAGTGTCTCATTAATCACATGACTTACCTGGGATTGTAATCCACTTCAGTAGGGAAAGAACTGTCTCTGGTAGATAGGTGAACCTACAGTTGGTTTAGACACCAAATTCCAAGAACCTAATGATATTCCTGGGAGTTTATCCTATACCTGCCCCTGCTGCCGTCCTGCAGACTCTTCCGGCCTCATATTAAGGAATTATGCCAGGAGGACTGTGCTCTTCTGCCTAGTGTCATCCTTGGGGAATACGAAGTTCCACACAATTGATTCTCCCTGATAAGTGAACTGGACCCCTTCATGTGTACAAACTAACAACAGACATACATGTTTTTACTTACTGTATAAGATATGCATATTCAACTACAGTAAAATGTGAGGAAATAAAGATAAGCAACAAAACTAAACCAGTTTCTCCAATCCCATCATCCAAAATGAGGGCTCCAGACTTCTCCACTAAATATACATGTGTAAAAATTGTGTATATATTTAAATTTAATACAAAGGGACTCAGTAGTCCTGTTTGGTACCTTGCCTTTTTCACTCTATATCTTGAGCACCTTTTCTTGTAAATAAATAGACATCTTCATTTTTTGCAAAGGTAGCTGTACCTTTGGTGGGATTTCAATAGGGCCAAGACTTGTACAGAATCACTAGGGCAGAAGGATGTTTGTCATTCAATGGATTTCATCACCATCGTAGACTCTAGGTTTTCTCATTCAGTTTACACTGTTTTTTAAGAAAACTAAATGGAAGGTGAAGCATTAGTCAAATGTTCACTATCTTATTATGGGGGTGAAACCTAGTAGGCATTCATTTAATGATAGAGTTTCTCATTTGTTCTTCAGAGTAACCTATGAGGTAGGTGGGGCAAGATGCTCTTCTCTGTTTGCATTTTAAAGGAAAGCTTTACTACAGAAAATTTGAAGCAGATGTAATAGTAGATATCTTAGTATAACGAACCTCTTTATTCATCACCCACCCTCCCTGATTGATTTTGTTTCATCTGTGTTCTCATACTCTCTCCTGCCTCATCTTGCATGAGCAAATCCCAGACATACCAGTTCATCTGAATTTTCATATGTATCTCTGGTATTGAGATTATTTTTTTAAAAACATAATTACAATACTATCATCCATCTCAAGAAAAAAAAGCAGTTTTTTCATTTAGTCTGTGTTCTCACTTCTTAGATATATGTATATATAAAAATACATATACTAATAATATATATGCATATATGCATATTTAGCAGGTTGTTTGAATTAGGACCCAAATAAGATCAATACCCTACAAATGGTCTATGTGTCTTTTACTCGGTATATTTCTGTTTTCCATGTATTTTATGGTTGTTAGTGATGAAACTGGGTGATATTTTCCCTTCGGTTTGGATTTTGCTGTCAGTGTGGTGTAGTTGAACATGTTCCTCTGTTCCCTATATTTACTGTAATTCGGTAGTTAGATGTACATGCTTGATCAAAGTCAGGTTGTTGTGATTTTTTTGTTTATTTGTTTTCATCCAAGTCTACTTTGTGAATTTCACTCAAGGAAGTGTATGATTATATTTGGATATGTCTTGTGATATTAGCAACCATTGATGCCCATTGTCTCAATCCATTAGTTTACTTGGAGTTGTAAAACTACTATTTCTATTTTCTCTTCATTTATTAGCTGGACTATTTTATAGAAAGAAATTTCTTCCTTAACTAAAAACTTAATTTTTAATTCCCTGGGGGTATAGTTCATATAAAAGAAGACAGTGCTTGAGTTTTTCTCTGTATTTTAGCAGTGTTCAAAAAATAAGGAAATTTTGTTTCTCTAGCATAATTCATGACAGTGGTCCTCAGCTAGGGGACACTGGGCAACATCTGGGGACATTTTTGCTTGTCACAACTGGAGAGAGGGTGCTACTGGCCTCCAGTAGTTAGAAACCAGGAATGATGCTAAACAGCCAATAATACATTGCATAGCCTTCCACAACACAGAATTATTTATTTCAAATTATCGCAGTGCCTCTGTTGAGAAACCCTGTATCCAGATGACCACTGGATATTTTGGTTTTTTGTTAATATCATTCGGAACTCATGGATGGAAACATATTTTATGTTTCACTTAATGAGTTACCTTTATTGATGTTCCAATTGACCATCTTTGCTTAGTGAGTGAGGGTCTATTCAAGTTGGTTCAAAAGACACAACCCTAGTAGTCTTTGATAGCTTTCTTGTGAAATTTCTGTAGATCAAGACGTTCCAGGTTCATTTTCTATATTTCTTGTCCTAGACCTGGAATCAGCCTTTCCTCCAAGGAGTCCTAGTTCTTTTGAGTGGCAACTGGTATTTACAGACTCCCACTGAGTGCCAGATAGGTACTCTTATTTTCATACAGGTTAGAAAATACAAATTCAAATGAAGAAAACTTAATTTTAAAACCTGAACATTTTTAATGGATGCGTTTCCAAAATATAGCCAACACATCCTTGCCTTTTTAAAAAGAATTCTGAACATACCCTTAACTTTTCAAATTGGCCTCAGTTTTAGCCTTGGTGTATTGGGGCTCAGAACCAGTACTCCTCAGATGAGCAGCAGTGTTATTCTTGTTCTGCATCCATGTTTTTCAAGCTATAAGGAAACCCATGAAGAGGTGGAGAAATTAGTTCAGTGGGCCTTGATCAACGGCTTTGTAATGAAGTAGACTAGAAGAGAAAGCATCTAAGTGTATTGCCTGGATACAAAAAGAACTATGTCCGTTGCAACGAACTTTCTCCCCGCACCCTCCCCTGCTCCCCACGACACTCATCACAGAGTGAACATTGGGTTTCAAGTTCAATGTATTTCTTTCTATGGATCGCAGTCAAAAGTTTGAGGAACATTTGTTCAACATCTTTGCGACTCCATCTGTGGTCACCAGACCAGCATCACTGGGAGATTGTTAGAATTGCAGACTCTCAGGCCCTACCTCCGACCCACTGAATCAGAACTTGTATTTTAGCAAGATCCCCAGGGAAGCCATACATGTGAAAGCATGAGAAGACCTGTCCTGGGTTCCTCTGTGCTTTTTCAGTACCTGTTTTTATCGGTACTTTGTTTTCCTTGGCTAGTCCTCACCTGCTGAAACTGCCTTCTGTGTGCTTCCTCCTTGCAGCTCGCTCATTTTCAGCTAAGCGGGAAGGTAGGTTAAGTCACCAACCTCAGGTGATTGTATAGAGGGTTCGGCAGCATTCTGACAAAAATGGGAATTTTCATGTTTAGGTTTAGG